>VWZO01009269.1:0-121243 GCA_013396975.1 Bucco capensis | reverse complement strand
CTTTGTCCCCCATCCCCCCTGCATGTCTTTAGGCAATGTCTTTTCATCCCCCACATACCCCACAGGCATCTCCCACTGCACCTCCCCCTTGCATCCTATCACCACTGCCCCCATGCTCCTGGGCATCCCTCCTGCACCCACCCCCACCACTGTCCCCAAATCCCTGGACATCCCCCCTGCTCTCCCAGGCAAATCCCCATGGGCTCAGAGGGGAAAAGCAGGGTTTTGGCTGACGGGGAGGATTTTGGGGCATGCCTGGCCATGGTGGTCACGACGGACACTACAGGGAGCCATGGGCATGGGCAGAGGTGTTGGAGCACTGTCTTTGCCTCCTATGGACACCATTTGGGAGACAGCAGAAAGCTTATGAGACACTAGAAAAATGGTCTTTGTTAGGGAGAAGGCAACAGCACACACAAAGGACAAGCTAAGGAGCGGGTCAATGATGCTCTGTTCCACAGCCCTCCCTGTCAGTGCACGCAGAGGCTTGCAAAAAGCTGACAACTGCCCAAAAACAAAGTGGTGTTTCACTGGCATCACATTGGAGCTTCACCTAACATCCCATCAGAGCTTCAGAAAAGCCCCTGTGCAGGGCCTGGCTCATGCCAGGTGCTGTGGCTGCAACCACAAGCTCCCACTGGGATGGCCTTGGGGGTGGCTGTGATTCCTGGAGTGGGTGTCATCTATTTTCCAAGCTCTCAACAGATCTGAGAGGTATTTGGGGCACAAGTCCTGGCTGCCAACCAAAGCACTTACAAGATGCTCTCATCGCCATCACTCTGCAGTGACACCTCCAGTTAATAGGGATGTCCTCCCCAGCTCAGCAGGGAGATTAAACCAGGGCAAATTTATGGGGAGCCTATCGTGCATCAGACAGGGACAAAATCCTCCAGGAGCTCCTGCACTGGGTAGGGTCTGGCCCATTCTCAGGCAGCAAACACTTGGAGAAGGGCAAATGGAGGCAAGGCACCCCAGTGGTGATAGCCTCGTCCTGTGCAATTGGAAATATCAGTGAGATGGGGTTTGGGAGTGCATTGTGCTGGCACCAGGGATGGGACACTGCTGCCACAGGCAAAGGGGACTTTGGTGACTCTCTGCACCCACCATAAAGTGATGGAAACCACTGCAGGTATCAGTCATGGCATGTGGGGCTCGTGTTAGGGCTCATCATCCCAGGTGTCCTCACAAGGCCACCCTATGTGCTGCCCCAGCAGAAGCGATGGGTCTGCGCATGGCTATTTCTTCTGATTAAAGACTGAAGGATGGTTTTCATTAGTACAGGCACACTCTGAATCCAATCCTCATTTCCCATCTCCTTTATAGGCTTTTCCTTGAGTTTCCTGTTGGTTAAGGTGAGTGAGATGGATGAGCAGGGCTGGAGGGTGCTGTGTGTGCTACGTGTGTGACGCACAGCAGGAGAGATGTGGAACCAGAGGAAAGTGGAGAATAGATGGAACAAACCCCATCCCCATCCTCTTCACTAGGCCAGGGAAGGTCTGTAGGGGCTGCAAAGGAGGGAAGAAATATCTCCCAAGGGAGCAGAGAAAAAGGAATGGGTTCCAGCAGCAGCAGGGAGAGTTTGGGGGTTGACAGTGGGAAAAGCTTTCTGATGGCAAAGAGAGTGAAGCTGGGGAAAAGGCTGCCTGGAGGAGATGCAACACCCCATCACTTCTGCATTAAGTGATGAAAAATGGACAAATCCCAGGAGTATCTGCATCCCACTGCAACGGCCCCATGGGCAACAAAGCCCAGCAGCATCCTGCATCCCAAACCTTCCATCCTGATGCCACTGCTTGTGGCTCAGTGTACTGAGAGAACCTTGTGCCTCCTGCTGGCTCTGGCAGTGCCCAGCTCAGCCTGTACTGATGGGTCAGAGCCTTGCCCTTGCACCACAGTGCTGGGAGCCGTGCTCTAGTGCCCCCTGATCCAGCTCCCTCTCCCGCAGGCAGGATTTGGACATCCAGGATGCATCCCCTCCTGTCCTGCATGGCAACCGTCCTGGCTGAGCCCACAGGATTTACCAGGAGTGTCAGGAAAAGCAGACTTTGGCCCCACACGCCTTGCAATGACTGCAGACTGAGGCAGAGGCTCTGTTCTAACCTCTGTTTCCTGGGATTACTTGAACAGCCAGAGAATTACTGCGAGACGTGGGCGACGCTGTAAATTCTGGGAGCTGAGTGGGTAAACAGAAGCTGCTGCAAGGAGAGCACAGAGAGGGGTGCTGCTGAGGCAGTAATGTTCAAACCCTGCTGAATAAAGTTTATCATAATCCTGGCATTTTTATATCTGTCCATGAATAAAATCCCAGCCTGTGCCATGCTCCTTGCTTCCTATGGCAGTGAGACTATAGCTAGGAACTGGAGGAGAGGGGAGAATGAAATGTAAGTGCTGTTGCTTTGAAAACCGACCCTTCTGTGTCTTTTTAAGGCAAGTTCAGAAAAAGAAAGTGCAAACAGAGCACCCAAAGCTGTTATTTTTTGCAGGGGAGGGCTGGTAGGGCTGGCCCTGGGCTGTCCTCCCCGGGCAGAGGGATTGCCACCTTGTCAACGGCAGGGCAGCAGGAGCTGTGTCTCTGCATGCTGAAGCGCAAGAAACTGAGCAAACAAAAGCCGTTTTGAAAGCACACCCGTGCCCCCGAGCTGAGGGATGGGGTGGCCACAGCTTGGGGACACGGGCCAGCCCGACCGCCAGCGTGTCCAGCGGGAGCTGCGTGGTGACAGCCCCAGGGCTCCGGCTGCGGGAGGTGGGGTTTGATCCTTCGCGTGCTGAGGGCCTGTCGACATGGAGATTACAGCAAAAACCAGGTTAAACCCCATTTATCTGCCCCGAGAGCAGCCCGTGTGCGTGTCCCCGGACGTGCGGAGGCGGCAGCGGGACGGTGAGCCTGGCAGAGCCTGGCCACACGGCTGCCTCTGACGGTTAATGAAGAGCAGAGGTAATTAAAGCAGCACACCTGCATGGAGCTCTTTCTGTAGCTCCCAGGCTTAACCAAATGAGTGAAATTTGCACTGGCATAATTAAAGAGCTGTGGTTCACGCGCTTGCCTGCACCAAGGAGTCCTCTTGACTCTTTGCTCTCCAGTGAAAGCCCACGTGGAAAAAACCCGGCTGGTTCTGGCTCCAGCACTGCCTAATCTAGCCTCTCCTCGTGCTCATTAACACCAGCCCATTAACATCAGTTCATTAATGTCAGCCTTCAAACTGGTCCAGCATCCTCCTGCAGCCATCCTGGCTCACTCCCAGCATACAGGGCAATGATGGCAAAGTGCAAGAATCAGGACCACTGTCCCTGCTCCCATCCAGGAACATGGGAATCCAAAGGAGAAATCAGTATTTTTGCATGTCTGTTCACACCTCCGCATCAATCTCTGTTTTCCTCTGGTGTTAAAACAACCCCAGACTCCCTATTCACCTGATGGTTTAGCTCTGGCCCTATTAATGGTAAAAATCCTGCCCATGAGTGAGCTGCCCATGAAGCCTGGCAGCAAAACATAAGCTCTGGAGCTGGTGTGGAGTGGCATCTCCACACCTGATGTGTCACAGGTGCTGGCAATACCACCAACTGCTGCCACCACACAGCAGTCACTGGCTTTGTGGCCAGAGAGTTTGGATGAAATCCCAAGAGATTCATGCTTGACAGAGAAATATTTCCCCTGCTTTATTCCTGTGTCTCCTGAATCTGGACTAAGCTGATTTCAGACCAAAGAGGTGACGTCAAATGTGGTGGAGAGGAAGGAGGGGATGTGCTGGAGGAAGGCTGGGGAGGTGGGAGGTGAGCAGCAGCTCCATGCTGGTACCCAGCTCTGGCTGTGACAAACCAGGCATGGAGAAACCCATTTCCGAGTGTTTGGAACACCAGTCTTGGACATCCCCAATTCCTGGCACTTCTTGGGGAGAAATGGGGAGAATTATGGAGAAAGAAGGGGCTCCTGCTAGGGTGGAAGAGCTCAAAAGCATGGGGATGACCAAGGAGGGATGTGCTAATGGTTTTCTACCCTCCAGGATTTAAACTGGAGATTAGAGAGCAGCCTGGCTGTGAGGATACAGTCGGGGTATGGAGAGCAGAGCATCCCCAGTGCCAGAGGTTTTCACTGGGATTAGAGCACATCTGTCAAGCCAGGGCTGGGGCTCACTGCACTGCTCCAGGCTGGGCTGGGGGTTTCTTGCAGGCTCCTCCTGCTCTGCTTCACTGCAAGTTCAGAGAAATCTGGATTATTCTTTTTTTCCCTTTTTCTGTCTGATATGCTCTTCCTCTCTGGAAAGATTAAATCTTGACTGTCAGGAACTGATGCAGTAGCCAAGATTTGCCAGACTAGTCAAAATGTCATCCTGGTAAAAATGCTGGTCATAAAAAGTAAAAGGAAAGGACTCACTATGGACTCAGGCCTGTAAAAATATCCAAAAGATGGATCTGGAAGTTGAGAAACAATTGAAGCTCAGCAGCAGAAGGACACTCCAGGGACTGCCAGGCCCAGCACAGACATTCATGGAGAGGGAAAAATCAGTAAGTTAAAAATAATATTGTCTGTGTGCTTAGATTTGAATTAAAAGGAACAAACTCAGTCTTGTTCACCCATCTCAAAGAATTTTGGGATTTACTGTTCTTTTGGACATTAGAGCAAGGACGGAAACACCCAAGCAAGGGGTGGTGGGATGGGAAGATGCTCCAACTCCTGCTGCATCCCTGGATACCTGGGATGCAGAAGGGCTTATCCTGAAGAAAGGGACCCCAAAGATGCATCTCAGTGTCACCATCCTGTGTGACACCTCCCTCACGTGGAGTAGGAATCTTCCCTCCTCCTCTCCCAGTCCCCACTGCCATCCTGCTTCATCCAAGAGCACCACACCAGGGAAAAGCATTGCAGCCAAGAGAGAGCTGGTAATGAATCTGGGCCAACCCAACCCTAGCAGGTCTGGGAAGAGCTGGTCAGGCTGGCACTGTGCTGGAGCCATGTTGTCCCCATGTGTGGGGAGGATATTTTTGGTCCCCCTCTGAAGGAAGCATGGCCACCACCATGAAAAATTGGAGTCCTGTGACGGCTGAAGGTGACAGGGCAGGGATGGCTGCTGGCTGCTTGCTGTGATGGCTTCATCAAATCAAATGGAACTCTTTTACTTCATCTCTAGGTTGGGTGATGTCCCCAAGGACCTGGCTGTGACCACACAGGATCATAGATTCCTAGAATCATGGAATCATAGATTCATAGACTGGTTTGGGTTGAAAGAGACCTTCAAAGATCATCTGGTCCAACTCCTCTGCAATGAGCAGGGACATCTTCATCTAGATCAGGCTGCTCAGAGCCTCAAGGTCCAAGGAATGGCTCCAAGAATGGGGCACCTCTCTGGGTAACCTGGGCCAGTGTCTCACCACTGCCAGCATAAAAAATTCCTTCCTTCTATTTTGTCTCAATCTCCTCTTTTAGTTTTAAACCATCACCCCTTGTCCTGTCCCAAGAGGTCCTGCTGAAAAGCTTGTCCCCATTGATCAGGATGAGACCCTCCACTGCATTTTTCCCTCCCCAGCAGACCCTGCTGCACTGGGAGCAGGGAGAGACAGGCTTGGGGCTGGAGAGATGCAGAGGCCAAGCCAGCAGTGATTCCCCAGTAAGCTCTGGGCAGTGCAGGGGAGGCTTGGTGTGGCTCTGCCCAGGCTGTCAGCTGTGCCAGTTAAATAAAAACATAAAAATACAAACTGCCCTGGCACAGAGAGCTGCCTGGTATTTCCTGAGCAGGGCGTGGGGAGCATCCTTGGAAAGCTTTCCCTGCACAATGTGCTTGCTGTTTCCAGAAAAACCAAGTCTGCTGTGACCCACCTGACCCCAGAAAGCAGCTATTTAAGGCTGGAACATGGTCAGCCCAGAGTCAGTGGCTGGATCTGTCCTGACTGCAGAGCTGCTGGCAGCTGTGCCATACTCTGGGGTTTGGCTATTTACCTGCAGCTCTTAAGTTGCTGCAAAATGCCTGGGGAAATAAATGCAGGAGAGCTGCCTGAGCACCAAGCTCCCCATTAAAGGTGCTTCCTCCCCAAGCTTTGGGCTGGTGGCCATTAAACCCCCCTGCTAGCCCCCAGGGTTGTGCCAGGACAGGTGAGGGCCAGGAGGGGTTTTCTGTTTCAGCATTTTGGCTCCAGTTGGGAGTTTAGGGGTTCAGAGCCCAGTGGGCAGCAGCTGGAAGGGTTTGCTGGAGCAATGGCTGCAGGAGTGATGGCTGCATCCCCACGGAGCAACTCTGCTCCCCTTCCTTGGGAAGGGTCAGTTTTGGGCAGAGAAGGAGTTGTCCTGTGGGTTAGTGTCACACATGTCCCCACATCCTCCGGCTGGGAGGGCTGGGACTCCCTCCCCATCAGCAGCAGGGTGTGCTTGGGGTTCACCCAGAGCCTTCCCGGAGGTTCCTTTGGCAGCCTAACGAGACTTGCCAAAGCCTCATCTCCCGGAGAGCTCACCTTTGGCTTGCTGTTTCAAAGGGGTGCGTGGAAAACAAGCACCAACCCACGCCTGGGGTGGGTTCCCCTTTGCTTGAGCTCTGCTCAGGAGCTGCGGCCAGGCACAGCTGGGCGAGCAGAGCAGAGCAGAGCAGAGCAGAGCAGAGGCAGCGGCAGCGGCAGCGGCAGCGCGGCGATGCTGCAGAGGAGCAGCTCCACCTAGGCAGGCCCTGGCGCTAGAGCAGAAGCAGCAGCACCAGCGCAGCCACCCCCGGGGACCCTGCCGCCAGCATCTCCTGCAGCCAGGCTTTCAGCCAGCACCAGGTCCCAAGCCTTGGGGTCAGTTTGGGTTGAAAAGTCGCGGTTTCCCTTTTGCGCATTTTTAACAAAACCTCCAATGTTTATTTTCTTTCTGAAGGCTGGGAAACTGGGGGTAAACCTGCCCGTTTTCAGCAAATCTCCCTTTGCACCCTGCAGAGGCACCCCAGACCCACAGAGAGGCGAAATCCTGCAAGGAACAAAATTCCATAGCAGTAAAAACTCATCCCAGCTGGAAAAAGACCCTTCAATGAAAGCAGTCAGAGGCACAGCAGGAGTTTATGGAACCCTGGGTGGGTCTGGATTAATCCCACAAAAATCCACATCAGCCACGGGTGGGGAATACTGGCTTCCCCACGGGAGAGAGTCAGAGAGACACTAACCTGGTCTCATTTTGTCCTCATCAAACATAAGCAGACTTCAAACCCAGAGGAGATGTCCAACTGAATTTTGAATGAACACTAATGTTTTTAAAAGGGGGAAAATGCAGATCCCAGCCAGGATTGAGCATTCCCATGGACACTGCTAATGGCTCTCACAAGGGCTGGCTGCAGCTTCTTTGCAGCTTTGTCAATTAAAAGCGTATTACTGATCAAATAGGCAGAAATGAAACTGGATTTAAGTAATAGCTGATTAGGTGGGTCCTGTGGATCAGCCTCAGTTGTTAACCAGGGGAAAGGAACACCTCTTCCCCACCAGCACCCCTCAGGATGCTCGAGGGATCATGCCCACCCTGCCCATGAAAAATCCCCTTTTCTTTCAGCACTGCAACTCTCCTGGAGGGAAACACATCCCAAGGACCCACCCAGGCACTGCAAAACCTTTAGAAGCCAGGAAGGAAATGGGAAGGAAATGAGGGGAAAGGGGAAAATTAGCTACACACAGAGGGTGGCTTCTCCCCTGCCCCGGCTTGGCAGGTTGCTGCTGCCCAGCACATGCTGAGCCATGCCTATTCACAGGCTTTTCCAAATATGATCTCAATATTTTCTTTCAGTTCCCAGATAAATGGGCCTCTTCAGAAGGCTTTAAGCCTGCTCTGTTCCAACACTTTCTTTCAGGTAGCAGAGGAAACGGTGGGGTTACACTGAGCTGCTGAGTCCTGCTGTCAGGGCTGAGCCACCAGGGGTTGTCCACGACAAAACAGGGACAGGGTTGGGTTTTTACCTTGTTTCTTTGGGAAATACAAAGGAGGTCACATCCCCTCTTCATCTTCCTTTCTATCTGCCTCCTCCTCCACATTGCTGTCTGCCTTTCCCATGCTTTCCTGTGGTCTCCATGGATTTCTGAGCAAGTTTCCAGCTTGCCAGCTCTGTTTGGAGAGGACACTTTGCAGTCTCTACTCAAGATGTGCTTCCTCTGCTGTCTGAAGTTAAATAACACAAATATACCCCTCAACCCCCCCCCCCCCCTTGAAATACTCATCCAAAGGGGCTTGCCTTTCTTTTGCTTTTGTTTTGGAGTCTCCACCCAGCTCAGAATTTTCTGCTGTGGCCAGGAAGAGATGGAGAAGACCTTCAAGGCCAGTGGGACATGACCTGTGTTCACAGACCCAGTCTGTCACTGCAAGCAGCAGATCACCAGGCAGAGGGGCAGGGCTGGGTGTGATGCAGGAGCATTGTCCCCTTGCAGAACATTCCCCCACTGAGCATCCTCTGAGCTGCAGGGAAGCCCCAGGAGACCCTGAATCCCTCCTGTGGGGCTGGGACAGCAAAGCCAGGGCACTGGAGGGAAGTGTCCATGCAACAGCCTGGGGGGGGGTGTGTGTGGAGCCAGAGAAACCACAGAATCATAGAATTGTTTAGGTTGGGAAAGAACTTAGGTTCATCAAGTCCAACTGTTCCCCAGCACTGCCAGGTCACCACTAAACCATGTTCCTCAGCACCACATCTCCAGGGTTTTGAAACCCCTCCAGGGATGGGGACTGGGCAGCCTGGGACAGGGATTGACAACCCTTTCAGGGAAGAAATCGTTCCTCACGCCCTATTTAAACCTCCCCTGGTGCAACTTGAGGCTGTTTCCTCACATCCTGTTTGTTATTTACTGGGAGAAGAGACCAATCCCCACCTCCCTCCCATCAGCTTCCAGGGAGTTGTAGAGAGAGAAGTTTCTGTCTGAGCCTCCTGGGGTCCATGGGGCCCTGTCCTGGGAAATGCTACCGATAAGGACGCGGAACACGCAGTGTCCCCAAAGGGTGTCCTGTCCTTGTGCTGGGACAAGCTTGGTGCCTGGGGACCAGGGCATGGCACTGTCCCTCGTACCCATCTGGACTCCTGGTGCTAGAGGAGAGGACATCCCTTTCTCCAGAGCTGCAGGACGGGGCTCGAAGAGACAAACAGCCGCGGGGGAGGTGGGGCTGTGGGGCTGCAGCATTCCTTCCCACCGTCCCTTTCCCTTGGAGCATCCCTCGGGACCAGGGCAGGAAAATCCCCCTCGGGGCCGTGTCACGGGTGTCGGGGTGCAGCCGAGGGTGTGGAAGAGGGGAGCCCAGCGGGGCTACAGCCCTGCCCGCACCCCGATCCCCCCTCCCCGAGGCAGCCGGTGCTCCGGGTCGGCACTAGGTGGGGATGGCACTACACAGCCGAGCTGCCGCGCCCGCCCCGGCCCGAGCGCCGAGCGAGGGCGGGAGGAAGGGGAGGGGGCTGCAGGCAGGGCTGCTGCTGCCGCTCTGCCCGGGGGAGCTGAGGGGTCTCAGGCTGCAGGGGCACTGCTGAGCTGGGCTGAAAGGGGCGAAGGGAAAGGCTGCTGGGGAGGGATGAGGAGCAGGATGCAGGCAGTGGTGTGGCAGAGATGCAGGCAGCAGCGCGGCAGGGATGCAGGCAGCAGCGCGGCAGGGATGCAGGCAGCAGCGTGGCAGGGATGCAGGCAGCAGTGTGGCAGGGATGTTGGAGGCAGCTCTGACAAGGCACAGACGGGCAGATTGCACCCAGATCCCACATTTCCCAGGTTAATAAACCTATAGGTTGCCTCTCTGTGCACTCGCTGGGGGCTCTGGGCTCCCCCAGCACAGCCTTTCCCCAGAAGCAGGACATGGGTTCCTTGCTCACTGCAGTTCTCAAAGCTACTGACTGATTTCAGGCAGATTTGGAACATGTTTGGAGGTTAAAAAAGAAGCTGGGTTGGAAATGTCAAAACTTCTGGGTTTCCCAAAACATAGCACCTCAGAAATAGACAGACTGTGTGCCTGAAGCTTTTCCAGGAATGGTGAGGTTTGACTTTTTATATGGCAACGGCTTTCTTTTATAGGTTTTAGAAAGCGGCTTGCAAGTTCAGTTTTAGACAGTGATCTGCAAACACAGACTGTGCATTTCCTCTCAAACTGACTCCTCTGGGGTGATCTAAAACCAGAAAGTTTGGGGGATTGTTGTATTTTTTAAACCAGATATTTAACTCCTGGCCTAGGCAGGAACAAGAGATGGCCTTGGGAATGGGCAGGGTGGCAGGCAGGCAAGGCCAGGGAAGGCCCCAGTGTATCCAGTGGGATCACTTACCCAGTGTCAATGGTGCCAGACTACACCTATCTGAGGGTTTGCAAACAAAACCAAGTTCTGAAGGTATTACTGCACATATATAGTATATAAATATTTTAGATATGTACTTAATGTATATATTTTACATATATACATCTCCCAGCAGCTCCAGGAGGAGCTGCATGCATTGCACAGCAGAAAGCTGGTGGCTGGGAGCTCCCCAGAGATGCTGCCTTACCTTAAAGTCACCCACAAAAATCCCACCAGCACCTCCAGGGCTGTAGCCTTCCCAACCTGAAGCAGAGAGCAGAGGTGCTTTGGGGAGCTCCCCTGCCTAGAGGGAGCAGGGAGCCAGCAGCAGGTCAAGGCTGGGGTACAGGAAGCAATCCTCCCCAAACTCAGCTCAGCTGGGAAGCAGTAACACTAACAAAGAGTCAGTGTGTTTACATCCCACCTTCCTGCCCCAGCAGCAGGGAAGGGAGGTTATTTTTGGTGCATTTTGTCACTGCTGGAAATGCTGGTGAAGGTCTGGAACAGCAGAACAGGGAAAGCCCAGAGGTGAGTGCCCAAGCACAGGAGAATGTGGTGAGGGACATGAGAAGCTGTTCCTAGTCCATTGGCACAGGGATTTGGTTCAGCCTGCAGGACTGCACTCCACCTGAGAAGTGGTTCATCCCCACAGACCCACTGCAGACATGAGGAGAAGCTGCCATAGGCTCTACTTGGCCTCCAGAGCCTGAACTCAGCCCTATCTTGGCCATCCATTCAGACCTAGTGCTTCCTCTAGGCCTCTCTAGTCTAGCTCCAGCAGACAGATTAAATGAAGAGCACTCACACTGATGTGCCATGCACATGAACGGGCTGAGGACTTCTCCTCCAGCTGTGGGCAGGAGCCCTGTGGCCACCCCAAGCCCAGCACTGCCAGCCTTACCAGTGTGTCCACCTCCTCCTCCACACTGCTGAGGAGATAAGAGGGCAATGGTGATAATGAGCCCCTGCCCTTCCAGCCCTGCTCAAAGCTTTTCATGAAGTCAGGCACTAATGAAGCTGGCTTCCTGGTGCTCCAGAGATGAGTTATTGCCTCCGGAGGTGGCAGGAGCAGGTGGAGTGGCTGACCCTGGTCATCAGGTACCTCAGGCTGGATGCAGGAGCCAGAGCTCCCTGCCTGGAGCAGGGAAAAGACAGCAGGTAGACACGAAGGTGACTGCAGCTCTCTCATGTGGTGCCTGTGGCTGGAGAGACAGGTTTGCCCACGTCTGGGAGGACACTGGGGGCTCTCCACCCATCCTGGTCCTAACTTAGCCCCAAGTAGCTTTGATGCATTTTTCTCTGCAGCCAGAGCTCCCAAGGCCCAGCACTGCATCCTGCTCCCCAGGTTTTGCAGGACTCCAAAGGCAGCCATGGAGGCACAGATCAGGAAGACTCCTGGGTCCCTTTGCAAACCAGTGTCCTTGGTTTTGTGACTCACCAGCCCAATCTCCTTGGTGTCCCTCGTGACTTCCCTTGCTGGAGCAGCATTGCACCACCTCTCACTGCTGAAGAAGACAATGCTCTGGCTGCTCATCCCACTTCAGAGGGACAGCCTGACCCCAGCTGCAGACCTGTGTGCAACCCCTATCCCTGCAGCACTTTTGGACCAGGTTCCATGTTCTCCTGCAGTGAGCATCTGCTTGCAGGTTTCCCCACAGCTGCTCCTGCTGGTGGGATCACAGTGGATCTCTCCAGGTCAGCCTGCAAGGGTGAGGACAGCTGGTAAATCACTAGGATGCAGCCTTCACACTGGGTGCTCCTGCAGCACACCCCCCCTCCCAGGCATGTTGAGGGCATGCTAAAAATATTCCTCACTTTTTCACTGATGACAATTTTCTGGGAGAGTGGGAACCACAGCCCACACCCTATCTGTGGAGCCAGAGGCTTCCTCTCACCTCCCCCAGGCCTGCTGGGAAAGCAGAGAACACTGAACAGCATTTCTGCTCATTTAGGGGGTTTGGGTAATTTTAAAAGCCTGGCCAAAATATCACCTTTTATCAGTAGCTCCTGGCGGGCACTGTTCTGGAGCTGAGCTGGTCACTGCCTTGCTCTCACACACCCACTGGAGAAGGCTGGGGGAGAGCTGGGATGCTCCCACCCCCCAGGCAAAGCTCTATTTTGATGGCTCAGAAAATTAAACGTAGAAAGTGTGTTTTCAAAGCAGCTCTCACCAGGTGTTGGGCAGCAGAGAGCTAACCCTGCCCTGGTGACAGCTCTGAGCAATGATGGCCAGCCATGATTTTCTGGTCCAGTTTTCCCAAGGTGCCTGTTGTGCAGGTAGAGAAGAAGTCTGAAGGATGCTCACAGCTCCTGGCCAGGCTCCTTCATGCCATGGCTCACAGCAGCATTTCCTTTGCCCAGTTTGGCTCTCAGCCCTGCAGCTGGAGCAGGGCTGGCCACAGAAGGTGTTCACACAGCACAGGGATGTCTGGGTGAGATTGCAGCCTTTGCCAAAGCTGGAGCTAAGCTGATATCAAGGAGATAGCATCAGTGTGCTCCTGCTAATTATCACTAATACCTACTTGTGCATAACTGCTCGTCAGGAGCTCTGCTCCTGGCTCAGCCCCTGCTGCTCTTGTAGCCCTGTGCAAGTGGAGCAAACAGGGGGGTTCTGCCCCAAAACCTTGTGGATGAGAGGAGAGGGAGGATGAGCATGGTGCCTGGGCAATGTCCCAGCTGTGGTGATGGGCATGATGCATTCCTCCCCTGTGCTGTCCTCTCCCAGCTCACACCAGTAACGGCCAGTTAGACCCTGTCTGTCCTGCTTGGCTTTTCCAAGCATGGCCAGTGCCTCAGCCTTTTGTCAAGATCCAGATTCACCAGCACACATCTATTAGTGGCTTCCTCCCTCCTCACTCCCACGAGGGATGTCTCTGCTGACAGAGCAATCACTCCCCTGTCAGCGTGCCTTGACAGCACCAGGATTTCTCATGTTGAACCCTACTGTGTCCCAGGGTGATTCCCAGCTCCTCCATTATCCCCTGGCCTTGTAGGATGGGGGCAGACAGCCTGATGGATGCTCCACTATCTTTCCCACCTCTGGCTACAGAAGCTGTCTCCTGGTTTTCCTCCCAGCACTTGCCATTACCTGTGCAGAAGACATTCAACCTGGAGGTAAGGGTGTTGAGCCTTTTCTTCTCCTTTTCTTATCTTCTCTGCTGAGAACAATGGAGGCAAGGTTTGCAGAGGGAGGTAATGTCTTTTTTTAGACTGACTGGAATAATTAGAAGAAAATACAGGCAGGCTGTTGGGTACATGAGCAGCCCTCCAGCAGGCCTGAAATAGAAGCAGAAGTCTGCAAAGCTGAATACCAGTGGAGAACAATAGCTCTGAGCGTGACTAGTTGCCTTAACCAGTTGTGCCACCAAAGACCATTCCCTAGCTGCATCACCCCTCTGCTGAAACCTGCTATCCTGGGACCACCCCAAACCTCATCACTCCTGTGCCAAGACCTGCTGTCCTGAGACCACTCTACTGCCAGGAGCCACCGCTGTGGCCACATCGCTACATGGACCTGAGCTCCAGGCTTTGCTCTTCATAGGCTTCACAGTGCCCAGATGGCATCCTTCACCTCTCTGCACCCTGCATCCTGTCCTGCTGCTCCTGACCCCAGAGACACCTTCCCACCCTGGATCCTATCTGACTCCAGGGACCCTGCGTGACCATGGGGACCCTCTAAGTCCAGGGACACTGTCCTACCATGGGGGTCTGACTTGATCCCATCTGATCCCTGGAGACCCTGCCTGACCATGGTGACTCTCTGATTCCAAGGATGCTGTCCTACTACAGGGGTCTGTCCCGATCCTATCTGATCCTGGGGACCCTGCTTGGTCCTGGGGATCTCCCCCTCCCCAAGATCCTTGTCCCACCCCAGGGACCCTATCCCACCCCACGGTCCATGTCCCACCCTGTCTGACCTCAGGGACCCTGTTCAACCTCCTTTCTCGGGTTCAGCCTTCCCTAGCTCCCCTCCCTGCCTTCTCCCGGCCTCAGAACGTCCCGGGGGGCTCCTAACCCCACGCCCGCGACGGGAGGGGCCGGGCCCGGGGCCGGGCTAGGCTGGGGGGGGCCGGGCCAGGCTGCAGCGGGGCCGGGGCCGGCGGCGGGGGCATCTCCGCCTCCTCGCTGGCAGCGCCGGAGTCGCCGGAAACCGGCGTTTGCTGCCGCTGCTCCCCGAGAAGTTGTTGGGCAGGCGAGAGCCGCGGGGCCCGGCTCTGTGCAGCCCGGCTCTGTGCAGCCCGCTTCGGTATGCCTGCCCGCCCGGAGCCGAGCGGGGCAGCGGGGCGGCGGCGGAGCCCCTGAGGCGGCGGCGGCAAGGAGCGACCGGTCCCGGCCCGCCATGGAGCAAGTGAGTGCGACCGAGACGGCACCGGACGGGACGGGGATGAAGCTCCTGGGACGGGGTTGTAGCGGAGCCCTCGGGGTGGGACAGGGCTGGACGGAACCCCGGGACGGGGCTGTACCGGAGCCCCCGGGATGAGGAGGGGACCCCCTGGGACGGGGAGGTACTGGAGACCCCGGCGCGGGACGGGAGTGTACGGCACTCCCGGGGTGGGACGGAGCTGTACCAAAGCCCCCAGAACAAGGCTGTACGAGACCCTCGGCACGAGGTTGTACCGGAGCCCCTGGGGCGGGGCCGTACAGGACCTCTGGTACGGGGCTGTATCGAAGTCCCTGGGACGGGAGCCCCTCGCCGCTGCAGCCCCGGGAGGGGTGTGTGGAGGAATCACCAGCCACTTTGGGCTATTTTTGGGTCTCCACCAGCGCTGGGACATCTCCACCCCGTCCCATCCAGGTCAGGTGACCAGGGCAGCACAGGGAGCAGCACTGGAGACCCAGAGGACGGGGTCCCACCTCGAAACTGCCCCTCGTTGCCTTCCATCCTCCTCCGGGTGCACTGGAGCTGGTGGCAGTCGCTGGGGCAGGAGCATCCCGAGAGCTCGTTGGGTTTGCAGCTCTGGGGCCGGCAGGGCGAGGCCGAGCGGGGAGATGCCGGCGGTGCCGGAGGACGAGTGCTGGCAGAGTCACGCTTGTCCAAATGCCACGCTTGCTCAGGCCACCTTGTGCTGACTCTGGCTGGGGTGTTGCACTTCCGTACTGGAGCTGGGCCTCGGTCAGACCATGAGCCTGGCTGTGGCCACAGACCTAGCAGCCCTCCCCAAGCCTCTCCTCCCCCTCTGCTTCTGCCTGCAAAGGGGCTAACTAGGAGATGGGCAGTGGTGCTTTTCCTACACAGGCAATTTTTCACATCCACGGGCTCACACTGCAGTAGACCATCCCTGTGCAGACTGATTAAGATGCCACAAGTTTGTTAGCAAGTTGAACAGGTCATTTTCTCCCCTCGTCCTACCATTCCTCCTTCCTTTCCTTAAGTGCTCGTGCACAAAGAAAGCTCCCAGTAGGGCAGGCTGCTGGGGGACTTACGATGCTGGGAGCTGTGTTTTTTCTCTCCCAGCCCCTTATTTCAGTTCCCAACATGTAGTGGCAAGAGTGAGAGCTTTCTTAAAGCAGTGGGGAGATGGCAAAGCAGCCCGAGCCAGTAGCAGAGAGAGTTGTTATCCACCAGCATCCAGGAAATTAATCCACAGCAGAGAAACTGCTTCCAGCTGGCACCCACTGGCCACAGGGGCTTCACACCCAGCCCAGCCCAGAGCAACCACCTCACTGCCCACTCGTCCTCCCCAAGAAGTGAGTCCTCCAGTGAGTGCTCACTGGAGAGGAGGTCAGATGCAGTTCCCCAAGTTTCACGTGGGTCTGAGCAGTTTATTTCCAGTAAGATGGTTTTGCTTCTGTAGGTCAGGGAGAAGTGGAAGTGCTGACAGCCAGGCTTGGGAGATAAGGTGGAAAGGGAGTGGAGGTGTGGAGATGCAGGTTGCCTTCTGGAGTGTGTCCATCTGTGCCTTGCTGGAGAGGAGAGCAGATGAGCTGTTTACTTTCAATGAAGTTCTATAGCTGGGCAAAGACACTTGGGTGCACTAGATGTGCTCTGTGAAAGCACCACCATGATTCAACTGTTGGGGTTTCTGTTGCTGTTAGAAGACAGGAAGAGTCTGTGGGTTTGTGGTCCCTTCAAATGCAGGGGCCTTCAAATACATGCCTAACTGTTAAATAAAAAGCTGTTCTCTCCCATGATGGGGCATCTCTGGTGAGCTGCAAACTGAGTGTAGAGCAGGCTGGCAGAGTGAAAGCCATGCTTCACTTGCACTGTGATACACATTGCAAAGCTGGCTGGTATGGATTGGTTTGGGGAGTGATGCCTTTGGCATGAGCCAGCAATGGGATAACTCACTTCTTCCCTTGTTTATGCTTGGCTGATGCCAGTGGCTTTCCTCTCATGGCTTTACACCAGCTTCAGGAATGAATCCAACCAAGAACATCCCAAAAGGATATCTTAGTATTTCTTGCAGAAGAAATATCCACATAAAGCTGAGTTAACAACAGCAACTCATCTGCGTGCTCTGGTTTTAATTGTGGCAGCACAGGCAGAGAGTGCAGGATGGGCACAAAGCCCTGCTCTTGGTGCCCTTCCCTGGCCAACCTCCCCTCACTGATCTGGGGCAAGGGTGGTGTAGAAATAATCCAAGGAATGCCAGGGACTGTCCCTGGGACTCTCCTTGCTTTCACAGGAACAAACTGTCAGGTTGCATCATCTGACTTTTGACACCCTGAACCTGCAGGAGAGAGATTACAGCAACTCAGCCTGCCCTTGTGTGCCAGGGGCAGCTGCTGCCCCAGAGCCTGGCAGCTCCGTGTCCCCCAGCCCCACGGAGCACAGGATGGAACCTGTCACAGCTCTCTTGTAGCAGGGACCAGAGGAGGCACCAGGCAGCTCGGGCTAGGTGACCCCTGTGCAGTGCAGGGGCAGAGTCCTTTGCTGGTGGCTGCTGTCATCTGCCAAGACCAGCACTCTCCATCTCTTCTCACTTTGCCTCTCCTGGGCTGCTCAGGGCTCTGAGTCATGGATCCTCTCTGTGGATGCTCCTAGGGGAGGAGGCCTGCCTGGTGTGATCGCCATGCGTGGTCCAAGCTGAGCCAGGTTAGGGGTTTAGGTTGGGTATTAGGGAAAAGTTCTTCACAGAACAGGTTGTAAAGCCCTGGCACAGGCTGCCCAGGCAGCCCTGGAGGGATTTCAAAGCCGTGGAGGGATGTGGTTTGATGGTGACTTGGCAGTACTGGTTAATGCTTGGACTCGGGGATCTTAAAGGTCTCTTCCAGCCAAAATGATTCTATGGTTCTGTCTAGGTGGGTGGCTTCAACCAGGGCTCCTGGGTGGCCTGGGGACAGGGAGAGCTAGCTGCAGGGCCACCCTGCAGTGCCGTGGAGGGGAGGTAAGGTTCCCCAGAAGGCTGGAGAGCTGGAAAGCCTGCAGGGAGCAGGCAGCACAGGCTGCCAGAGGAGCTCTGCCCAAGCTTTGCTGCTCTGCCTTGTGCAGGAGTGCAGGCCTGAGCCCCAGCTCCAACAACAAACATGACTGAGGTTGATGCTGAGTGCTGTGTCTTCACGAGGAGTACTTTTATATTAAAAGCAGAGGAGACAGGGCAGTTTTGACTCTGCAGAGCACCAGGAGAGGCCATGGACAGCCATATTTGCTGTGTGATTTCAGGTGGGGCAAAAATTCATCTACAAAGCAAAAAAAACTGAAGGAATAAAAACATTTTGGCAGCTGTTGGTCAGAGTCACTCAAATAACCTCTTTGTACAGCTACATCCATGCAAAACTGCTAGGAGGGAGGTTCAGGTCTGTGCCCAGTACTCTAAAAATGACATCAAAAGGCTGCTCGACCAGGAAACCAGCAGCTCTGTATTTGTGATGTTTGCTGAAGTCGCAGATCACAACCAAATACAACTTCCTGGCAGCCTAAAAAGTCAAGTCTAAAATAAAGAGGCCTCAGCAGTACCCCCACTTCCCGGGAAGTTGCTGATGCTCATCCTGGGCTGTGCCTGCTCCAGACATGCACTGTACGATGAAATAACCTTGAGAAAGGATGTTTCCTCCTGATCTTCTTTGAGGTGACACTCAGTTTATTTGGGTTTCTTGTTGCCCAGTCTGCACCTGAGCCTACCTCCAAAGCCAGGCCTCTTCCTAATTGAGCTTGGATCAGAACTGTGGGTGCCTGGGGGATTGAATCTGTTTTTCCTGTTGTTATGGGTGCGTGCTCCTGCTGTGGAGCAGCAGCTCAGCCCATGGCAGCTGCTGTCCCAGGGTGTGTTCCCTGGGAGGCTGGGGCATGGAAACAGATTTGTTAGCAAGGCTCTCCTCGGAATTTTTGGAGCTCGTGTGTACACATTCCCTCTGTCCTGGCCATGGGAGTGTCCAGCTCCAACTCCTTTCCATTCACGTGGGATTTCCAGATGTTATGAAACATGATGTCTGAGCTCCAGCCACTCAGTTTGGGTTGGTTTGTTGTTGTTTGTTGTTGTTTTTTTCCCAGGAGGAAGGGTTTCCTTCAGCAGCTAGTGAGGGCTATTTGGGAATGGTTGGGTGCTGCCTTTGTCCTGCATCCTGCTGCTGTAAGAGTTGGGGATGTGGAGTAGAGCTGAGTCTGGGAGACAGAGAGGTTCCTGGGAGGAGGCTGGAGGACTTGGGGTTGGCTTCTCCTTACAAGTCACAAGGTTGGTGAGGTGTTTGTGTAAGGGGATTTGGCTCAGCAAGGGATTCCCCTTGCCTTACTTCAGGGAAAGAGGCTTACTGAGGGGTCTGTGGGGTGCTGGGAGTAGCAGGGTGCTTTGAGGGAGGCAAACAGGGATCCTGCCTTTGCAAAGGCTCTTCCAGCACGCTGAGGAGGAGGAAAGCTGTCATCTGTAGCAGAGTCTGCTGGTGAAGGCAGCCTGGCTGCCCCCGCTTCCAGTCAGGTTTCCTGTCTCCATTTGACAAGAATATTGATATTGGATATTTCTGATGGTTTTTCAAACGAGGGAAGTTATGCCTCTCCTGGTTTTTATCAGGCCTGGAAAACCAGCAGGCTCCTGGTGCAGGATGCTGGGGCTCCCTGTGCTACTGCACAGCAGGTGTGGTGGGTGCTGAGCTCTTCTCTGGGCAGGCTGTCTGAGGAGCTTCACTACATGAATGGAAAGAGCTTCTCACGTAGTTCCTTCTCCCTTCTGCCCTTGCAGGATACAAAGGAGGAGGTCCCAGAGAAAGCAAAGTCTGCTCCAAGTGCAGAGAAGTATGGCTGGATCAAGAAAAGCAGTGGAGGCCTCCTGGGCCTGTGGAAGGATCGTTACATCCAGCTACGGCAAACACAGCTCGTGGTCTATGAGGATGAGGTATGGTCACAGCTGGGAGCCTGGGGTGAGGGGCAGGCCCTGGGGACACCTTCCTGCAGTGGTCACTCTTGCCTCCAGCCCATTGCTTTCCAAAGGGCTTCTCCAGTTAGCTCCAGGATGGGGAAATGCTACAAAGAAGAGACAGCAGCTGCATTTTAGAGAGTATTATAGATCAGAACTATTTTAGCCAATAAATATTTTGACAGTGACATTGCTAAAAGAAACCCAATACAAGTAGTGGCAGGACATCCTGTGATGGTGAAGGGAGCAGAGCTTTGGGGGGAAGCAGGATATCTGCTCTGCATTTTTGGCATTTAAAGGATAAAAGTGGATTGCAGCAGCCTGACTTCCCACCTGCTGCCTGAGGGATGGGAAGGCAACCCTGCAGCTGCTTGGCACCCCTCAAGCAGCTCAAATTGTCACTAGCCAGACTCTTTAGGGTTTTGATAAGCCACTGATGGGTGCAAAGGGAGGTTGTGAGGGCTTGCTGTCCTCTTTAAGCAGGGACACAGTCTGGATTTGGCTCATTTTTCCCCTTTGCTTGAGCCAGTACTGAGCAAAGGACCCCTGGGAGCCTTGTTCTGGACTTCCCCAGATCATTTGCATGCCTTAAGTTCATGGCCTCGTTGGGAGCTGTTTCCAATCAGACCAGAAATAAGAGCCAAGACAAATCTGTCCTGCATCTCCATGTGAGAAGAATGGAGAGCACGGGGCTGGTCCTGCCAGGCTGCAGAGGTGGCTCTTCCCTCAGTCAGACTCTTGGTTCCTGGGCTGGACGAGGCTTCTGCAAGAGCAGAGCTTGCCCCAGAAGTCCAAAATTGCAGCCCAGAGCACAGGCTACAGCCCAGAGAGGTTTGGTGTGGAGGTGGGCAGCTCCAAGCCCTGCTGCTGTATGCTGCATCAGGCTGCAGGGAGCATTTCTCACCCTGTGGTCTCCACAAGAGCTGCGTGCCTGGGTGCTCTGTGACACAAGGGGAGCTGGGTCATTCGTGGGCATCAGGATGATCTAAAATCACAGTCATGCCAAGCTGCTGTGCAGTGTGTCAGGGGAAGAGGAATGGGGAAATGTTTCAGCAGCTGCATTGCTGCAATGGTTTCAGGAACAACAGGGCTGACAATGACTTTGGTTCTCTTTTTTTAAACATGCTATTGCCCAATAAAGGAGATTTGTTACAAACAGTTTAGGTTAAAGGGCATTACCTCCTCCATACTCTGAACCCACCTGCTCTTCCCAAAGCCTTCCAGAGGCCTTTCTTTGTTCTTGGTTCTGGGATGGCATGAAGACTGCAAGAACAGTGCCATGAGAAGTCAGTGTCAGGTGAGGAGCAGCTGGGAAGGCAGGGGAAGCAGTGGGGGTTGCTCTTGGGCAGGGAGGTGCAGCCTGGTCCTGCAGACAGTGGACTCTGCAGTGTGCTTGCCAGTGCCTTGGACACCTGTTGGCTCCAGCTGGAGCTTCAGGACGAGAGACTCAGAATCTATCAACATGACGTAGGGCATGCCTTTAAAAACAAGGTCAATGGTGGCTCTCCTGACCACAGGGGAAAAGGAGGCTTTTAGAGTAAGATGAATTTTCACAGATGCTCAGAAGAAGGAACAATCCCAATCATTTCAAGGGTTATTCTATTATCTCAACAAGGAAAATGGCATTTGTAACAAGCAGGCATAATGTCTTCTGGTGGCCTGGGGATGGATGGTGGCAACATCCTGTAATAAATTGCATCTGTGAGCCACAGCAGCTACAAGGTCCCATTACTGTAAAGAAGGGATCATGTTAATATCTATCGGCTATTAAACTGGCTCACAGTGAAGTCAGAGATCTGAGGAGAGGAAATTGCTCCAGAATTATCTGGTAGCACAATAGGATAGCATGTGATTGTGCAGACTTACTACAGGGCAACTAAAGGAAATAGCCATTTTCTGCACTCAGGAGGAGTCCTGTTGCCACAGAACTGAGGGAGGTCATGTTTATTACTTTTATCTTCCTTTGCCATGAGTTAGAGCAGTGTTGCTGTCCCCATCTTACAGTTGGGGAGCTGAGGTTCTGAGGCAAGGAAGGCCAATGTCAAGGAGGATCTGTGGTGCTGTGTGCTGCTGTGGCTGTCACTGCTGGAGCTCCAGCTGCCCTTTCCCCCCTGGACCTTCTCCACATACCTACCCTGCATTGTGTGACCTGGAGACTGACACAGCATCCCAGAGCATCCCACATGGGACTGTTCAGTGCTTGCCGAATTGGGGCCCTGGAAAAAGGAAGGAGAGAAAGCCTCAGGTAACAGAAACACAAGCATCTCTCTGTGTGTATCCTAAGTTAGACCCACATGGGTTAAATGAGAGGGAGGTCAGCTTCCGTGTGGGAGGGCAGATCTGGAGGCTGTTTCAGCTGCTCTGAGCCCATCAGATTTCCCGGAAGTGAGCTAGTGACTTGGAGCAGTTGTGCTTTCCTCAGTCCCTCACAAAGAGGTGCTAATCTTGCCCTTGTGCAGGCTGGCAGCACCTGCAGCTGGGGTCTGAATGTGCAAGCCAGAGCAGAGGGGATGTCCAGCACGAGGTGCTCTGCCACCAGAAAGTGCAGTCTGAGCAGAACACCAATACTCTATTTACCTTCACCAACAGCAGCCTCCTGGAATGTGCTCCTGACCTGCCCTGGGACTGTTTCCCATAGGACATCTCTTAGTCAGCCTGTTGTGTTGATCAGAAGCAGAGCTACCTCCTGAAGGCAAATTGCAAATGGCTATTGTATTACCCGGAGCAGATGGGGGGAAGTCCTCCTACCCAGCTTCAGGTTTCCTTCAGCAGAGGTGAAATGAAGGGAGATGAGTTCCTTGTTACCTGCTGTGCTCCAGCTCCCTGCACAGGTGAAGACTCAGCTAAGGAAGATGTTTGTGTGGTGTTACAGAGCCAGCTGTCAGGAGGGGAGGCACAGGGGCAGACACCCACAGCTCAGGGCTGCTCAGACCCTGAGACACTGCTCAGAGGTGCCAGGGAAGGCAGGCTGTGTGCAGGCCCAGCCAGAGCCAAGCAGGGGATTTTCTGACAAGGTTTCTTCTCTTCTTGTCTCCTCATATTCTTGTCAGAATAAAAGCTGAGCCTTGCAAAATTACAGAGAGCATCTGAAAACCAGGCAGTCCTGTGCAGAGACTCCACAGATCAAGAGCACTGCTGTAGGGATTAGAGAGAATCACTCCTGGCTTTGGTTTTTTGGTTTTGTGGGGTTTTTTTCCCTAAATGGTTGTGAGTTCATTGTTCTTTTGTTTGTTTTTTTTAAAGTGTATTATTTGACAGGGAAAAAAACTGGTAGAGGAAGAGTCCTGTACAGAGAGCAGAGGATCCACTCAGCATCTAGCAGCCATGCAGTTAGCATCTGTAGCTTGCCCCTGGTAAAGTGATTTATTAAAACACTTTGAGATCCTCAGATGGAGGAGTGAAATATTATTTCAGGCAGTCTAGACATTGCCCAAGGAAGGCAGGGTCACAGCCCAGGAATGTGTGTCAGTGAAGATCAAGTGCAGCACCAAGGGACAGCACTGTCAGCTGTGTGCTGCAGGGAGATGCAACCAGCAAGGGAGGACTCAACCTTTGAGTCTCAGGGTGATGTCAAAGGATTGCTTCAGCTTCTGCAGGACTCAAAGAGACCAAAGGGAGCAGGAGTTTGTCCAGAACATGTCTGAGACCTGTGTGTAGGGGCAGGACTCTGGAAGCAACCTTGTCTCTGTGTGATGCTGAGTATCCTCCAGGTCCCTGGAGACTGAAGGGACCCTGAGACCTCAGCAAGGTCAAGTCTTTTGTTTGTTATCTTAGTGGTGCAGGGCAAACATAAAGGATCTCTTTGTGACCCAGGTAGGCTCACAGAGAGGGGGTGGCCATGTGCCAAGGGTAAAACAGAGACAAAAGCCCCATTCTGGTACTCCCTGAACTCAGATGTTTTTCCTTTGCTCTCAAGACATGGAGTTTTCTGATTTCTCTGGCTTCTTTCTTCCCTGCCTTCCCTGAAGAGGATAACTTACTTGAGAAGTTGAGGTTTCTGAGATGAAGGAGCCGTAGCTTGCACAGTCAGACCAGTGTCCCTGGGAGGCAGGGTCCTGTGTGTCCTTGTCCTCGCTGCTCCTGTTCCCTGGCCAGGAGAGACTTCCCAAAGCCTCCCCAGGGAGGAGAGGGGCAGCTGGAAGGCAAGAGGCAATGTCACAGCAAAACCACAGCTCTCCACCCTGCCAAGTCCTTGACCCCCAGCTCAGTGCTCTGCTGTTCTTAGGAAGTGGAGGACAGCTTGCAGGATCAGAGGGGAGGAGCCCCTCTGACAGGCATGGTGTGGACAAGGAGGGTGACACGGAGCCACTAGGCTCTGCTGGGGACAGAGCTGCTCTGGAGAGCAGGAAGGGTGGGCAGGAGTCTGTTTGCTGGTCTCTGGTTGGAGCACTGCCAAGCCTCCTACGTCCCGAGCCCAGCAGAGCTTCCCGTTGGAGCTGGGGAGCGCGGCAGGGCTGGGATGTGGGAGGTCATCCACCAAAGGCCAGGATGAGATCACTCATCCCTGAGGCACAGAGTCCTGACCTCACCCTCCTCTGTCATTCCTTGGCCACTGAGGGGTTATTATTACCATCCCTGTCCTCTTGCAGTGACATTGTGATACGAGGATTGCAGAGGAGCCTTGTGCCTTCAGAGGGCTCGGGAACGTCAGCAGGATTTTATCTCCTAGGTTTTAGGTTCTCTCCTCCTCCTCCTCGGATATGTTTTCCCAGTTCTCTGGTCACATTCACTCAGTATTAAATGAAATAAACAGTAATGTCATTAAAATAATAAAGCTAAATTAGATCCAGACGTCCCTGGGTGGCTCAGAACTTGCTCTGCCTGCCCACATCAGCTCTGCCAGGCTCCTGTCCCCAGGTAGGAGGGTTAAAGAAACCTAAACGCAGCCTGAGCTCTGCACAGCCACTTAAATGTGAAGTGGTAATGGGAGGAAATTCCCTGCAGCCCACTCCCCTCCGAGCTCCATTCCCTGCCTCCAGCCAGGCAGCAGCTTCCTGGCTAAGAGATGTTTCCTCATCCCACACCCCCTCCCTGCTAACTACAAACTGACACTGCATGAGGAGCTGCTCTGGGAGCAGAGCCTGGGCTGAGCGTGCTCATGGCCGGCAGCTTTAATTGAGCTTGGTGCTAGAGAGGTTCCTGAGGTGTGCTGACTGCAGAGCTTTACCAGCAAGAGCTGCTCTGTGGTTCCAGTGCTTAGCAGAAGGCAGCTTTGCTCTCTTCTGGGCTGCTGACATGAAGGATATTCTCTGCCCAGCGTTACGCTGCAATTCCTATTAGGGATGGTGCTCCACAGCTGAGCTGAGCCACGCACCACCTGTGGAATTTTAGTTATGTTACTGGGAGAAATGAGCCAAGACCTTGGGCCAGCAGTCATCAGTGGAGATAGACCAGGGATAAATACTCCCCACTGGGAGGCTGGCCCTGACAGTTCTGCTGGCTGAACGGGGCTGGATTTTCTGGCCTCAGCATCCTGACAGCTCAGAGCGTGGCTGCAAGAGGAGTGTGTGTCCCAGCCTTCTGTGGCTGCCACTGACCTTGCTGAGGCTCAGTGTGGCAGCAGGGCTCTGCTCTGGGCTCCTTGGGGGGCTTCTTGGGCTGTTGTCATTCTTGTGTCATCTTCCCTGCGTGAAAGCAGGAGAGCATCATCTCCTGTGTTCCTTGTGGGGAGGAGGTGTCCCTTCTGGCTGTAGATCCCTGGATGAGGCCAGGAGAGGTGGCAGAAGCTGGTTTTCCTGTCCACAGCGTGTTATTTGCTCAGCCACTGTGGACCTCTAGCCACAAATCAGCCTGTAGCTTAAAGATGAAGGTGTTTTCTTAGGGAGATGCCAGCCTGATTTATGGGAGCTTGCTGCCTATGTGCAGGTTATTCTTAAGGCAGATGCCAAGGGAAGAGATGCAGAACTTGGTGGTGCATGATGGATTTCAGTGCCCCCTGTTCCTGCTGATGTTTCATTCCCTCCCTGCAGGATGAGCAGAAGTGCATAGAGACAGTGGAACTGGAGAGTTACGACAAGTGCCAGGAGCTGCGCGCGCTGCTCAAAAGGAAGAACCGCTTCATTCTGATCCGCGCCCCGGGTAAGAAGGTAGGATTGCCTTTCTCATCCCCTGCAGTCTGCTAGCTCCAGAGCGAGCTCCCAGGGAGCTGTGCCCAGAGGAAAGGCTCTGAGATGTAGCTCTGGCAGCTGGCAGCCATGACCTGTAGCTGTGAGTGGTCTACAGCATGTGACAAGGAACTCTGCTGTCTTGCAGACTTTCTTCCTGTCGTGGGGAAAGGCTCTTCCTGCAACTCAACTTTGCTCTCTTGGTAATTTTCCTGACTTATCATATTCTTCCTTCCAGTACTCCCTGAGCAGAGAGCGACCAAGTGGTTCCTCCCTGTGCTCTGGGAGAGGAAGTGTCCCTGTCCCAGCTGTCCATGCTGCAGCTTTGCCCAAGTTCCAGGGAAATCAATGATCCCTGCCCATGCAGTGAGACTTTCTGGAGTTAGAACTGTTGAACTGAGAAACTCCAGGTCAGAGTTACTTGCAGCCAAACAGTTCCTAGGAGAAAGAGTTTCATCAATTCTGCAAAACAAATCCTATCTTCAGCTTCCAGCACAGCATCTGGTTAGATCCAGACCCTAACCACCAGGCTGGGGTTGAAAAGCAGCTGTACATCCATCTGAGTGCTGACTGTAGGCAAGGACACACTTGCCTTACTGTCTGTGTAGGTTCACCATCACTACACATCTTTGGAAGGTCTCCTTAGTTCCCACTTACATGCTATCCATTCCAGCAACTTCATGGGCTAGGATGGTGCTTTGGTTGCTCTGAGGCATCACACTTTGTCTTACTTCTAATTTCAGTGTGATCTTTTTGGCCTAAAGTATATTACTACAAGTCTGAGAGATTCTGAGGGGGAAAAACACATTCATGTCCCTAAGAATGTGGGCAGGCAAAGATACCAACTGCATTCCCCCATCTCCCTGTTGTTTAAATAAAAGGAGATTGTTTAGTCCTTGTTGTCACTGCTGCTTACTCTTCCTCTTCAGTCACTTAGTGTTTACTCCACTAATAAGACCCCAACTGAGTTCAGAATTATCACTGTGCTCAGCTTCATTCAGAACAACCAAACAAGGACTGTTCTGTCCACAAACACTCATGTGGACCAGGGTGGGGGGGTGGAGAGAGAAGGTGAGTGATGTTGGTTTTGCAAGTAGGAGCAGTCTGTCCTGGGGACAGAAATGATGTTAAGCACCATGCCCCAAAGTGATGGCAGCCTGGGAACTGGCACCCTGGGCTAGGGAGCTCCCGCTCAGCCCTGGACGCCAGAGCAGCAGACTCTGCAGTCTGAGTGGAGGTTTACTGTTGGTTTTGTAGCTTGATTCATCAGAAATCCTGTCAGTTCTGGGTCAGAAGTGGCTAACCCTGGCAGGCTTGGTGTGTTTGCTAGAGGGTGGCTCAATAGCTACAAGTGCACACCTATGCCTTGGGAGGAATCCTGATGAGCTGCAGGTATGTTACCTAGAGAAGTGTGTGATAGCTCCATGTATCTCTGCAGTGCTGCATGAAGCAACACAGGGTGCAAGACCTGGGCCTAAATCTTGCATTTCTTGCTAGCAGAAAGATGTGCCCACACTGTGCCCCGAGAGGATAACTGCAACCTTTTGGCACACTGGCAAGTTTGCAGCTCCCCAGTTTCTCATGCCACTGGTTAAATGGAGCCCTAGGGAGAGGCCACGTTTTATAAGGCTCTTTTGGTGAAGGGAAGGGCTTTTATAAATGAAAAGTTCCCTGTCTGTAGCTCCCCTCCCACCCTTCTTTTGGCTGGGAATCTGGTGAGGGTGTTGACACACAACATACTTTGGCAGATGTTAGAGCAGGCTTCAGTTAGGAGGCCAATGTACACAACTGTCCTTCTCCTGTTTGGAAATTGCAGCTGTGGCCATATATATCAGCTAAACATGTTCCACTTGGGAGGCTTGCTGCCATCCACAGTTTAAAAGCACCCCCTGAGCTGCCTTGGCAAATCCTGCCAGATCTTGCTAGGCTGGGTTTTTTATTGCCCCCTCTCCTGAGCACAGTGCTGAGGAGTGCAGAGAGCCAGTGAGCTTGTGGGGCTTAGGAACAAGCTAGGAAAGGCCCACTGCTGTCTCAGTGCTCAAATAGGAGCTTCCCTGCAGCAAACAGGAAGCCTAGTTTAGCTGTAGGGGAGTCCTGGTTTAAACCTTGGATGGGATAGTCTGGAAGAGCATGAATCAGTCAGCTACAATTACTCTACATCTAGAGCTGCAGCCAGATAAATCAGTTGCCTTGCTAAGCACTGGACTTCCATGGATGGACCTCAGATTCTGCTTCCCTGTTCATAAGGATGACATTTCTATTAAGCTGTGACAACAGGAGCATGTCACACCCCTGCACTGGTGTGGAGCTGGAACAAAGTGCTGCTGGACTGTGCAGAAGACCTTTGCTGCTTAGAAATCTCAAGTGCTTCATTCCACTCACAGCAGTTACATGGAAACTCTTGGATGTGGAGAGCTGAGCTTTTCAGAAGGAGCAGTAGCCTTGGCCTGGAGACTCTAAAACGCACTCAGGATGCAAAAAGCAGTGTAGATGATGCTTGGTGTAAACTGCCTGGAGACTACAGAGACTGGCAGAAAGAATCTCCCAGCAGACATTTCCTCAGCTCCCACTTTTCCCTCCATGATCTAAGCTGACAAAGTCATAGAGAAGCAGGCAGGAGATGACCTTGCATCTGGCAGATAGGCTCAGGAGCACTTCTGCTAGGTTAAGCTGTTAGTGACCCAGCTCTGCTCTGCCTTCTGCTGGAGGTGACCACCCCACAGCAAAAGTCAGCAGAAAGGAACACATTCCCACACCTAAACCAGTTCACAGTCCAGTTTAGCCCAGCCCCACTGAACTGAAGCCAGCACTTGGCTTTGCACTGAAGCAGCTAAGGAGCAAGCACAGATTTCTCTTCCCCCACCCATGCTGCAAATCAGCAGCATCTAGCAGAACTGCTCAGCAAACAGCTTGTGTTGGAAAAGGTCTTAAACTGCAGCAATGCAGTTCTCCAGAGCTCATCTGTGAAATCACTGAGTACAGTTACAGCAGACTGACCCCAACAACACTTCTCTTCCCTGGAAAGCAGGGTCAGCACAGCCATAAGAAGAGACTGATGTCTCTGGGAAGAGGTGGGGCACTGCAGCAGGCTGTGCTGGCTGCCCTCATGGGCAGGGAGCTGTGTGTGAGCCTCCTGCTGCCTGCCATCTCCCCAGGGATGCAGCAGGGGCTGGCTGCCCAGCAGACAGTCAGTTGCATAGCTGTATTCATGGCTTACAATGGTCACTATCTCATTAGGTTTAGCCATGACAGCTTTTCCTGGCACACCAGCCTGCTCTTCGTGGCATGACTCAGTCTCAGCTGCCTTAGCCAGAAGCAGAGCCAATGTGTCACCCTGTCTGCTGCCCTCTTAAATTGGTGTCACTGGCTCTCTGCCTTCAACTGCTGCTGGAGAACAGACCCCACGTCAAGTTCTGTGGGGACTGTCCATCTTCAGGCCTGTGTCACAGCCCCAGGGACTTGTAGAAGCAGGGAGCAGGGTCCCACACAGAGTGCTGCTTCTCCTCCCTCGCCCAGCACTTTGGGGAAGTGAAGGGCTCTTTCTGCTGCTGCCTTGGGAGCATCTTCTGTGAGTCCCTTTCCTTCCCCACCCATAGGCTCTGTGTTCTGTGGCTGTGCAGCAGAGGGCTGTGTGCCAGAGGGACACCTCAGCTTCCCCTTAGGGATGAGCCATCCCCCAAGGCTCTGCTCTGCTGCAGGGTTGCTGACACCAGAGCTTAGTCACAGTCCCAGCTCCGGGAGGCTGGAGGCTTTTGTGGAGAATGAGGCACAGAAAGTGGCATTAGAAGAGGAAGCTTGAAGCAAGGCAGGAATCCTTCCCTTGAACAGCATGTACAGAGATTTCTAAGCCCTGGTGCAGGGTGCCAGGTCTTTGCCAGGCAGTGCAGCAGCTCAGCTGCTCACAAGTAGAGCTTTCTCATAAGCTTTTATAATCACAAAGCTTTGGGGCAAAATCGTTTCCAAACACAAGAAGTTTCTCAGCACACACAAAACCAGGCCTGCTTGGGCTCAGACATAGTCTGGCTGTGGCTCTCTTTTGGAGCCTTGCCTTCCCCCAGGTTCCCTGGCTAGCATGGCCCCTCTGCACCCCAGACAAAGGGCTCTTTCTCCAGAGGGCTGTGTGCAGGCCCCAGCCTCTCCTCCGAGCTCTCAGGAGGGCATGTGGTCCATCCCTCTCTCCTGCTCTGGCAGGAGGTTGGACTAGATGATCTCCAGAGGTGCCTTCCAACCCCTAACAGTCTGGGATTCTGGGATCACCTTCTGTGCAAACTCATCACATAAATCTTTCCCCAAATCTCTACTTAACTCCCTGTTTGCCATGCTGGTTGTGAGGCTCTGGCACTCTGTTGCTGTGCTGTGTAGAACCATGGCACTGAAGAGGGGAATAAATGCAGAAGGGAGGGCAGGTTTTTGCTAGCTAAACAGCAGGAGTGGCTGTCAGATCACACTTCAGCTCTGCAGAGTTTCTGATGGTACCTTCAGAAGTTGCTGAGACCCAGAACAATTGTTGCTTTGTTGTGCTGTAAACTAAACAGGTAGCTGCTAAGAGCATTTGACTGTCACCATGAGCTTTGTACTCTTTTGATGTAGTCCCTGCTTGATACAGACACTGCTGTGACTGCAGAATGTGGGGCCTTATTGACAAAAAGGCTGGCACTACAACTGCTCTTGGAGGTGCAGAATGCCTGTAGGATGTTAAATACCCCAAAACCTGTTCTAAACAAGACCCCACTAGTATGTGTTCTGAAAGAGCCTCTCTGTAGCTTGCTTCCCCACCTGTAAGAGCTGAGTAACTTCAGTTGCTCTGAAAAGTAACCTGGGAAGCCTCCAGGTGCTGTGGTGATAAGCAGCAAAGAAGAGATTGTCAGGGAACCAGTAATTATGTTTCAGGCCAGGGCTGGAGCAGAGTGTAGTCCCTAAGACATGGACCCAGGAGGCTAACACACATGGTGCTAGGAGGATCAGGCTGAGCCAGGACTGCCCTGGCCACGTTGGCACTGTCTGATTTTTAACTGCTTGATCTTGCAACTTTGATGATGTTCTTTAGCATAAGAGTATTGCTGTGTGCCTGTGCAGTGTGGATTAGCACCACATGGAGCTATTTGGATCCAACCCAGTCTGCCAGAGAGCCACTTGTAATGTGAAGGTGATATTTCTGTTACCTGAAGTGTACTTTGGGGCAAAGCTATGTAATACTGGTGAGGTGCTTGGAGAGCAGAGCAGTTAAATAAAGAACACTGCACCTATCCTTCCTTCTGCTATGGCCAGCTCTTCCCTTCATCTTAGGACAGCTGTTTAAAGCCCAGAGAGTGTATGTCTGCAGCATTCACTGCTGTGTTTCTTCACTGGCAAACAGAAAAGTCTATGGTTAATCTTTTCACTTACATTGCCCTCGTGCTTTGTCACGTCCAGCACAGCTGGGTCGGGGCTAGTGCAGCCAAGCTCAGAGGTCTGTGTTCCTGCATCAGTCTCTTCTGCAGAGCCACAGGAACAGGGAAGCAGGCAGAGCCTTGCTTACAGCCTGGGGGGAAGACAGAAACAAAGTACCTGATTACATCAGAACCAGCACCAGATGAGCTGGACTTTCAGCCTGACTCCATAAGCAGGTGAGCGTTTGCTGTACAGCTCACTGCTGCTCTAAGAGCTAAGCTGAATGCTTTGCAGAAGGAGGAGACTCTTTCTTACCATTCTAGTTACTAGTTGCAAAAATGAAAGTACAGCAAGAAGCTGTTCAGCATGACAGAATCCTGTCCATGGGAGCTCTGAAGTGAAGTCCCTGCCAAAGCCCGGAGGAATCTGTACTTTAAACCCAGGCTGGAACTGGATGTTGGGCAGAGACTGAAGGGACACACCGGGAGCAGAGAGCCACCTCTCTGCAGTCTCTGCACAGGATCCAGAGCTACCTCCCTGCTCCTGACAAGGAGTGCTAAGGCAAAATTGTCTCTCTGCTCTTGCAGGTTCATGATATCAAATTTCAAGCTCCAACTTTGGAAGAAAAGGAGTCATGGATAAAAGCTCTTAATGAAGGGATCAACAGAGGCAAAAACAAAGTCTTTGATGAGGTAAGAGAAAGTTTTCTAAGTCCTGTATCTCTGCAGCAGTTCTCATCTGTTGCTCTTCCAGCTAAAAGCAGAACTTGCCTGGGCCCCCAGGCTCTCCCTGCCCTTCCTGCTTGCTAACATGGTCACATCCCCACAGGCTAAGAGCTTTTAGCCCCTTCAGTTCCCAGCTCAAGAAGGCAGAACATGTGGAGAGCCCTTTGCATCATCCTGCCTTGCCCTGTCTCCTGGCCAGGGTTAGATGGAGGCAGGGGCAGCTGTGGAGCAGGCAGTGTGCTGCTAGGAGCTAACATCTCATCGAGAGGCCCACAGGACACAAGAGCTCACCAAAGGCAGTGGGAGGTGCTGTAGTAGCTTCACAGGTTTGGGGAGTTCCCCTCTCCTGATGGCAGGGGCTGGTGCAGAGCAGCAGCTGCAGCTCTGAGTCGTGTAGAGCTGGGGCTACAGCCTGGAGATCCTCCACTTCCCCATGCTGCCATGATCCCCAGCACCAAGCAGCCTGGAAAGGAAGGTGTGGGGCTACAACACAGCCCAGTCTTCAGGACTTGAAACATCTGAAGTAACTCAGTCCCCCAGCTATTCAGCCTGCAGTCTGGGGAGAAGTCTGGTGGAAAGTTACTCCATGGCCCCAGCCAAACCTGCCTTGCTCCTGCACACCTGCACTCCCAAGTTCTCCTCCCTGGGAGGAGACCTGGGAGCTCAGGTCAGCTCCCTGCCTTGTGCCTTGGGGTTATCCTCCTTAGGAGGATCCGGGTGCTCAGAGGCAGCCAGCCTCTAATTCTCATTCATTCCAGTAAGGATCAAACCTCAGATTTAAAGCATTTCTGCACAGGCCAGGCACAAGCTAATGGGTCAAGCCCTCAGATGGCTTGGATTAGCTGTTCTCCACTGAAAGAGCTGTAAAACCACTCTGCCATATCAGCCAGGGACTGGGAACCACTCACCAGCTTTCCTGTTGTACAAACTTGTGGAACAAAGGCCAGCAAACCAAGGGCATGCTCACCTTCCACTATCCCTGGTCACTGGTGCTGCCTCCCGTGTGTGGAGCAGACTCCAGCTCCCAGCCATCACAGCGTGGGGTTGTGGGTGGTCACAGAGCCAGCACAGAGAAATAGCTGCCATGGGGCTGGCACCCCCTCCCACGTGTGGGAGGCAGTGGAGTTCTCATCTGATTCCAGCAGATAAATTTGTTAATCCAGCTAGAGTTGCAGTTAATCCAGGCGACTGTGCACACCTTCTCTGCAGCATCCTGCAGTCATCATTGCTGCAGAAGGGAAGCTCTGTCCCAAGGAGCTGCTGGTGCAGTTCACAGTCAGGTCATGGTTCATAATGAGCTTTCACCTCTACGATGGCAACAGCAATTTCAGCTCTGTGCTCTGCCACAGGCAGGAGCCAGTCCAAGCCCTGGCTGCAGTGAGGACAACAAAGCTGCCTTGTGTCCCTCTTTCCATGCCCCTAAGGTAGAGGAGAGGGTAGTCCCTGCAAATGTTGGCTGCTTTGCTCTGGAGTGTCTGTTAGATGAACAGCTCTGTAAGGACAGCTACTGTCAGTAGCCATCACCTACAGACAGAACTTTGGTGGCAGGCTGGGACAGAAGTCTGAGGCAAAGACTAGTGGTGGAATTTCTACCCACGTGCTGCACCCCTTCATGTGTGGCAGGGAGAACTTTACAGGTGTATCACCCTCTTTTCTTCCCCTCTTCCCCCTGTTAAGGTGAAGGTAGATGAGAGCCTGTCCCTGGAGCACGTCACTCGGGACAGAGTGAAGGTGGCCCACGGGCGCAGGCCACCCACCAGAAACCACCTGAAGGAGGTAAGTGCACCCTCCCTGGGGTGAGCCATTTCCCTGCCTGGGAGCACCAACAGCTACTCCTCCCACTTAGGTACAAGACTCCAGGGAAAACTCCAGAGGCACAGAGCCCAGAAAAAGCTGACAAGGGAACTAGCTTCCTCCAGGAAAGAGTGAGCCAAGCACCTCTCTCACCAGGCTCCAGGTTCCCACAGATCAGTAGCTGCTGCACCAGGTGTTGATGTATTTAGCTTTCCATAACTCAGGAGCTGCTTCACCATCTGGTGAGAGCCATTAGAGTTTTACTTTAATCAGAAGAGACCTCTCTGATGGGCTGAAAAGGCAAAGAGAGCCTTTAACCAAACCCTTTGCACTGCAGGAGCCTGGCCCTGGCTGCAGCTATGCCTCTGTGTGGTTTTGGGTTCCTTCACACAGGAACTGTCACCACATCTGTCCCTCTGGGGCACTAGCTTACACACTGCAATGTCTTCACTAAGTCCATCCTTTTTAGGACAACCCCCTTAGCAGAGTGGTGTGCACACAGTCTGTGGTTTGGAGGAGGCTGGGCAAGTAAGAGAGGGATGACATCAGGGTGGAGGAAGCAGGCAGAAGGCAATGGGATTGCAATAGTATCCCCGGCCAAGTGATCTCAAGGTCAGCTTGGTTTGTGTGTTCAAGTTAAAGGATGGAGCACAGGCTTGATGATGGGATAGAGACTGACAAAGTTTTCTCCTGGGTTTCAGGCTGCCAAGTCTACCTCAGATGGCATCCTGCGGCTAGACCTGGATATAGTGGACAATGGATCACCAAACCTGGATCCCACTGTCAGTGAAAGTGACAATACAGCAACTCAGAGAGAAACTCCAAAGCCACCTATGCCACCTACAAAACCCACTGGCACGAAAGAAAACCAAGATGTGGAGAACAGTGTTTCTGATCAGGAGCATAAAACCCCTCTGTTGCCTCCAGATAAGAAGCTTAAGGAAGGCATAGCATCAAAGGACAGTGTCAGTGCCAAGGAAGAGGATTCTGTAAGCCCAGAGGAGAATGTGGAAGGATCCCAAGCTCCAAGTGAGGAGAACAGAGAGAACCTCATTGAGGTCAGCAACAGCAGCGTAGCAAAAGCTCCAGTTCCTCTTCCTAGGAGTGTGCCAGACAAGCTAAAAGTAGCTTGGGACCAATCAGTCCTTGAGCCTAAAACCACAGAAGACTTGAAATCATCAGGAGATAGTAGCAAAGACAACCTTGCTGAGATTGCCACTGCAGATTTGACAAAGCCTCCTGTTCCTCCTAAGGTTCTGTCAGAAAAAATGCTAGCCACAATGAACTCCAGCAGTGGTGACCTGGAAGCTGGGGACTGGGAAGACATGGACTCTGGCAGCAACAAGCCCCCAGTGAACGGGATTGCAGCTGGTGACGTAGCAGAGCTGACATCCCCAAAAGCTGAAACTGAAGAAGGAAGTGGGAGAACCTCTGCAGAGAAGGAACAGCCAACTTCAGCAGAAGAGGCAGAGACTTCCTTAGCTACAGAAACAGGCCATGGGAGTGTTAAAGCAACTATTGAGAAGAAAGCCTCTGTAGAAAGCACATCAGGTCTGAAACTTCGCAGCTCTTCTCTGGGAGACTTGCTGTCTGACCCCAAAAGCACACCGAGAGCACTTCGAAGCCAAGGCTTCCCCAAGGATTCTCGTCCCTGCTTAGCTCAAATGGAGGAGAAAGTTGCTAATGAAAGGGAAAAGGCAGAGAAGCTTCTGCAGAAGGTTTTACGTGAGGGGCTGGAGCAGGCCCAGGAGGGGGGGAAGGGACCCCCAGCAATGGCAGAGACATTGCTCAACGAGGCCGTGGAGCAGCTGCGGCAAGCAACACAGGTTCTGCAAGAGATTAAAGGCCTTGAAGAACTGAAAAAAGAAACAACACAGAAACAGAAAGAAAAGCAAAAGGATCTAGTGACTCTTTATAGAAGAAGTGCTCCCTGACACACTCCTCAAAGAGACTTCCTCCTCCAAATGAAAGCTAAACCTCTGCCATGTAGGATTTGTCCCTTGCTAGGCCAGTGTTTCCAGGTGCTGTTCTGCTGAGCACACACCATGTCCCTGGGGCAGAACTGAGCTTTCAGTTCTAGCATCTTCCTCTCTTTCTTCATGCTGTACATACCAGTCCACTCCTAATCCTCTCAGCACAGCAGAAGGCTGCAGGACATGAAAATGTGAATGCTCTCTAAGGACTCTGTCCAAAATCCTGTCAGTGGATCAGGCCTTAAAAGTCACCAAGCCAAGGCAGATTCGTGAAAGGAGCAGGATGGCTGCTCTAGCAAAAGCCCCTGTCTGTCTGTACTTACAGACAAGCACAGACCAGACTGCCCTGGCACCTAGCTGGTTTTCCCAGTTAAATCCTTTAGGATAAATGTAGTCAGTGTTTGCTCACTTGCTGGCAAGGTTTCCCAGACCACCTGCCCCAGAGAGATCTAGGAATGTAAAGATAAATGGCTTAACCTTCTCCAAAGATACTCACAAAACCACATCTACAGTTAAAAAGTGACCTCACACAGAGGCAAACAAAGCTGGCCAACTCCTGACTACAAGTAGTGTCCTAAGATCTGGAGCAGCTGTATGTAGGCGCTGAGTCTGGCTCTGCAGAGCTTTAGGTGTGCTAAGCTCTGCCTAACACAAGTCTGAAAGCATCATTCACAGGCAAGTACTAATTGCTCCCATTTCATTAATAGGGAAACTGAGGCAAAGAGCAGGTTATAATTGGCCTTTGAAGGAGTGTCTTCTAGCAGCACAACACACTGATAATTGAGGACCATACCTATCTGGTGACTCTGAATCCCCTGGTCATTGGTGGGAACAATCAGCCAGGTGTTTGGAGAACTTGTGTCCAGGAGATCCCTCAGGAGAGCTGTTGCTGAGAGGCTGTGGGCTCACTCTCTGTGTTGTCCTGGGATGTTAACTGACAGGAGCATGGCAGCAGGTCTGGAGGAGACCCCTCTCCCTGTTGGATGTGTCTCTGCCTGCTGCATCCTGGCTAGCCTGAGAGCCACACTTTGGCACAGTCTGTGACTGGAGCACGTGGAGGGAAAGGCATTTTGCACGCGTGATTTTGGGGCTGGTCCCAGTGGTTGAAGTGTTTTACAATAAAGAAGCATGGCTACAGAAGGGTCTGAGGAAGGCACTGCAGAAGGTTTTGGTACAATTCCCACAGCTTCCCTGCCCACCTGCTGGAAACAGCCACAGTTCCAGTGGTCTTTAGTGATTGCTGCTGTGATAAAATCCTGTCTTTGCTCTGCTGCTGCATAGCCCTGTGCCTAAGCTGGCTCCTCTCCCTAGTTGCTGTGAGGAGAATCAGATGACAGCCCAAAGGGCTTCTCCTTTCCTTGAGCCACACTTGGGAAGCACAGAAAAGGTGATCTTCCCAGTCTGGTTTTAGGGAAGAACACGCTACCTAAGTTCTTTTCTCCTTTGCCAGCACTACCCTCCAAGCTTTCCCATTTCTATTTGTTTTGGTCTGTCTTTTATAATTTTCCTGGTTCCACAAGGCTGGAAACACTCAGAGCTCAGGTGCCAAAAAGCTTTGCTTTGAGTCAAAAGCAATTGCTGTCTCCTAAGCCCAACCTCTGGATCTGTGTCACTTGCTGCTGTGGATTCCATGAGCCATGGTCTCACTCCCCTCTCCAGACACAGGCAGTGCTCAGTGCCTCTCTGCTGCCCAGCTCTGCTCTCCCTTGCTGCGTGTGCACGCTGTGTTACCCAACACTGTGTGGGAGGAGTGGCAGCTGTCAGGGACATAGCTCCAGGCTTTTGCAGGATACAGCAAGAGACCAAAGAGCTGGGGGAAAATAAGTTCACACTAGCAGGAATATGCACAAACCAGGGCATATCCCAAAGCTGAAGCTCCATGATGGGTAAATGAAAGCCCAGAACTGAAAACCAAGGAGATTGGCAGCAGCTTATGGGATAGCTCAGTCCCCTAGGTGATAGACAAATGTTTTTGGCCCTGCAGGTGTTTTCTTGTGGCAGTGTGTTCTGTGGGTACCCACCTGACAAAGTGCTGATGAAAACACCCAGATATCCCTGTCTGTCACAGCCAAACCTTATATTTACTGTATATTTTTATATTATACTGAATATTCTAATGAATAAACAGCTGACATTTTACTGAGTACCCATCAGTAGGAATCTTAACAGATAAAACCTCCTACATCTGCTAGGAAATGGGCAAGTTAAATCATTTTACAAGCTACAGCTAATGACTTTGTTTGCTGTACTAACAGAACTTACTAGATCTGTAATATGTCTTGTAAATAGATGTAACTTAAGTGGAATCTCCATAGCACTCAGTAACTCTAGTGCTGAAAATGCTTTCTTAGAGACTCTTTGGTTTTAACTGTTTTTTCTAACAGGGTTAGCAGTTCATCCTAAAATGTCTAAGCTGCCCATAAGCCTGATCCACCTGGACTCTGCAGGACATGATGATGATCCTTTGCAGTTCCCCCACTTGTTCTTATTCTGGTGGTGAGCCAGTCCCTGCCTAGGGCTGGAAGCTGCCTTCTGGGGTGTTAATACCTGCTCCTCTGAGAATGGCAGTGCTGGGCAGAGTCAGACAGGATCCTGGTCTGCTCTGACCTCAGGCAGCAGCTCCCATCTTCAGTGTCCATCCTGCCACCATCCACTTGGTTGTTTTTAAGTCTTCCTTTAAACTTACATCTAACTTCTGGCTGCACTAAGGCTGGTTTTTTTGTGCATGGAGTGCTGGGGTGAGTCTGTGCTTTGGGCTGTGCCACCAGGTCTGGGACAGGAAGGAAGCTGAGTTTGCAAGCAAGCAAATGTGGCTGCCTGTCTGAAAAGCAGCTGCTGCAGCCCCTGGGAAGGCAGCACTTTGCTGCTTGTAAAGAGCTTTGAGATTTGGCAATAAAACCCCCTTTTAAATATCAGCTACTGAAGAGCCATTTGTCCTAAAGAGAGCAAAGAAGAGCCACCAGGACCAGCACACTGAGGCTTTGCTCTGCAGAGGGGCACATGGCAGAGGCTGTGGTGAGCTAGATGCTGTGCTAACCACAAGCCCAGAGGAAGGAGCAGAGCTGCAGCTGTGCAGTTCCTGTGTCATCCCTGCCTGCTTGGCTGCCCTGGCCAAGTCACATGGCCACAGCCAGGATCTGCTCCTGCTCCTTCTGCAAAGCAGCAGGAAGCATCCTCATTGCTGGAGACCTCACCAAGTGCAGTCCCCAGCAGTGCTGTCTGGGCTGAACACCTGCACTCTCTGGGAAGTCTCATGTGGACTTAAGCTCACTCAGCAGTTGTCCCGTTGCTGGTGAGCAACACCAGAGCCTCCTTCCTCTGCCCAGATGCCAGTAAGCTACAGGAAGACAAGCAGCTGGTATGAAAGTGACTGCTTCCCTTCTTTGAAATATGAGTAGAAGCTGGTGAGGAGGGTCAAATGCTATGAGGAAGCAGGGTATGCACCATCCTATTGCACCAGCTTGGCTTCTTTTGGGCAGATAAATGTGCTTAGCAAACCCTCTAACCCCTTGCTGGGAAGGCGCCTGTTCCTCAAAGGAATCTCCAAGACTTAGGGTTGATTTCTACAGCTGTCTTGTAGAGAAAGGCAGGCTTCCTGTCACTCAGAGAGCAGATAACACATCATCTTTTGGCCTTACACTGATGCTGCTAACAAACATGATTGTGAAAAATGCAAATGAAAACCTTCATAGGATGGACATAGGAAATCCTTGTGTGACTGCTTTGAACTCATTGGATAGTCATGGCTTACTGCTTTAGAGAATTAGAATTATCAGTGCTTACCAATAGCCAAAGGGCAGGGGCCAAGAGGCTGGGGCCAGACTCTGCTCATTGGTGCCCAGGGCCAGGCCAAGGGGCAATGGGCACACACTGGAACCCAGGAGGTTGCATCAGAACAGGAGGAGAAACTTGTTTGGTGTGAAGGTGCAGAGCCCTGGCCCAGGCTGCCAGAGAGCTTGTGGAGTCTCCTTGTGTGGAGAGATTGCAAACCCAGCTGGAGGTGATCCTGGGCAAGCTGCTCTGGGTGACCCTGCTGGAGCAGGAGGGAGTGGGCTAGGTGATCCCCAGAGGTTCCTTCCAACCTCCACCAAGATGGGATTCTGGGATCTGTTATCTGAACTATAAAATGCAGATCCCAGCTTCCAGTGCTCACACAGAACTCAACAATTTGCAACTGAAAAAGAGCAGAAAGCTCTTCCAGTCCCAGGATGCCAGAAGATTCACTCCAGTGTTGCCTAGTCTACACTGATGACTAATTATTTTTGCTATTAAAAAATATGTTTTATCTTAAAGATGAGTCATCAGCAGTGAAGCTCTCCCAAGATTTCCCCTTTCCAGCTCAAGAGTTAGAAGATGTGCAGGCACAGAAGATATCCCCTGTGCTCAGGGAATGGAGATCCCTGTCCTGTTTTGGAGATGTTCCGGGGGAAAAGACCAAGTCATCTGGAGCAGAAACTGCAGGAGGAGGTCAGAGGTAGGAAGAAGGCAAGATGTGGGGAGGCAGTGCTAAGTACTAGCTGCCATTCCTGGGTCAGGATGTGACATACATGCAATGCAAACAGATCCAAACTCTGCTTCCCCTAAGAACTACACTGCCAGGTCCTATCCAGAACAGAGGATATCTGAAAGCTGGTTACTGGCTTTCCCTTACCCTTATCTAAACATTTAATTCCCTCTTGGTCTCCAAGTAGTTTCAGATGCTTGGGGAAGTTTTTAACTATATTAATGTAGTTTTGGAAGAAAATGTTTTTTTCCTTCCAGAGAAACCTACCATGCACATAAAAAAAGGCTTCTTATAGGAGATGTGCTGATCAGTTTTAGATGGAAGTCATCTAGCACACTGGGCTATCTAGCACTGAGGCTGATAAGACACTACAAGACCTCCAAACGCCCAGCAGATATGCAAGCCAGCATGACTAACTGTGTGAGCATCCAGGCAAACTGAACTGCAAGTGCCTCTGCTATTTCATTCTCAACAAGAAGGCAGTTTTGAAATGCTGGCAAAACACTGGGGGTTTGTTTGGACCACATCACCATGACAGCAGAGCACTGCCTGGTTCCTCCTCTATTGGAGGAACACAAGGGGAAATGAAGCTCAAAGAAAAACATGACCAGATGTCATAGGAGAGAGTACAGGAGAAGAGACTGGAACCTAGGTTCTCCAGTGCCTGTCCCCAGCAGGTGGACATTCCTGTCCAAGCAACTGAGCTTCTGATCAGCCCTTTCTCTGGAGAAAGACTGCATTTTCAACAGCATGGCTTGGATTTCCCAAGCCAAGCAAATACATTCCACTTGTTTTCAACTGCCAAGAGCTGATGAATGTCTGAAAGGTCACCATCTCAGATGAGTTATGTTTTCCAGTGACAGGATTGCTCTCAGCCTGGCCACACCTCTGCTCTTCTCTCCAGGGGGGTTCAAAACTACCAACCCCCAAGGGTTGAATCAGGGACTCATGGAATCACTGGTGAGAAGCTTTCAGGACAGAACAGCAACCCTGAACTGTTCAGAGAGGACTGTACCTGTGGAGAAGCATGCTGGGTTCAAAACCATAGCAAAACACCTTGGAGAAGGTGACATCTCCAAGGGGAACAGTTTTGCCCTGCAGCATGAAAACACCATTTCAACAGTTCAGTTAATTTACTATTTACATCATTTACCCTTAGAGTTGCTAGAAGGATGCAGTTCCATGTTTTGGTGGAGCTCATGGGATTCCTTCCTCTCTGCCTACAGAAGGTTTACAGTGTTACTTTTTTTTGCCTTGCTCTAGACAGGGGAAGACAATGCAAACCCTCAGAAGGCTGAGAGGATGGGAAGGCTCCTTCAGTCTGAGCTAGGCAAACAGAAGAGGGTTGCTGTGCATTTCGCTCCAAATGGGGCACAGGGATCCAGCCTGGCTCCTCTGCTCCTCCAAGGAGCCTTCTTTCATTCCCAGATCATCCAGTCAGGCCACAGGCTGTGGTTCCTTTTCTTTGGCTCAAGACAACAGCAGCTGCACAGGTACAGGCTTGGGTGTTTAAATGAGTCTGTCATTGCCCAGAGAGAAAAAGCCATTTCAGAGACAAGCACCATAAACTCACAGATGTCAGAAGCATTCCCTAGAACTTCTTTAAGGAATCTGCTCTCATTCCAGTGACAAGCTTGCATTCAAGAGTGTCACATTCCTCTGGTGAACACCTCACTTGGAATGCAAGTATTTTCAGTGCTAAACAGAGATGTAAATGCAGGGGCTTGCAGCCAAAGCCACCATGCCTCTAGAACAGAAAGAGCACAGGCTGTTCTCTGGGGCTCCCTGGGACAGAGGGTAAGCTCTGCAGGAGCCCCATCTCAGTCAGACATCACCCCATGGGCTGTCAGACACATCAGCAGAACACAAGGGATATTTTGGCCTCTGAATCAGGACCCTTGGAGGACCCCTCCCATTCACCACCATGAATAACAGCAAATTAAAATGCAGCCACTGCCTACCCCAGTTTCCTGGCATTTAGCAGCCCTTTGCCTTGGCTCATTATCACCAGTCTGGTGCTACCCAGAGCTCCCAAATATCACGACAAACTTCTTTAGGGAAGAGCACAGCATCTACAGACCTTGGGAATAGCACCTGGGTTTGAAGATGTAATGTCCACAGGTGGGTCCTGCACAACTGCAGGGATCTGGGGAGCCAGCCCTTTGGGGTTTGACCCCCATTTCTAGATTTGGCAAACAGAGGCCAACAGAGTTGAATTATTATTTTGAGAGTGGCTAGGTGCTCCTCAGCCGAGTTCCTGTGGCTGTAAAGTCAGCTGGGTTACAAGCCATCTCCAGCAAGAAGGCACTGGAGCAGGAGGTAATTGAGGGCTGGCTCCCAGAGGGAATTTTCCCTTAAAAGGATAACTAGATTGTCATGATGAAAGCAGCTTGCTTGCACTGCCCGCAGAGCTCTGTGCACACGCTGCCAGAGCTGGGGGCGGCGGCCAGGATTAACAGCAGACAGCAAGGAGCAGCAGGGCAGGGGCTGCTCCTTAAGGCTAGAGGAACTCCAGCCTTTCTCAGCCATGTTCTCCAGTGAAGGGCAGCAGGATGTGCAGGAAGTCCCAGAGAGTCACTTCAGAGGCCAACTCCTACCATCTGCTCAAGGTAAAAAGAAACCCAAGTGAGGGCTTGCAACCAAAGAACTCAGCCTGACGAGGAGCGCTCGCACTCACAATCAGCAAGACTGTCAGAGACAGGCAGGATGCCAGCTGACAGCATACCAAGGACATGCAGGCATGTCTCCAATGAAATCTTCTTCCACCAGAAAATAACCAAAAGCCCAGCTTTTCATTTGAGAGTCCATGGAACAATTCTGATCAGAGCTCTTCAGATGGGATCAAGGGGAACAAGACAGCAGAGCCCTAGGGTAGCCTCTCACCAGCAGTAGGCTGCTGAGAAGGGAGAGCCAGGTTTGAGGCCAAGCACTGCTCTGGAAGACTTAGGCCAGTGACTTGAACCTTCCCATAACCCAGAGGACCTGTTTTAACTCTAACAGCCCCTGCTCCAGGCCCAAGGTGCCTCCCTGTCCTCTGGACAGCCCACCCACCTGGAGCTTTGCACTGTGCTCTCCTGTGCACTGCAGGAAGGGCTACGCTGTGGTTTTTACATGGAATGAGGCTGAAATGGGAAAGGCTGGGTTTGGGCCAGCTGTAGGGGCAGGCACCAGTTCCCACCTCACAGCTAAAGCCTCCCTAGGCAGATCTGGGGTAAAGCTTTCAAATCTAGCACAGAATATCCCACCCATCATGCTGCAGGAGAAGGAACCAGGACCCAGTGCTTCCCTGCACCCCAACAAATGGAAAAAATAGGAGCAAGTGAGCAACAGCCAGGTCTTAGGTGAGCAGACACTCCTGAGCTGGCAGTGCAACAAAGGCTTACGCACAGCAAACCACCATCCCTCCCTCCCTCTGAGGACTGGCAGCCTGCAGAACCCCAAGCAGCTCTGTATTACAGTGGGAGGCAAGGCATGGCACAGAAGCCCAAAGAGATGGTGTGATAGATTCCTGGTCACCACAGGCCATTGGTGCTGGAAGCAGGATCTCCCCACACTGAGCACCTTTAAGGGAAAGGCCACCAGCAGCTCCCTCCAGACCACAGACATCAGCTCAGGAGCTGCAGGAACTCTGCAGCCATTCCCAGCTCTACATAGTGTTTGTTCCATCTGGTCCCAGCCTGTTGCTACCCCTGTGAAGTGCCTGCTTGAAATACTCATTTTGGGAGCTCCACAAACAGCCATGGAGATTCAGCACACTTCCTCTTAGCTTTAGGGGTAGAAAAACTTCATTTTCTAATCAGTCTTACACTGTAGAAAGAAGCATTAAAAGCTTCAGCAGAATAAGTGTGTTAGTGCTGATAAACAGAAACTCACCCAGTGATTAACAGCAGAGAGCTGGAGAATTACAGGTGTCTACAGGCACAGACTGGTTGGAATTTGGCTTTCCCTTTCTCTGGGCAACAGCATGAAAATGAGTCAGGCTGTACAGCTGAGTCACAGCAAGAGAACATAAACTTCCCCTTCAGACCACAAGAACCTGAGCAGGTGGAGGAAGAGCTCCCTATATTCTCCTGCCCTAGAGAAACACAGCACGGTGCATCCATGGAGCTGTGCAAGCCCTGCTCCAGGGCCTGGGATCTGTAAGCCTGTCCCAGAGGAAGACCCTCCAGTGGAAACATAAGATAACCATAGGACAACATCTGCCTTCTGTTTCCTGTGCTCTGCAGAGATTATCTCTCTGTACAGATAGCCCTGTCCTTCTGAGAGAGAAAGCCTGGGTTTGGGCTGCTTAAACACCACTGAGATCAGCTACTATCTGCATCTGCTCATTCTATCTCTGTTCTCAGACCACGTGCACCACCACATCTCAGCCTCTTCAGCTAGACACTCATGCAATGTGATTACACACCTGCCCAGAGCTGTTTGTGCCCTCATCCCTCCTTCCAGGAGCACGCTGCACTGCAGCCAGAAGCAGGACAGGCAAAGTGCTGTCTGCATTCACCCATGCTCTCTCCCCAGAGTGGAGCTGATGCCCACCTGAGCTCTCCCACCTCCTCTCCACTGATGCCATTATTTTCCATCTTGCTTGTAGTGCCCAGAAGCAAGGAAGCCCCTGGAATGCAGCAGCCCCTGGAGGAGCTGTTCCTGCATGGATCACCGGCAATGCCAGCAGCAGACTTTAAAGGGAAGCTCAGTGGGCTGCAATGAAATAAAAGTCACCAGGCTGCAGCTTGACATGGGCAGAGCTCCCTGCAGAGCACATGACTCCTCTGCTGTCCCAGCCCCCTCTCTCTGCCCCCAGTTCCAAGACCATGAAATTACTCATTAGGCTTGGAACAAAACTCTTTTGGTGCACTTGCATGTGGCTGGAGGCAGAGACAGATGTTTCAGGCTCTGGAAGAAAATTGCTGAGAGAGAGATGAAACTCTTCCAAGGCTTGCTTTCCTGCTCTTGGTGCACTCCATGGTTTACCACAGGGTCAGAGAACAACAAGGGAGCCATGGCATCACAGCTCAGCAATGCTTTGCTTCCACTTGGCTTTATTAAGTGCTGAAACAATACTTTTTTTTGTTTTGCTTCAGATTTTGCACTGAGTCCTGCAAAAGGCACAGGGGCAGCTCAGAGCTCTGCCTCTGGCAGCAGGTTTCAGCACTTCAGGTTTATGGTTACAAGATTCTACATTTCAGCTGCACTTATGTCCCAAAAAGAGCAGGAAAGAGATTGCCTTTAGGAGCCAGACAGTCCTCAGAGGCCCAGGAAGCAGAGGATCCTTCTCCTTTTTACAGATGCAGGAAAGAGAATGAAAACATTGCCTGCAGGCATGTCAGGAGGGGATTAGGATTCAGTGTCTGATTATTGCTTGGTTTAGGGGATGCAGCCATTCCCACCTCCCAGAACCAAACACTCACTCTCCTGACTATCACCTGGACCAGGGAGGGTTGGGACCCCAGCTCTAGCACACCATCAAATGCAAGAAGGAAGATTTTCTGCCCTTTAGATCCTTGCTTTCCTTCACATAGCAGATGTCTTATATTCCTGGATTTGAAAAAGCAGTCTCTGCTCTTCAGTAAGGCACACAGTTCCCAGCAAGGCCAGGATGACCACTGAGAGCTGATCTTCACTGCCAGGCAGAGGCTGTCACCCTAATCATCTCCCAGTTACTGGTCACACCTGGGACTCATGCACTGAGAGACTTTGAGCACACTGGGATACACCTCCTTCAGCAAAGCATCACACAAGTCATGAATCACTCCCTCCCCTACAGGGTTTGTCCAAGATAATACAGGTACAAGTGACACTTGGCATGTATTATTTTGCTTCTCATGTATTCCTGCAGGATAGATGTCAGCCTAGCTCTCTGCAGCTGGGAGATGTAGTGAAGTGGTGACAGCCAGCTCTGTGTGAGGGTCAGGGATCAGTGGGAGTGACCTGATCATCAGGAATAACCCTGGTGACAATGCTAATTGAGTGTAAGCTTCACTTTCAAAGCTCCATAGAAGCTTAAACCCATTTATCTTTTCAAGGGATTTAAAAGCCTGTGAGCACTGGGAAGTGAGAGTGGCAGGAGGGGAAAGATCAAAATCACCAGCTGAAGCTTCCAGTTGCTGTTCACAGGGACTGAACAATCTATGTGAACCCCATGCAGCAGCACCTTGCCAGGCAAGGCTGGTCCACTCAGCCTCTCTGACATTTCCTTGAGGCTTTTCCTCACAAACAAACCAACCAACCCTTCAATTTCTCTACCATGTGGCTTCTTCCCAATCCCATAATACTGGATTATTCCTAAGCCTAAGAAAGAGAACATCCCTTTGTGACACAGGCTGCTTCCTGAGCTAGAGGCAGCAGCTCTCTGAGCTATCTCAAGTCTGCATTGTTTGCAACACTACACAGGATGAGCAGAGTCTGGGAAGACAGAAAAAACAAAACTACAGACCTGTGAAATGGACACTGACAGAAACCTGAAGTGTTGAGCTCCCTCAGATGCTGTCTGTGTTCAATCCAGTCATCAGACAGTCTCTGTTTAACTAAATATTTGACTTCAGAATTGGGCCTGGATTGTTATTGGCAAAGCTTCCAAGCTCCACAGGTACCTCTAACAGGCTGCTCCTCTGTGGAAGACTTGCAAGGAGATGAATACAGCCTTTGAGGAAAGTGCTGGATCCCCTCACAGGCTTCCAGAGTGGGTTTGTGGAATCCCCTTAGGTGTCCAGGGTTTCTGAAAGCTTCATATGTTGACCATTAGAAGCTTCAGGGCTGATGTCTGTGTGCACTGCTGGGATGTTCCCAGAGGAGTTTTGCCTCCACAGCATGTCACAGCAACTGAGTTATCAAAGAAAGCACCAAAAATAACCCAGTGCACAGGACAACTAAAAGCCTAGCCCAGACAACAAATAAGACAGAGCCACCCATGGAGCCAGAGCTGTAACCTGTTCCATTCCAATGAGACCTAGCTGAGAGCACAGTCTGCACACCAGGCACAGAGCTGGCATGGTCAGTGCCTTTCCTACCCACTGCAGGGACATAGAGCCGCACAAACATTCAGTTCCTGAGGGGATCAGTGGCAGCCATGGCCCACAGTGCCCAGAGCATCTGCTTTAGGTGCTGCTATGCAGAGCACATTGTGCCGTTTGACACCCAGCCATGTCCAGGGAGCCCATCAGCACTGAGAGAGATGTGGTGATCCTCCCTCTGTGCAATATTCAGTTTCCTGACTCTGGCAGCATATGCCAGAGAAGACAATCCCATGGGCTGGAGGCTGCTCCCCAAGCCAGGCTTCACTCCTGTGGGCAGCTCCAGGGAAGCAGCAGCTTGGTTTCCTGGACTCTAGGCAGCTGCAGGCAGGAGCAGTCACCTTCCAGCGTTGTTTCCAAAGCAAGTTTAGAAATTAAAGTCCAATTTGCTAAACCTTTAGATAAGCAACTGTTTCTGCATAAACCCACCCTGGAATGTGGGCTGTATTCATGGCTATCTGCAAACCTGGCTAACTTCAAAACTCACAGTATGTACACAACTGGAGCAGAGAGCAGAGGCACATCTTAAAATGGCACAGATTTAGGCAGCCTGACTCATGATTTTTGAGCAGAGATTGAAAATAATGATTACCCTAAACTAACACCAAAAATGGTACATGCCAGGTAAGAGTACAAATACTGTATCAAAGGGCTTCACTTCTAAGTGACAAAGAGCTTAGCTAAAATTATTCTTCAAGTGAAATAAAGTCTCAGACTTGAACACCTTTCTGAAGATGGAGTCAAGATGTGGAATATACTGCAAGAAGAGCTCCAATTACCACCTCCCCCCTGTCATTCCTTACGCTACGAGATCAGTGGAAAAATCCAATGGCTCTGTTAGTGTTAGCTAAGAAATGGATCACTAGGCAAGTGTTCAGTGTCATTACTAAACCCTTGCAGCATTCTCTACTTGCTGTCAGCAGCAAGTCCTCGTCCTTTCCACCCCTGAACACATAGCTATTCAGTAAGGACAGAAGGAACTGCCTACATGGCTTCTTTCTGCCTGCTGGAAACACCCAAGGCCACAAACAGATCTGAGGTCAGCATTAAGCAGCAGCAGAGCCATAGGTGATCAGTCCTGGCTGATCCAAGCTCTGGAAGAAAGCAGACAATGACGCTGACAGTGGCAAGTTAAATCCAGATAGCTTTCCACCCAAGGATCTCTTGCAGCATAACAAAAGACTAGCAGGAGCCAGAGGTCCCTCCCAAGGCTGGGATGCATGGGCAAGCAGGGATTATTCTCTGTCCTATTCAGACTGTGTCCCCAGGCACTAGTGGACCCAGTGGGAAGGGCTCATCCCTTTTCAGCCATTCCTGCCGGCACCGCTCCAATCTGTCTAAGGACACTTAAATATTCATTGAGAGAGAGCAAGGCTCCATCTCGCCGGGTGCACAGACTGCCCTCCAGGGAGGAGGGACACCTGCCTTCTCCACTTCCCTGCTCCATCAAATCATTAATTATTTAAAGTAAGAGAGAAGAGCCAGAACAACTCTCTGCATCAGACATGCTCCCAGCCTGCTGTTCACATACTCTCTGGGGTCTTGTAGAGACCAGGGCTTGCATCTCCCCTCGGGCACAAGCAAGGATCAAGCCTAGCTTTCCCCTTTCCTCCGGGAGAAGGCTCTACCCACTGAGCTATTGTACAACACAGAAGGGCTTCCCCTTCTTCCAGACAGACCTCACGGGTGCTTTTCCTACCACAGAGAGTGCCTCTTTGAAATTCAGTTTGAATGAAACAAAACACAAACCCCAAGCTCTGAGACCAGCAGCTGGTCACAGGCCCCACGTAGCGTGTGTTCACTCACGAGCTTAGGGTCCATCTCCCCATTTCACCATGGTCCCTGCAGCAGGCCAAGCTGCACCAGCACAGCACACTGCTACAGAGACCCTCAGCAATGGGCTCCGATGAGATGGAAACCTCTGGCTGAGCCCTGCTGCTCCCTGTCCTGAAGATAAATCTGGGGTAACTATGCCCACAGAGTGGCTTTTCTGAAGCAGCAGCAGGTCTCTATCCCCCCGGGACACTGCCTGCCTCTTCGCATCTCCCACCACACACGCATCTCTTGCGGGAGTAGCACAGACCCGCACAAGGGTCCCCGAGACAGGGGTGTCTCCCTCCAGCCTGCCTGAGCCCAGGGAACAGCCTCAACTCCAGCGCGGAGCTGCTCGCTTCCCGCAGCAGATCGCGGCAGCAGATCGCAGTCGGGGAACAGCACTGGTGCCCTCCTGTGGTCACTGGCACCAGTGCATGCTTGCACCTAAACAAGTGGCAGAGCTCCCCTGCTAAAGAAGGGTCACCCAGAATTGCGCCCAGGTGGGTTTGGAATCTCTCCAAAGAAAGAGACTCCACAACCTCCCCAGGCAGCCTGGGCCTGGTCTCTAGCACTCTTTTTCCTCATGCTCAGACAGAACTTGCCGGGTCCCAGTGTGTGCCCATTGCTCCTTGGCCTGGCCCTGGGCACCACTGAGCAGAGTCTGGCCCAATGCCCTCAGCATCTCCCTAGCCTCTGCTGGACTTGGAANCAGGCCCCACGTAGCGTGTGTTCACTCACGAGCTTAGGGTCCATCTCCCCATTTCACCATGGTCCCTGCAGCAGGCCAAGCTGCACCAGCACAGCACACTGCTACAGAGACCCTCAGCAATGGGCTCCGATGAGATGGAAACCTCTGGCTGAGCCCTGCTGCTCCCTGTCCTGAAGATAAATCTGGGGTAACTATGCCCACAGAGTGGCTTTTCTGAAGCAGCAGCAGGTCTCTATCCCCCCGGGACACTGCCTGCCTCTTCGCATCTCCCACCACACACGCATCTCTTGCGGGAGTAGCACAGACCCGCACAAGGGTCCCCGAGACAGGGGTGTCTCCCTCCAGCCTGCCTGAGCCCAGGGAACAGCCTCAACTCCAGCGCGGAGCTGCTCGCTTCCCGCAGCAGATCGCGGCAGCAGATCGCAGTCGGGGAACAGCACTGGTGCCCTCCTGTGGTCACTGGCACCAGTGCATGCTTGCACCTAAACAAGTGGCAGAGCTCCCCTGCTAAAGAAGGGTCACCCAGAATTGCGCCCAGGTGGGTTTGGAATCTCTCCAAAGAAAGAGACTCCACAACCTCCCCAGGCAGCCTGGGCCTGGTCTCTAGCACTCTTTTTCCTCATGCTCAGACAGAACTTGCCGGGTCCCAGTGTGTGCCCATTGCTCCTTGGCCTGGCCCTGGGCACCACTGAGCAGAGTCTGGCCCAATGCCCTCAGCATCTCCCTAGCCTCTGCTGGACTTGGAAAGCCCAGAACTGAACACAATACTCTAGATGTGGCCTGAGTAGGGCAGAGTAGAGAGGGAGGAGACCCTCTCTTCACCTGCTGGCTCATCATCATCATGGCTAGGCTTCGCGAACAAGGATCCAGGGAGGGCTCCATCCATGCTTTTCATCAGCGCTTTTTACAAGCACGCTGATGACTGAAAAGGCCAATGCGGGACAGACAAGAGCGGTTGCAAAAGGCACAGCAGAAGGAACCGACAGGCTACACTCCTCTTAATGCACCCCAGGAAACCACTGACCTTCTTGGCCATGAGGGCACATCACTGGCTCACGGTCACCCCTCTATCCCATGACCAGCAGCACAGACATCCCCTGCTCCGCAGTCAGCTCCCCTTTGCTATCTTGGCCACTGGGAAATCAGACACAGGAGAAACCAAAGTCCTGCCTACCATGATTTAAGCTCATGCCTCCCAGACCTGCCCATCTCAGGTTTCCTTTCTCCTGGCACTGCCTTCCTAGGTATTTGAAGGCCAGCAAACAGGATTTACTCACACAACCCAAGGCATCATGCAGCACATTACCCTATACCCCTGACAAGACAAGCAAGCACAAAAAAGGTGAGGAAATGATAGGAGTAAGGTCTCAAGGGTTAGGGCTCGGCCAGCCACTAATCCAGGGACAGATATTCTCTATTATCCCCTTTTCCCCCACTCCAGGAAGGAAAAAGGAGAAATTATCAGAGAGACTTGTGGATTGGAAATTAAACTTAAAGTACTTTAATAAAAACAGTAACAAGAAAATGAAATATATACATATACACAAAACCAATACCACACCCAAACCCCCTTTGACAGCAACTACCTCACCACTGATGCTGTAGCACAAGGACTCACCAGCACAGAGAACTCAGACTCAGGAGCTGGATCCTGGAACTCAGGAACTCTTGGATTGAGATTGAAGGCAGAGCAGACAGTCCTGTAGCAGCAGAGCTGGGCTTCTGACCCTCACAAAACTCAGATGCTCAACCTTCAGGGAGGGTAGAGAGCCAAACCTTTCCCTATTTGTAGTGGCTGCTAATTACGTGCTAAATAGCTTAATCACACACCTGCCTTGCTTGGGTCTTAGGCCTTATGTAAGAGACCCTAAGGCCCAGGCTTGGCGTCAAAGTTTCAGGGACTGAACATGACCTCTATGGCATGGAATCCCTTGTTTGGACTCAAACTAGGACATAAGGGAATGCTCTTGTGCCATACGACCCTGAAAAACTAGATATGGGGAGAAAGCTCTGTGCCAGAGACCTTGCACAGGCTGAACTGAAATGGAGGTGGCAGAAAGCATGGCCCCTGTTTAGGTCAGGAAAGATTTGCTGCCAGGAGAGCCACTAACTGCTCATAGAATCACAGAACTGTTTAGGTTGGAAAAGACCTTTTAGATTGAGTCCAACTATTAACCTAACACTGCCAAGTCCCCACTAAACCATGTCCCTAAACACCACATCTATGCATAAATGTCCTGCACATCCTTCATTAAATGCCTACGCATCTTTCTCAAAAAGGCAGCAGCATCTCTCCAGGGTGGAGATGGACCACTCTAACAGGATCAACACCTACTTTTGTATAGTTTTTGGCTGGTTTGGGCCTTTCTTTTTTTTTTTGCTGCTTACCTCAGACCTCTGACTCAGATTTGATTCTCTTCTCAGACTCAGCTCAGCCACTGCCTGGTTCCTTCCTCCCTGTGCTATCAAAATGGAAAAGAAAAATCACAGGTAAACCCATACTCAGGTGCTGACACAGGAGAATTAACCAAAGCTCTGNCCCGCCCTGAAGCGGCGGCGGGGCCGCGCTTGCGTGTCCTCCCCGGAGCGGCGGCGGGGCCGCGCCTCCAGCCCGCCCTGAAGCGGGGGCGATGCCGGTGGAGCACGGCATGGAGGACGAGCTGGCCTCGGAGGACGACGGCCGTGAGTGCGGGCGAGGCGGGACGAGGGGCTCTGGGCCGTGAGGGACGGTTTGTGTGGCGGGAGAGGGCTGCGCGGCGCCCGCCTCCTCCGGCCCTGGGGGGGAAGGCTCTGGGTCAGGGTCGAGGTGCTTTAAAGAATAACCAGATGTGTAAAGATCCATTCAGGAACAAAGCAGGTGTACTAAGCATCCTGTATCCCTGAGATGCTGCGNCACCAGCACAGAGAACTCAGACTCAGGAGCTGGATCCTGGAACTCAGGAACTCTTGGATTGAGATTGAAGGCAGAGCAGACAGTCCTGTAGCAGCAGAGCTGGGCTTCTGACCCTCACAAAACTCAGATGCTCAACCTTCAGGGAGGGTAGAGAGCCAAACCTTTCCCTATTTGTAGTGGCTGCTAATTACGTGCTAAATAGCTTAATCACACACCTGCCTTGCTTGGGTCTTAGGCCTTATGTAAGAGACCCTAAGGCCCAGGCTTGGTGTCAAAGTTTCAGAGACTGAACATGACCTCTATGGCATGGAATCCCTTGTTTGGACTCAAACTAGGACATAAGGGAATGCTCTTGTGCCATACGACCCTGAAAAACTAGATATGGGGAGAAAGCTCTGTGCCAGAGACCTTGCACAGGCTGAACTGAAATGGAGGTGGCAGAAAGCATGGCCCCTGTTTAGGTCAGGAAAGATTTGCTGCCAGGAGAGCCACTAACTGCTCATAGAATCACAGAACTGTTTAGGTTGGAAAAGACCTTTTAGATTGAGTCCAACTATTAACCTAACACTGCCAAGTCCCCACTAAACCATGTCCCTAAACACCACATCTATGCATAAATGTCCTGCACATCCTTCATTAAATGCCTACGCATCTTTCTCAAAAAGGCAGCAGCATCTCTCCAGGGTGGAGATGGACCACTCTAACAGGATCAACACCTACTTTTGTATAGTTTTTGGCTGGTTTGGGCCTTTCTTTTTTTTTTTGCTGCTTACCTCAGACCTCTGACTCAGATTTGATTCTCTTCTCAGACTCAGCTCAGCCACTGCCTGGTTCCTTCCTCCCTGTGCTATCAAAATGGAAAAGAAAAATCACAGGTAAACCCATACTCAGGTGCTGACACAGGAGAATTAACCAAAGCTCTGGGTGAAGAGCACCTTTCCCCCTCCTGCCCTGTGTGCTAGGGGAGAGCACCTCATCCCTGGCAACACCAAACCCTGATAAAAACAACGACTTACCCCATGTTTCCCACAGAAGAGAAATCTCTCTCCTCCCAAACCAGTTCCAAAACAGAATTAAACCACTCAAATCCCCAGAACAAGCAGATCCCTGCTGAGGTGAAGGCTAGCGACGGCCCCCAGTGACGGGAGCTAGGTTTCCCGCCTCAGTTCATCCCAGAACGCCCCAGAAACTCCGTGCGTGTGGCGGAATGACGATTTACTTTACTTTGCTTTCCTTTAAATAACAGTGAAAGGGGCGCTCTGCCGTGCCGGGNATATCCCTGAGATGCTGCGTGTAGCGCCAGTACCTGCCGCTCCCGCGTCCTGTCCCTGCCTCCCGAGCAGTCCCCAGCCGCCCTGGGCTCTCTGTGTGTCCCGCAGCTCGGCCAGAGCCCAGCAGGCAGTCTTCCTGCGTTTCTTTGCATGCCTTTCGTCTCCTTTGCTGCTTTTAGAAATCTCTTGCATAATAAACGGCCTGTGAGCTGGTGCATCGCGCGGAGGGGAGGTCACTGGATTCAGTGGGATATCTGAATTCCTATTCAGTACCTTCTGCCTTCGTTGTGGAAGCAGGTCCAATGCTCTTGCACAATCCTGTCTGGTATTAAGATTTCTGTTACTCATGTTTTTCTTGAGCTAAAGGCTGTATTTTGAGGACATGGACCTAATGGATTGAAAGGTTTTGGGGCTGGAGCAAATCCATGCTGAGAAAGACACCGAGTTAGAAGTTGGCAGGATTGGAAGATTACTGATGTGGCACAGGGTGCTCTGGGAAGGGAGATAGTGGGAGAGAATGAACCCAGCAAACATGCCAGCTTCTCTAGGACTGAGATTCTTGCTGGAAGAAATTTTCTGCAGTCATCGTTGAAGCCAGTGAGGTGAAGGGGAGCTTTGTTGGGGCATGCTGCTCCTTGCTCCTTGCCAGCACTGTTCTGATGCCTGCTCTTCTGTCCCTGGGGCAGTGCTTCATTCAGAGAAGGAGTTCCATGATGCGGCCAAGCGGAACGACACAGCCAGGATGGAGCAGCTCCTCAGGAGAGGGGTTGATCCCAAAGCCAAGAACAATGTAAGTCCTGGAGTTTTCCACCTCTGCGTTGCAGGATGTGCTGAGGCTGTGTTTCAGAACTGCAGCTCCTTAACACTGCCCTTCTCCTTAGCTGCTTGATTGGTCAGAGCTTTAAAATAAGCTGCCCAGTGCTAAACAGGGCCTGTGGCAACTGAGCAGCTTCACAGCCCTCTGAGAGCCACAGCACTGCCATCCTGGTCAGACTGGACAGGTGCAATTGCTGAGGGAGGGTGGTCATTTGTGGTTCCCAGATATAGATGACTGCAATGAAAGGCTTTGATTTTGCTGTCTCTGTACACCAGAAGTGTGGGATGAACTCAGTTCCTGGTGCAGGTCTCCTCTCGCTGACCAGTAGCTTCCTAGAAATGCAGGATTACACCCATCCCTGGAGTTTCAATCTGTCCATCTGTGGTCTGTGATGTTTCTCATGGCTGTGCTGCTGTTAGAGTCCAGAAGTGCAGTTTCTGAGTGACCAGCACCTAGCACTTGTCTGCCTGACAAGAGAGCAGACAGACAGAGGGATGTGTCCAAGGAAAACCTTGCAGAGGGTCAGAAATCATCCCTGTGAATGGCAAAGGCAGTTTTGTCTTCGGGAGGGCTGGTGGGTGCAGAGGCATTGTGCCCAGCTCCCCTGTGCCCGTTCCTTGCAGGCAGAGCGGAGTGCCCTGCACTGGGCTGCGGGAGCAGGGAGTGTGGATGCCGTGCGCCTGCTCCTGGAGCGTGACGTCCCACTGGATGACAGAGACAGTGTATGAGGACCACTCTGCCCTCTGTGTCCTGGGTCAGGGGGTACTGGGTGCTGGGCTGTCAGGCCTGGGTGGGTGGCAGAAGGCACTGCAGTGCTTGGGAAGCTGTAGCCTCCCTGCTGGGGTGGGTGCGGTGCCTCTCTGGAGCAAGCCTTGCTGTCAGGTGTGTCTTAGCTTTGTCTTTTGGCCTCTTCCTTGCATGCACTGTGACTGGGAAGTGGGCTGGTGGGATCTGTGAGGTTTTCTGTATGCTTGGCTGCTTCTGGCTGTGTTGTTGGGACTTGTGGGAATACAGTGACAGCCAGCAGGTTCTCTCTGCCCCATAACATCCCAGCTAATGTGCACCACTGACCAGGAGACAGCAGGCAAGGGGCAGGTCTCTGCACAGCTGCTGCCACAATCTCTGGCAGGAATAACAGTCATTGCAGAATGTGGGGCTAAAAAGAGAGAAAGAAAAATGCTTGGGAAACTCCCTGAAGCTAGAGGGATAGCTGCCCTCCAGGGTGGGGATGGTGATGACTGCACTTTAGCTGTAAATCTGTCTCTTCTCTTCCACCCAGTTTGGAATGAGTGCCCTTCTCCTGTCTGCCTGGTTTGGGCACCTCCACCTCCTGCAGATCCTTGTCAATGCTGGGGCCAGGACTGACTGTGTCAATAGGGTGAGAGTCTCCCTGTGTGGGTCCAGCATGTGGCTCTAGACAATGATGAGGGGGAAGGAGAGGTGCAGGGAGGCATGGAATGGCTCTTTGCTAACAGGAACAGGTTGTTGAAAGAGACTGTCCTGCAGGCTTGGACTTGTTAAGTGAACAGTCCTGTATCTCCTCTCTAGAATGGCAGGAACCTGCTCCACTGTGCAGCTCAGAGAGGACACATCCAGGTGATGGAGTTCATCATGGAGGACCTAGAGGACATATGTGTGGATCAGACAGACAGGGTAGGAAGGCTCTGCACTGCTGTGTTTCACAAAGCAGATTTTCAGCAGCCAGGGCTTCCCAGTGTAGCCTTTTGCAGAATCAAGTCAGGCATTTCAGTGTCCTCTCTTGCAGCTGATGCTCCAGAGTGCATGGGTTCTGACTCACTCCATAACTGGGGTCTCAAATATTGATTCAATTGTTTTATCCTTAGTTGGTTTTAGTAAACTATTTATTATTCTCTATTGATAGGAAATAAACACTCTTGGGAGTTGTTAGCCCCAGTGACAGTTGTGCTCACCTTCTTTTGTTAGGGTCATCCCAAATGTAAAGCAGAACCAAAGTTAACAACAGATAAAGATAACTATTCAAGTGCAGCACATTCCCCCCTGGGCACTGGGTTATTGCCCAAGGCATTATTGTATTGCTTGCAGCAGATGATCTAATCTTGTGCTTTCTAAGCTCTTCTTGGACACTATCTCTTTGTTTCCTTTCAAAGATGGACAAGACAGCTTTTCACCTGGCTGCAGAGCATGGGCAGCTGGAGGTGGTGGAGTTCCTGATTCAGCTGGGTTGTTTTTACAGTGCCAAAGACAAGGTATGGGCATAAAGCCACAGGCAAGGAAGGTAAACTCCAAGGATTCGAGGGTGTGAGGGTCAGGGAACAGGATACCAGAAGAGGCCCATGCAGACAAGTTGTCAGCTCCTGTGGTATGTGAAGGCTTTTCTTCACCAGCCACTTGCACCTCAGTCTGTGCTGGGTTTCTTTCCAGGCCTTTTCAGACAGGATAAGTAGCAATCTAGGATACACACTTGGTGGGCTGTGCTCCAGTTGAAGGTAACTGGGTTTCTTCCTTGCCTGTTGCACCTATCAGCAGACTGTTCCAGCCTCTTCTCAGTCTGTCTGAGGTGGTGGTGGGTGAACTCCCAGTCCTGTGATGCCTGCATACATGAAGTGCTGTTTGCTTTCAGGAGGAAAACACAGCACTGCACTTAGCTGCTAAGAATGGGCACCCCTCTGTGCTGCAGAGGATTATAGATGTTGGAGTTGACCTTGATGGAAAGAACTTGGTAAGTATATTGAAGTGAAATAAAAACCACTTCTGTTTTTCTCTCTCCCTCCCTAGAAGGACTCTCCTGCCACAGCCCTCAGGCTGAACAGTTGGTACTGGCAGGAGAGCTCTAGGAGATAGCTGCATTTACCTGAAGTGTACCTGTGTAGATGCAGCTCACACTTGCAGAGTACCAGGGAAAGGCAACATCCTTCCTGGACCAATATCCAGCCCTCAAGTGTTGCCTCTTCTTCCTGCTCTCTCTGCTGACCTGCCTTATCACTCCATTCCCTCAAGTGCCTGAATGGTTATTGAGTGTGTTTTAAACTGAACTTCACTGTGCTTTATAGTATTGACTTAGTCACTGAGCACATGGAGGTTCTGTTTGACGTCTCTCTGACACACCTGCTCTGGAAAGTGATGTGGCTGCAACACTTAATGATATAAAGATAGCAAATATTGGCTAAGTAACACTGTTACTTATTCCAGGGCACACTCCTAGTGAAGGTTATCACAATTGCTTTAGTCTTACTTGGTTACTCTCTTTGAGAAGTGTATCTGGCTGTGATTAAGATCTGGCAGAAGGGGAAACCTTCTGTGGTAGCTCTGGCAGCATTTGTCTTCTGCCAGAGTTGCTACCCTTTGTGTGAAGAGCAGCAATAAACCCAGGTTAAATCACTCAGGAATTCTGCTTGCTTCTCTTCTCTTGTAAAGAAAAGAGCTGCAGCTCTCGGAAGGGAGAAGCAGTGCTTGAGTGCCACAGGTTTCCAGTCCTGCCTGTGGTTCTCTCTGCACTACTCCAGGAAAATGGTTTGTCCTCACTGTCCATGTGAGCTTCTTTTTTGTTTGCTAGTGGGCTGGAGAGGAGACAAGCTGGTGAACATGATGTCTGTCCTGTGGCCCCGGGGCCAGCTGCTTCCCGTGCTGTAAGGACAGAGCAGTTCTCTGATGTGTCAGTGGCAGATACTTGTGTCTTCTGTTCCTAACAAGTGGTTGGAGATCCCTGGCCCTCAGAATTAGCATTTGAACATGTCGTGGGCAGAGGCTTTCTTGTACTGCTGCTCTGCCTTAGCCTTGTCTGCAGACATGCTGCTTGTCTCCTTTTTTTGCCTGGTGCAGGAAGGACTTACAGCTCTGCATCTGGCTGCTGAGGGGGGTCACAGGGACTGTGTCAAGCTGCTCTTAGAAGCAGGTGCTGACATCAATGCCCAAACCCAGGTGAGCTCAGTGGTGGGGATTCCATTTGCAGACTCTGCTGGGTGCAGTTTTGCTCAGGGCTGTGTCCCCAAGGAGGACATATGTGTTCTGCTGGGGCCATGTGGAGCCCAGCACTTCAGAGACAGCACAGGGAGTCCAGAGGAAAGGACAGAGGTACTTCTGGCAGGGGAAGCTCCCTGGGTCTGGTTTGGCTGTGGAGACAATCTCTGTGTCAGTGTGGGAGCATGGGGCTCCTGCAGGAGGGAAGCAGGGAGATCTCGGGGGGCAGCTGGTTAGAGCTACAGCCTTCTGAGGCAGCCCTGACTAATTACCCTTCTCTTCTGACGTGCCTCCCAGAAGAAGATGAACTGCCTTCATTATGCAGCTCTGCATGGCTATGAGGACATAGCCAGGATCCTCATGGATGCAGGGATCCACATGGATGCTGTTACTCATGTAAGTCCCACTTAACACTCTCATCACTTCCAACAAGGCAAAGCCAGTTTGTGGAGCTCTTCAAGAGCACAAATCAACTCTGCAAGGACTGCTGTGGGGCACTGTCCCCAGTCCAAGCTAGCAGCTGGCTTAGAATAAGATGTGCTGGGCCCAGCATGGTGCTTTTGGTGCCACAAGCTGAGCTCTTGAGGCCAGCACAGGCTCTTCTTGCCGCAGCACAACGCCTCGGTGATGCACATCGCGGTGCTGCAGAACTTCCCAGCCATGGCCAAGCTCTTCATCGACGCCCAGTGTGACCTTGGCATTCCAGATCATGTAAGGCTGCAGCTCCTCTGCTTTGTCTGTGACATGGGAGCCAGTGTCATGGGGGATTTGGTCACCTTGGGGGCAGGATTAAAGAGGGTGTCTTCAAAGGAGGAAAACCTGCCCGTGCAGCTTAGGAGACATGAACCCTGTGAAATGACTCCGAGTGTTGCAGTGAGGTAATCACTGGATTGCATTGGACACGTGGGCTGGGCCCTGTCCTCGGGACCTATGCACAGTGACGTGGCATAGCCAGGCTCTCTCCTGCCTGCTAGAAGCACCTGGGTGAAATCTCAGGGTGGAAGATACATTGTAAAATGTCTGGGGAGCAGAGGATGGGAAGCAAGCCTGGAGGCAGCTGGTTGTGTCACCAAACTGTCATTCTGTGAATGGGGGGCTTTGGGTAGCTTGTTTGTAATGTTTTGGTTAGTGTTGATTCTTGTAGTGATGTTCTCTCCTGGTGACACCATCAAATGGCCACAGCTGGTTTCATTACACAGTCCCAAGGAGCACACAGTTTACAGAGCATGCATAGAAAGCCAGCCCTGTGTCCCAGGAGTTGGCCAAACTACCTACAGAAAGTGTTTCAATAAAAGGAAATCATATAGTCCTGTAAGTGACCCAAGGGAGCTCTGCGAAGCTGGAGAGGTTCCTTCTTTAGACTGAAATGTTACCAGGCAAGCTTCCCAGTGTGCTGGTGCTGGGCCAGACCAGTCCTGCTCCAGCTCATGGTGGAAGGGTGCTGGCCCCCAGTTTAAAAGGGGATAGAGAAGATGAGGGCAGAGCTGGCAGTGTTCTTAGAGAGCTTCCTCCTGGCATTGCTGTGTGCTGTCCCTCCCCCTCCTGTGCAGAGGCAGCAGAGCTCCCTGCACCTGGCTGCAGAGCACGGCAGGCAGGACATCGCCGAGATGATTCTCATTGCGGGAGCCAACCTGGAGCTAACAGACAAGGTAAAGGTCTCCATGGCTTGAGCAGATTCCCTGTTTTTCATCATTTTCAAGGAAGGCTAGGAATAGTGTTAAAATCCAGATGTTTCCAGGGATAAGGCCTTGAGAACCTGCTGGGTAGGTTACTTTGATGTGTTCTCCCAGTGGCTAGGAAGGCAGAAAACAGTTCACCCAATGAGCAAACTTCTCAAATCTGTTCTGGTTCCTTCTACTTCTCCTTGTGCTATCATGCTCCTCAGTAACCTTGTGGCCTTGGCAATGCTGGTTTATGGTTCAACTCGATGATCTTAAAGGTCTTCTCCAACCTAAACAGTTCTGTGATTTCATGGATATGAAAGATCTTCTGTAATAATGATAAGTAATATACCTCAAGAATTACAGGACACATTTGGATGGGTTAAAGTCTCTGGTTGGTATGGATCTGGCACCAGTGTTCAGGGCTTTCACTTACTAAATCAACAAAAGGAATTCTAGAGGAATCTGGCAAGTTGTGTGCAGCCTGAAAGTGTTGGGCTGTGCCCAGCAAATTCTGAAGGGAGTCTGGCCAGAGATAGGAGAACAGTGTCTCCTGGCCCCAGGGGGCACACAGAGTCTGGAAGCCACCCCGCCGAAACATCCTCCAGCTGCAGTGAGTGCTGCCTGCCAGCAGGCTGCAGAACCCCGGGGAGACTCAGCACAGGGAACACACTGACACTTCTCTGTCACCAGTTGGCTTTCTGCTTACAGCTGATACTAGCACCCTTCTCCCCAGGCCCTGCCTGATGGTTGGGCTGGCTTGCTTTCCTTCATGCACCTTTCAGATCTTTCTCCTTCCAGCAACATGCTTTTAACTAAAAATACAGAGCCCTCCCCACCCTGACCCAGGGTGTTCCTGTCAGCAGCACAGTTCCATTTTCACAGTCCCATCAGCCTGTGCTGCTCCTAGGAGACTGTCATCATGCATCTGTGGAGGCTATACAGTTAATGAGGTTGTGCAAATCACATTCATGTGTTAGCAGGGGAGATGCTGCAGAGCCTAGACAATGAGTGCCTGGGCCCTGCACGTGGTAGCTGGAAGCTAGTACACATCCGAGGTGTTCACATGTGAAGAAGAGGGCTCCTTCATCCCAGCTGGGTGCATTGCTGCAGAGGCCATGCTGCCTGCTACTACAGACTGCTGGGTGGGTTTGGAGGTTGGACCTCCTAAGTGTTCCAGGTCTTTTCCAGCTCCTTTTTCCCCTTCTTATTTCAGCAAGGGAAAACACCTCTAGACGTTGCTGCCCGAGGCAATCACATCAGCTTGGTGGACATGATCATCAAAGCCGATCGGTTCTACCAGTGGGAGCAGGTGAACAGTTTTCACCACCATTCCCTGCACTTCCCAGGGGAGGTTTGGCTTGATCCTCCCCATGGAGACTCCACAGGACCAGCTGTCAGAAGGATAAGCAGCACAGGACATCCTGTGACAGCCTGACCTCTCCTTTCATCACTTTACTTTAGAAAGACATGTGTCCTCAGCATGCTGACATCTCCTCAAGGGTCTCCTTACTGAACAAAGCCTCTGTTGTTAACAATCTCAGGCTCCACTGAAGGGAACGGGGGTTTCAAGAGATCCTCTGGCAGCTATTCCCAAAACCCTGGGGGATAGCATTAGTTCCTTTTCCCAGGAGAAACTGAAACACTGAGTAGGAAAATGCTTGGCCCAAAGTTACCAAATGGGGTATGAGGAGTCTTTCAACAGTGGACACCTCTTGCAAGCCAGTCTTGACGATGAGGCAGCAGTGTGCCCAGGAGGCCAAGAAGGCCAACAGCATTCTGGCTTGGATCAGCACTAGCATGGCAGCAGGACTAGGGCAGGGAGTGTCCTCCTGGACTCAGTACTGGTGAGGTCTCACCTCAAATCCTGGTTTCAGTTCTGGGCTCCTCAGTCCAAGGACATGGAGGTGCAGGAGCATGTCCAAAGAAGAGCAGTGAAGCTGCTGAGGAGCACAGGTCTCATGAGGAGCAGCTGAGAACACTGGGGTTGTTTAGCCTGGAGAAAAGGAGGCCCAGGGGAGACCTTCTGGCTCTCTACAACTCCCTGCAAGGAGGTTGGAGCCAGGTGGGGGTTGGTCTCTTCTCCCAGGTAAGAAGTGACAAGACCAGAGGAAATGGCCTACTGTTCTGTGAATAAAGAGAGGGAACAGCCTAGGATTCTATGAATAAAGAGAATTGTAATGCTGTTGCTGTGCCAGAATGAGCCCCCAGTGACCTGCAAAGCTGAGGGGGTGAGGGGCTGCAGGACAGGTACATCTGCAGCTTCCCAACCCCTGTTCTGGCTTTGCAGGACACTCTGAACAGTGACTCCGACTCCTGGGTAGCAAAGAACTTGAGCTTCAGGCAGGATCACAGGCTGGAAACACAGCACATCCGCTCGGTGATGTGGAGATTAGCTACCAAGTACCTCAGGCCTGGGGAGTGGAAGAAGCTGGCTCACCACTGGAAGTTCACTGATGCTCACATCAGGGCCATCGAGCAGCAGTGGACAGGTATCAAACAGTGCCCAAGCACTTTCCTTCCTTCACTTAGACTAGGTTTCTAGGAGCCAAGTCTGCAGTACTAAGCAAAGCATGAAGAGAAGCAGCTGACTTACCTGAAACAACGGAGAGATTAGGTTCAAGATCCTGGCTTTAATGAGCATGGAGTTACCCACACACTGGGATTTGTCTAGGAGTAAAGCACACAAGCATGGGGGTTAGCAGTTCATTGCTCACTGCTGCTGAGGTACTGCCAGGCCAGTTAGTCCTTGCTGCAGAGATTAAAATCTTACTGTTCTCCAGGACAAAAGAAACTTGCTGGTGTTATTTTTTCCTTATAAGGAGCTGCAGCAAGAGAGCAGTGCAGTCCCATTTAGAATGTAAGAGATACATCAGCAGAAGCAGCTTCTGAGCTTTAGAAACAGGTCACCACTGGCTTGGCTACCCTAGGGCCTCCTGTAGTTTGTCTGAGGTGAGCAAGTGGCTAAGGTGTGTGCTGAAGGGACAGATTATGTATCCCCATGGTACAGAACTGTCTGACAAGCCTGAGGTCACTCATAGCCACTCTGCTTACTTTCACATCAATCTAGCAATCATGCTACAGGCAGGAGTGAAGCTGAAATGTACTTGAGAGCTTCCTAGGAAAGCGCAAAGAGGAGGGGAGGGAGTTCAGGAATTGGTTCTGCCAGGGCCACGCAGGGTTGCAGCTGTGCTTTCATCTTGCCAGGCACCAAAAGCTACAGAGAACATGGCCACAGGATGTTACTGATCTGGCTCCATGGTGTGATCACAGCAGGAGAAAACCCAATCAAGGGATTGTATGAGGGCCTGGTGGGGATTGGAAGAAAAGATTTAGCAGGTAAGGCTTTTGTCTTCCTTCAAATAATGCACACCGAGCACTGCCTGAACTCGGTGTTACACAGAGGAAGAGTTAAGGGAAGCCAATTCACAGCTTGCCCTCATGCCACCATTGCACATCATGTCTTTCTTTTCCTTTTGATAAATGAAGACATCCTGCCCCAGCTTTGTACCTTCTGAGCAGCAGAATCTTCTCTCTCTTACAGAAAGCATCCGCAGAAAAGCCAACGCAGACCCTGCCTCTCCTCGGAGGTGCACAGCAATGTAGGAGCAGGAGGGCACTGCTGCCTCCTGCAGCTGCTGGCTCCTGCTCTGCTACTCACCAGAAGGCAGTTGTGACTCAAGGGCTTGGCAGCAGGAGCTGCAATGGCTGCTGCTTCCTTTTGGGGCTGAAATGACAAGTGTATAGGCAAATACTAACAAACAGGCCAAAATGTTTCTTAGCACAGACTTTTCTGTGCTTCCAGGGTCAGTGAGTGAGCCTCACTCCTACTCAGCACCAGGAGGTACTGTTCAGTGTCACTTGTTTACAGCACATATTTGTATGTAAGTTTTTAATTGTCAATTTTTTAAGTTATTGAAAAGCCTTTGTTTCTAGCAATGCTTTTCACTTACCTTTTGGGGTGGCAGCAGTGTCTTATCACTTGTGTCTTAGATGTGTTCATCCCTTCCCTGTTAGGGCAGGAATGTAGGGAGAAAGATCAAGGCTCCCCTTGGTCTTTTGGGGACCTTAAGAAGAGTTGTGACCATTGATGTACCATCAGAGAACAGCATTACCATGTAGTGTTTATAAATGTGTCATGGCATGCATGTGCTGTTTATAAACTCAAACAGGTAACTCTCATCCCTGGCTCACAGCTCAGAAAGCAGGAGCTAACAATGGTCACTGCTATCTCCACAGCCTCTGACCAGGACAGACTTTTCTTACAGACCCATTTGTCATGCAAAACTTAGTTATGTTTTACAGTGTGTCAAGGGGACAATAATGTCTGAATTTCACTGAATACCCATGGGTGGAAAGGACCTCCCAGATGACCGAGTCCAACAAAAAAAACACCAAGCAAAACCCAACCAAACAAACCCAACAACCCACCAAACCTAAAATACAACCAATCACACCCACCCCTCCAGGCCTGCCACTAGAGCATGTCCTGGAGCTCCACATCTACATGTTTCTTACCTCCAGGGATGGTGACTCAACCACCTCCCTGGGAAGGCTGTTCCAGTGCCTCAGCACTCCTGAAAAGAATTTCTTCCCAATATCCAATCTAACCCATCCCTGCTGAAACTTGAGACCATAAATCCAGTTTTTACCCTTAAATGCCTTAGTCATTCTTTATTTTACAAATACTGCATCATTCTTCCTTAGAGCTAAGCTAGTGGAGCCTGGTCACTGAAGCTGTTCTGCACTTGAGGTGAGCTGCAGCAGGAGCTGCTTTTCTGCACTCCCAGAGGTGTCTGTGGAGGCAAAGCAAGACTGCAGGGAGCTGTGCTGCTGCTCTCCTGTAGTCAGAACAAGAGACACTCGCTGAAACTGAAGGTTTATTGAAAAGCATTTCCCAACAGCCAGGAAGTTAAAAAGTCAAATGCTTTATTTCAAATAGAAATTAACTTACACCACGACATACAAAGCAAATAAGTGATGGCTACCTTGGCACTTCAACATCTTTGAAACCAAATATTCAACCAAAATAGATGCCAGCTCCTAGGTGCACACAGCCTGCACCTGGCAACAGACACAGCCCAGTGAAATATAAAACGAAATCTCCTGCATATGTAGACAAGTGAGGACTTTGGTAGCAAAAATGTCTTTGTTTTTAAAACTGTAGTCTTCAGAGGGGCTTCCTTGAATCCAGAGACTAAAAATGGAACAGATCTATCCTGTTACACTGCTGGAGGGTCCTGTCCACAGGTATTCACCGACCTTTGATCCCACTGGAATCCCACAGTGATAACGGCTGCGCGCAAGGAGAGAGGCAGAGTGGGAACAGTGGATTGGATGCAGGAAGACCACCAAAACAATTCCACTCCCAAGTCTATTGAGTCTCTTCTTGCTCATCGCTGCTGTGCAGACTGATCTTCTGGACCTCCAGCTCCTCTGCACTCACCATGGAGGGGTCGATGGCTGCGTACCGCGTGCCGTGGAACTGCAGTAAGTGGATCTGTCAGGCACAGACAATAACACTCAAGCAGGTGTGGGAGCACAAGGCTTTCATCAAAGAGAAACTTTCCTGCCGAGTCATTTTGGTGAGGATGGAGTCATGGCTCTGGAGGACAAGAGTTCAGAGACAGGACAGAGGAAACAGGCAACAGCCAAGACCTCAGAGCCATCAGTCCATGAATGTGGCTGCTCCTGTATCCCCAGTCTGGGAGCCAGAGCAGACAGAGCTCAGGCAGGTTAAGAAACAAGAGCAAGTGTCCTACTGCTGTGGTGGTTATGTGTGTCAGTAGATTGGGTTGGAATGCAGAGACTCACCTGAATGTATAGGTTGACCTCTGCGCTCCTGCAGAGATAGGGGAAGTTGCCTCCTGTTTTGAGATGAGCTCTCCTGGCATTAGGATACAGCTTGTACATCTCCTCTTTCGCTTCAGTCGAGAGCGCGCTCTGGTCAAACACCTGCGGAACGAGGCACAGCAGTTAGGTCTGAAGCTCATCAAATGCGTGCTGCTTGCAGAAGCAATTCTCAGCTTCTCTGTCAAACAGCACTGAGGAAACAGCAGACAAGCTAACTCATGAGGGAGTTTGACTTAACTCTCCAGTCAATTTTGAGTTCACTCTCAAGAGAGCTAACGCTTTCTTGTTTTTGGTGTTACTGCACAGAACATCCAGTTCATGCTGTGACACTGAGGAGCCAGTGCTGCCTAGTCAGAATAAGGCTTAGCTCAATGCCAAGTGAGATGCTGCAAACACTTCCTAAGTTGTGAACAGAATATCCAGGTCCACAGTGAGATTCACTTACGTCCATAATGGTCACAGGGATCTCTCGGATTTTGTGAGGTTCCACGTAGGAGTTCTGGCAGTTGAGGGTAAGCCTTGACGCGAGCTCGCTCTGCCCCAGGCTCTCCAGCTTTCAGCAGAGAGGAACACTGATTAACAACACAGCTCACTGCAGGATGCCAGTGCAATTTAACAACAGAGCCCAAGAGAAGCTGGTTGTGAAGGCACACGTGACTGCACTGCAGATGAGAATTAGAGTTCCAGCTTGGTATTACTCTGCAGGAGACAAATGCTTAGAACATGTTCCATTAGATACTCCTGCCTCCAGAGCACAGCCTGCAGGTGTAGCTCAGCACTTTCTCCCCTTCTATCTCCATTTCTTAACTTCCTCTCTTCTGATCCACATAAACAAACAGAACTGTAAGGGCACAGCAGCAGTTCAGTTGCTGAGGCTGGGCAGTCAGCACTTGGTAATGACCCTCTCCCTCTGGGTAAGGAAATGAGGACAGCAGCAGCAATAGCTACAACCTCCTGCTAAGGCAAATCTACAGAGGTTGAGCTCACAGCCACCAGGGCACACAGCTACCTACCCTGTCCACCATGAAGTCGATCCCATCAGCCATCTCAGGGTCTAGAGGACCAGAGGCAAAATTCCCAAGGACGATTTTTTTCAGCATAAAAGCAGGCATCAGCCAAAAGCTGAAACAGAAACAAGATGGAACAATCTTCAAGCACCCAGGCTTCCAATAGTAAGATGCTTTGTTGCAAGTGCTCCCTTTTCCTTGCACTGACTTTGTGCTTCAGCTTCCAATGACATCCTGAAGAAGCTTCAAGAGCACAGAGCTGGACAGCCTGGCAGCTAGGTGCTGGGAATGCTCTAAGAGCTGAGTCTGACAGTGCAAAGTGCATTTTAAACATCTGATAACATTCTTCTCACTCTGAACAGTTTTGCTAGAAAACAGGCAGAGTAAAGCTGACCAGACATCCAGAGAGGGTCATGGAATGACTTGTCTGGCAAATTCCACACTCCCAGTTGTGAAAATTGCCCTGGTGTGGCTTCCAAAGTCCCAGGTATTCCACCCCACACCTCCCTCCCCCAGGCTGAAGCAGGTTTGACACACACCCAGCTGGAGCAGTGCGACGTTTCACTGCAAACCTGGCTGCTTCTCTTGCTCTTCCTCACCTGTTTGCTGTCCACGTCTGATTGAAGATAGAAGTGTCACTAAAGGAATTGCACAGGATCAGAGACTGAACTCTGGGGGATTTGTGTGTGTACTCAGCAAACTTCTGAGCCAGAAAGCCTCCAAGAGAAGCTCCAAAAAGGTGAACCTAGTTCAAGGAGAGAGAAAAAAAATAACAAAGTCAACAAAGCAAACCAGCTCATATTACACTGGTGAAATGAGTGACCTCAAAGTACATTTCACTGCAAAAATAACTCATTCAAGTCCTACCCCGTCCTCATAACCCATTTGTTTAAAGGAATCAAACTTCTATTCAGCTTCTCTCTTTGTGTGGTATCAATGTGATAAATGCTGAAAGAAGGAAACATTTTCAGGTCGTGGATCAGATTTCTGTTTGCTCATCAAGCTTAAGAAGAAACTCAAGCATTTCACTGCAATAGCTGTTCCAGTCCAAGATACTTTGTTGTGCTATTCCATAGTTACATGAGCTAGGATAGCTTCCAGGAGATCTCATGAAAAACTAGTTACCCAACACAATTTAATGGCCTAGGAGGGTAGCCGAATTTAAGCCAAGTACGACAAGGGCAGTGACCTTCAAATATACACTTATTTCAGCAGGAAAATTGCAACACAGCCTCTATTTGTAGGCTCTGTTTTTGTCTCATATTTGATATCCCTGCTCTTAAATGAGACTCAAATACTGAGTTTTCATTGCAGCTATACACCCAGCTCCCACCTCAGAGCACTCACTTTATCCAGATGAAGGTGGTCCAACAGTTTCCGGAATCCGTCACAGAACTCCAGGTGATCCCAATACACTGGATACTGCAACTACAGCAGTGTTGGGAAAGGTTAGGAGAAGCTGGGCTCTGGCCTGGAAGTCAGACCAACTCTCAGAGCAGAGGGTTCAAGGCAGCAAGCTGCCTCTCTCAGCTCCTCAGCAAGGTCCCCAAGGTGCCAGCACCTCCCCCTTGCTCACACAGAACCAGCTGAGAGCACCACTGAGCAGCTCCGCTGCCTCCTGCTCTGAGTGGGGCAGAGGAGGCTGGGAGGATTTTTCGTGCGGATCTGGCAGGCACAGGAATGATGAACTGCTGCAGCCATGCTGTGCTGCAGGAGCGCTGTTACATGAGTCAGTTGTTCTGATGCAGCTCAGGAGCTGAGGAGCCACAAAGCAGCATGCTGTGAGGATTTAAGGAGTGGCCTAGCATTTGCAAGAAGGCAGGCTAAGAACCAGGCTATCCACAATCCCTAAGGGAATCATGGAAACCCTGAACCAGCCCATAGGTTTGCCTCATGGCTATCAAAGGTGGAGCTGGAGGCAAAGATGACTGAGTCCAGAGCACACAAGGGAGAAAGCAGGCTGAGAAGTTCTTGATGTGCATGCACAAGGTCTGGGGTAAAGGCTGCTGTGAACATGCAGCAGATCTCAGCCTGGATCTGCATGCTGCATGCTCTGGAGTGCAACTCTGCATCAGGGGGTTGGTGGATTCTCCTTAGTCAACAAGTTCATGTTCACTACCCAACCTCTGATTAGAGCAGCAAGCATGAGTGTGCAAGCTTTGACACAGGACAGAATACTCACAGCAATAACTCTGTAGCCCCATCCAGTCAGTGCCAGAATCTGCTGGAAAAACACATCAGCAGTTCCACTAACAGGAGGGAGGAATATGAGTGGGCAGCGAATGCTCCTGGGTCCTGCATCATACAGGGACCAGACCTTGCTGTCATCATCATCCACTATGATCTGGAGAGAGAGAGGTACAGGGGGAGGAGAAACACACGAGACAAAGGCAGTTAGGTTCTTCAGCCACCTTCCAGGATTGCTTCTACAGAACTTCTGCCATCTAGTAAGTGCTATAATGCCCTTTGAACAAGACCATCTTTTACTCTTCTTCCCAAAGCTGTTCCCCAGCTGGAATGGTGATGTTTGTGTGGGTACAGCTGGAGCAGAACTGCAGCCAGGCACTGTCAGACCAAATGTTCTGTGTGTCCTGACATAAGCTGGATAATGAACCTTGGGAAAGGAGCCACTGGGGAGCCATGGCCCAGGGGAGACTCCGGAGGTCAGTGCCAAGTACCAGAAGCAACAGCTGTAGGCTGGGAGAGCCAACACTGCCCCTGGGGCAGCTTTTTAAACACCCAACAACGTTTGCATTCCCCAGACAGGAGGTGTTAGAGGTCTGGATCCATGCAAACCTCCTGAGCTGAGCAGCTAACACCACAGGCCATTGATCAGAAACAGTCACAGCTGGCTGCCAGAGACAAAGCTGCACACAACTGCAAAGCTGACTGGGAAAAAAAAATGTTTCCATCATCTGGCAGCATCTCAGGAGCATCTGCCTAGGACACACTGCTGGCTGAGGGAGATCATTCACGCGTGAGCTGCTCTCCTTAATGAGCTGTTCCTCATGGAATCATTCCCTTGGAAAAGACATGTAAGATTATCAGTCCACCTGTTGTCCCAGCACTGCCAGGTCACCACCAAACCATGTCCCTTAGCACTGTATCTACAAGTACTTCAATCCCCCCAGGAATGGTGACTCCACGTGCCCATGGCACCCTGGGCCAGGCCTTGGAAACCTTTTGGGGGAAGAAATTGTTCTATTGTCCAACCTAAACCTTCCCTGGCACAACTTGAGGCTGTTTCCTCTTGTCCTATTGCTTGTTCCTTGGGAGAACAGATTGACCCTTACCTCACTTCAGCCTGCTCTCAGGTAGTTGTAGAGATCCACCTGCCCTCTCAGGGCAGAAGCTGCAAGGTCTAGAACAGTTAGTATCTTTAAAAGGATAAGAACTAGGTAAAGGTCTTTTCTAGCAGAGCTGGAGCCTGACTTGTTTGTGCAGGGCCTGTTCTAGCAGCAAACTGTGCTGTATACTTAGGATGCACTTTCCATGCTCCCCAACCCAGCCACAGTGTGCAGCTGATACCAGATCAAGAAGCACAAAGCTCTGGGGAGAGCCTGCACCACACTGCAGGAATTCACCTCCTCTGCATCACGGTTTTACAGCTTTTTTTCAGTGGCACTAGACAAGCCCAATTCACTTCTCCATCACAGCAGTTAAGCTTCTCAGGGAAGGAGAGAAGGGAACAGTGTATCACAAATCAGATTTGCTTGACTAACAAATCTGCTGTACTAAAGCCAGCATTTCAGGCTCTGGGAGCATGTGAGGAATCACATGGTGCTGCTGTTGTGTAAAGTCTCTATAAAAATGAAGGAAAGATTGCATTCCAGAGCTTCCAGACCACCAAAACCAGTTAAAAATAAACCTGAGACAAGAACACCCTCCCCCCTCTGCAGAGCAAGCCTCTGCACACAACTCCAGGCCTGCAGCTCTCAGCTGTCATTCCATCAGGAAGGTTGGATCTGTTCTGGGTGCCTGTCAGTAGCTACTACAAAGTTTACCTTCAGGAGTGTTCCCAAAGGCAAACCATGCCTTGGAATCACAAACCCAAAGGTAGTTCAGATCAGAGGCCTGAGGCTCTACTTGAATCCAGATGATCAATCAATGGGTGTAGATAACTGTTCTGATGGATTTCTAGCCACACACCAGACAGTTTAACTCCAGACAAGGCTAAGTGCTGTGCAGGCATACAGCAGTGTGGTTAGCTACTGATTTAGCAGCCACCAGCCTTCTTCTTGTTCTGATCAAGATCACCTCTACATAACATGTAAAACTGAAACAAGGGCCAGAGCTTCCCCCCTGGGTCTAGCAGAGCCAAGATGTCCCCTGCTGAAGTCTGAGGAAGGACTTACACAGCATATGCAAAGGGAGGCTCATGGGCAAAGCTGAAGACTCAGTTTAAAATGCTCTTTCCTGTGCTGTACTTCCTCTATCTGGCAGGAGCAGGAAGGGCAATGGAGCTGTGTGTTTCCTGCTCTGTCAGGAGGAGCATCTCAGCCCACACTCAAACAAACAGCTCTGGCTCTGCTTCCTTCTGTTGACCTGGCAGCAGTGCTGCGTGCTCCCAGCTGTGAGGATGGTTGCTCATCCCTTCCCCTGTCCTGCACATGCTTTGCCTGTACTTTTGGGTAGATAACAGGAGCAAATGTAGTCCTAGAGCCTGCTTCAGAGATTAGTGACATCTTCAAATTGGTCTTTTATTCTTCTTCCCTCTCCAGAAACCAGGACTAGTTTATTTCTGCCTCCTTCAGACCCCACACTCATCATGGCACTGAATCACTCAGACGGGTCAGGTATTCCCCAGTCTAAAGGTCACCAGGCCAACAGCAGCTTCAGTTTACATGTGTCCCTGTTGATGAAATCCTGAGCTGGCAGCAGTGGCCTCTGGCAGCGAGCTGCGGCAGCACAGTCCCCACAGCAGCAACAGGATCCCTTGGAACTACAACCTCCAGCTTCTTTCATTTACTGCACTGCATCCCACAGAGCAGTGCCTCAGAGCAGCCACCTGTCCTTCTGCTGAAACACTGCTTGCCAGCCTTGCTGACCTGTGAGGCACTGCCTGGAGGCAACAGCATGGCACAAAGAGAGCCAGCAGGCCTGCCTCCAGCCAGAAAAGGAGAGAAGCTGGACAGCCAGAGCCTAGGCAGAGCAGAGCCAACAGCAACAGATCTTTCTTATCTACAAGAGGCATGAACTGGCAAACATCTATAAGTAACCCAGAACAGAAGATCCTACAGCCCTTCCACAAAGGTAATCTCCTGGAGAAAGTGACACACCACTCAGTGGAAATACTGCACCCCATGGCCTCTGCTATTTGGCACAGGGAGCAGAAGCTGGGGCACTGCACACCTCCTGCCCTCTGCTGTGGTTCAGTGAAAGGAAGTGGTGAAATCCAAGGGAGAGAGGGAAGTGGTTGTACAGTATGATTAAGCAGAAGACATCTAAAGACAGAGTGAAAGAAACCTCATAGTTAAAGGCCTCTCTCCCCTGTGAGGAGCCTGTGTGCAGCCCAGCTGCCCAGAGCTGCCTCCAGATGCTCCGCTCTGAGGACAGTGGGTAGGAGCTGTGGGGGTGGCTCTGGCAGCATGGTCAGGGCAGCTGCCCTGCCATGGTGTGGGGCAGGGTACGCAGGCAGCTCCACCAGAAGCCATGCCAGTGGTGCCCAGAACCTGCTCTTTGCTCAGAGTGTCCTCAGGCATGGCTGGCACCAGGACACGAGGCACTGCTGCCCTGGCTGTGAGCCTCTGCTCCCCAGCATGGCCTGCAGAAGCCACCTCTGGGAGTGTGCTTCCTGCACTCATGACAGGAGGGACAGCAGCTCAGGAGATCAGCCAGGGCACCAGCACAGCCACAGCTGCTCTGCATCAACCAAACACCTCAGTCTTCCCCACTGCAAAGCAAGAGGAGACACTTACCCCACATGTGGAGGACAGCTGTACTCACCTTTTTGAGAGGAACTGTGCTTCTGAACCAGTTATAGTCAGGAGAGACTTTAATCTCTCCCATGATGTTTAGAAAAAACTCAGTTTAGGTCAGCCTGAAAAAGAAAGAGAGACACAGTAAGGTAGAAATCAGCACCACAGCTTCACCCCAGGCAGCACTCCAGAGCAGCACATACAGCACTTGCAGGACCAGTCTGCTCTTATCAGCTGGTTGTACCACCTCCAGCACAGGCCAAGTTTACTGATCCTCAGCTTTCATCACAAACCTTTTAATTCCTCTCTCCAGAGGCAGTCACCTGACTGCCTTGCTGCACCTTATCATGAAATGACAAGGCTTGGCAACAGCATTCCCTTGGAACAGCTGTGGAGAGACAACTGTTGCAGGCTGTAGGTGGCTTCAACAGCCAAAGCATGTTTTCAGTGTGATTTTAACTTAGGAAGCACTTCAAGTCTGTATCTAACAAATATGCACAGAGTTCATTCAGCAATTCACACAACAGACTCCCTTTATTTTATGACCTTACTGCCTAAGTACAGAGACCACATTCTGACCCAAAGGAGCTCCAAAGTGCATTGAGAACACCAGCTGATCTGAGGTTTCATTTACAGAAGAGCTCTCAATCAGTTTTCATTCTCCTCACAGAAGCTGACTCTTGTCAGAAGCGAACAACAAAGGTACCTTTGAAGCGTGTCAATTGAATCAGAGCAGCCTGATTCAGAGCTGGGTCTGCACAGGAGAGCTACCAATTCACCCTGATGTCAGCATGTCCTGGCACACAACCCCGGTGCCTTACAGTTCTCCATTAATCTGTAATAGACACTCAGATAACGTCTAGATTTAACTGTTTTTTACTGCAGTGAGACCATTAGCTTCCATTTGTACAAGAACTGCTATCAAATAGTTCTGAAGCTTGCAGACTCAGAAGCTTCCCCCTGAGAGCAAAACTGCCTCAGGAGGTCATTGTCATGCATTCACACAGCCTCGAGCACAGCAAAACAAAGCAACTCGTGCTCTTGCTACTTAACAGTTGCCAAGAACAAATCAATAGGTTTTGTTTCTTAATTCTTCATGAAAGAAGACCTTGGCATGTTCTGAGTCACTCCAACTCATTCCTCCTTGCAGGAAAGCTGTGCAGGCTGAGCTAGCTCATTGAGTTACAGCTGCATTAACAGTTATCTTTCAGTCTTCCCATGACATTTTTCCAAGCACAGAAAACATGAATTTTAAAAGGGAAAGTGCTTTCCAAATTTCAAGACCACACATATCTTCCACAGAGCAGGTGATACACTGCTCCCCTCCAGCAAGACTTTGAGGTAGGAAATCCAGCTGCATGACCATCCTCTCAGTTTTGGGGGCTCACATCAACTATCCTGCTCTTTGTCACAGTCTGGCAGCAGGTAGAATCACAGCAAAGGCAACAAACATCTATTCCAGCAGCCTGCAGAGCAGTCACAAAGCTGCATTACTGGGCTAATGGGGGCAGTTGCTCCTTGGAGAAAGGAAACAGCAGTTCACTTTACTAATCCCTTTCCATAACCAGGCATTAACTGGCTCTCAAAAAGCTCTTCAGCAAACCACACTGTGACAAAATTATAGCAAAAATCATAAATTACAGCAAATGCCTTAAACCAACACGTCCTCTTCAAGTGTTATATTACAGCAGAGCCAAGAAACACAAGTCATGGTCAGGCCTTGCTACACCAGGCACAAGAGAGGAGACTTCCTGCTAATCATTTGGGTTGCCAATCTCTTCTCACTGTGATCACACCTTCTTCTGCCACCTCAGCCTTTCAGCAACTTTCAGCTCATTTCTGTGGTCACTTGGGAACGCAAAGTTGTCTAGTGTTAGGCTAGGCAAGGAACAGGCATGGATGGAGATGAACTTTCTCCTGTCAGCATACCTTGCCTCACACCAGAGTAGGTCAAGAGTCAATATGAAACCTAAATTTTGTGCTTCCCAGCTCGCCTGTTACCACTCATGGAAGCAAACTGCTGGTCACCAGCACCTGGGTTCATTTCCCCCAGTTCCTTTCTATAAAGGTGACAACCATTAAGGCCTACCTCACCTTTAAAGTTTTCCTTTGACTTCAGCAAAAACTTCCATAATCAATGTCCTATTTCTGAACTATCTTTTCTGCTTAGTACAGAAGAACAGCCTAAAATTAGCACACACAAATATTCACATCAACTATGTGCTCTTGCAGCCAGAGAGAAGCTGAACCAGGAACTCAGAACAGGGAGCCAGCCACTGAAGGTAACTAACACCACAGAGAACCTGATGTTGTCCATGACCAGCCTCTAAAGACCTCAGCTTCATTTTCAGTAAAACCAAACAGCCTGAAGAACTCTTAACCTCTTCAAAACAATTCCTCTAAAGGAAGAATCACCTACGGACACATTCAGAGGACTTGATAACATTCTCCTTGTAAGTTATTCCCACTACATTAGGGACACCTTCCACTTGCCATCAATTTAGAAAGACTTTGGTCCTGCCACTGGAGAGGAAATCCCCATCAGAGTGCACCAGAGGAGCTGGGACTGGCTTCTCCTTCCCATGCCATGTCTGTGTGAGCCAGGGCTGCTGCACAGTCACTCTCCCACTGTGCACCCACTTCCACAGGCCAAGACCTGAATCAGCAACACCAGCACCAAGAGCTGACAGAGGCTGAAGGCAAACACCAAGGGACGCAGGAGAGATGCCAGGGCTACAGGGGCTTTACAAACACCAAATGCAGGCAATGGGAAAGAGCTACAGACAACTAGGACACAGCAGCAGGTGCTTTCCCCATTTCCCTAGTGCTGTTCTCACCGACCCCAGCCCCTGCTCCATACCCCCAGCTTTGCAGGGAGAAGGGGGAAGACCCACTCAGCAGCCCCAGTGCAAGCTGAGGTGACCTCTTCCCCTAAGATCCTCCCTTGAAGGAACCCAGGGTAGTGCCGGAGTTGGGGCTCCCCGAGGGAGCGAGTCCCAGGCACACACGCACCCCATCTCAGGAAACCTCGGGAGTCCCGATAAGGCTCCCCTGGCCCAACACCTCCTCACAGCCACCCGACCCCTCAGACACTGCCTCGTTCAGGGGTAATGCTGTCTGGTGCCCGAGAGACACATTCCCCCCTCAGTCTCCTCACGGTCTACCCAGCCTCTCAGTGCTTCCCCTTCCCCAGTCTCCTCAGGGCCCGCCCGACCCCTCAGAGCTCCCTCCCCGGTCCCGTACCCTGAGGAAAGGGGCAAGCCTGTCTCCACATCGGCGACCCCCTCTCAACACCCCTTCCCCTTTAGCTGCTAGGCCCTCACCGGCTCGGCAGGGCCCAGGAACCGCGGGGACGAAGAAACGCCGCTTCGCTTCCCGCCTCCTCCCACAGCGCGCCCAAGCCAGGGTACCCGCCGCTGGCCGCTACTTCCGGGTACAGCGCTCGCGCCAGCCACGTGACTACGGGGAGGAGCGTGGGCGGGGCGGAAGGCAAGGGGGCCATCGCTGCCGAGGCGGAAGTAAGCAGTGTGGGCGCCATTGCTACCGAGGCATAAGTCACGTGGGCGAGGGGCGGTGCGGTGATTGGTCGGTGGGCTGTGAGGGGCCGCTGCTTCCATTAGGATCCCTCAGGAGGGCGAGTGTGAGGAGGCAGTTGCTGCTGTTGTTCGGTTCTTCACATAATTGGAGTTTAACCTAGAAAAACAGGCATGGTAGTTCTCTGGTCGTGCTACATTCCGCTCTCTGCCGCCTCTGTGCGTGGCCAAGCGTCACTGACCTGCCGCTGCCATTCAAGCGGGAGAGAGAGCGGTAGGTTTGATCTATGTGAGAGATCTGAGGGATTTCATGGAAGCATTGGTGAGGGAAACGGCGTGTGCTCAGGTCGGGGGCTGGCTTTTAATAGAGGTGACTAGCTTTTAGTCAGCTCCCTCGATCCTGGATCTTTTCATCATTGAATCGTTTCCTGTGAGGGTGCTAGAGCACTGGCTCAGGCTGCCCAGAGAGGTTGTGGAGTCTCCTGTGGAGAGATTCCAAACCCAGCTGGAGGTGATCGTGGGCAAGCTGCTCTGGGTGACTCTGCTTTAGCAGGGGGTTGGACTGGATGATCTTCAGGAGTCCCTTCCAACCTCTACCGTTCTGGGATTCTATTCAGGTTGGAGAAGACCTTTAAGATCATCAAGTCCAACTGTTAGAAAAGCTGCGTTCCTAAGGAGGCAGAGGGTCCTCCGCCTCCCGGACTACATTTCTGACGATGCACTGCCGGGGCTCCGAATGCCGGGGCTCCGAGTGCTGGGGCTTTCACCCCAGGACGACACTTCCCATGATGCCTCGCGCGGTCACTGCACGGTGCCCGCTGGGATCGGCAGTCCGCGCCCGCGCTGTGACGTCAGGCGTCAGTGTGCTGACGCCAGGAGGCGGTGCCGGGAGGGGTGTTTACGGAGCGGGTGGGGCGACCTCTGAGGCCTAGTTGGCGGCGGGGGGAGCGGGCCGGGCCCGCGGCCGCACCATGTCCGCCTGCCATAGCTGCACCACCGCCGCCGCCCGTCTGTTGGGCTCCACGCTGCCCTCCGCGCGGAGAGGTAACCGCCGTCCTCTCCTCTCGCCGCGGTCCGGTCTGACGTTGTTCCCCGGTGGGGCTGGGCCCTCTGGGGCCCTCAACGGGCCGGAGCGCGGCGGCCCTCTTCCGCTCCCCCTGTCGCCTGCCTGAGGGGAAACTCCGTTCCCTCGGGTCGTAGGGCGATTGTCGGCGCTTTCTCGCTTCTCCAGATCGCCGGAGCGGTCAGCGAGGGGCAGCGGCGCTCCTTGGGGCCAGGGAAGGATCCCTCCCGGCCTGGGCCTGGGCAGATCCGTGCTGCAGCGCTGCGATAAGGGCTTCGGTTAAGCACGGGTGGCTGCTTCGGCCTTTTTGTTTTCTTTTAAATTTCTTCTATTAATCTTTTGCTGGTGTCACCGTGGGGATGGCTGATGGCGTGTCAGGCCTAAGGGCGGTATTGCGTGGTGTGAAGTTCTGGAAAATTAGGCTGCTTCTTGGGAAGTTGTCCAGTATGTGTTAGTTACTCTGCAGAGCTAGTGAATGAGCTTAATTAGCTGGTTGATCAAAAAGCTTGGCGTGTTTACAACATGAAATAATTCGCACAGTGACTTGGGCTTAGTTAGCAAGGAGTAATTGTTTCCAACTTGGTGGAAGAGTGAGGCTATGCAAACTTCTGGAGGTGGCTTGTTACTTTTTTGCTACTTTCGTCCTTTTCGTAGTGTTTTTGTGGGTAGTGGAGGGTGACATTCCCTGTGCTGCCTTTGTTGAAGGGCAGACCATCCCCAAATTGTGCTGAAAAATCTCTGTTGCTGCTGCACTTGCCACAGGGTTTTGGATGGTTGTACTCTCAGCAACAGCCTGACAAGACTCGGATTGTTTTTTGCTTTCAAGAGGTGAGTTAACTCCTTGTAGTTGACGTTATGTTTACATGTCTGACATCACCTATACTGAAAGGCTTAAACCAGTACCTTCAGCTCCACCCTCTCTGGCCTTATGGAAACCCTCTGGCACAATAAACTTTAAAGCAAGTAACACACTGAATCAACTTCAGGATTATCTTTTTTCAAATCTGTGTTTCTCTTTTAGAGCTAAGATTTAATGTTGAAGGGACAACAAGACTAAAGCACAGATATGGAGTAAGAAGATAATGCATCGGTTTTCTATGAAAGTTCTTTAAAAAACTCCAACAGCTGGTACATTTTTGTTGTAGCAGGTTGTCTCTTCTGCCAGCTCCTTTGTTTGCTGTTGCTGGCTGGTACAAACTTGAGAGTATTCAGAGTGCATGGATCAGTCTGGTTGATCAAGTGTTGTGTGGGACAGACTTCTCTTCTGTCACAGTCTCCATGCCACTTCTTTGGGCAATAGAGTCTTCCAAGATACTTGGAGCTTGGCCTGCAAGTCAGTCTTTCTTTCCTCAAGGACCAATTAAAGGGTAATAAAGTGTAGAGAGGCCTCCCATATACAGGATATCCTGGATAGATGCTGGTGCTGCTACCAACACTCTTAAGTTAGGTGCATCTCCTTTCAATGTATTACCGTTTCAAAAAGCCACCCAAGCCCTGACAGCTGGCTGTGTGTGTGAGAACTTCTCTGCTGTGAGGGTGCCAGAACACTGGCCCAGGCTGCCAGGCTGTGGAGTCTCCTTCTCTGGAGAGATTCCAAACCTGCCTGGACACAGTGACTGTGATCCTGAGTAATGTGCTCTAGGGGACACAGCTACAGCAGGGGGGGTTGGACTAGGTGATCTCTGGTGGTCCCTTCCAACCCTAACCAGTCTGTGAATTAATGCACTTGTCAGTAGAGAATAAGCTGTTAAGTGTGAGGGAGGAATAACCACCAATGTGCTTTCCAATTTTCAGTGCCTCTGCCTAGTGCTGCTGCAACACAGCAAGACAGTTGAGGTTCCATAGGGTAATCTAGGAAAACACCACAGTAAGCTTAATCTTGGTTTACTTCCACAAACACTGGTGTTCTTCCAGCTGAATCTACAGAGGACTCCAACAACTACATATTTGCTGATGTTAAAAATAGCTGCAGATCATCTCCAAGTTCAGGGATCTTAAGCAGCGTGTCAGTTAATGATCAAATCTCATTTGACACTGTTGACTTGGTTGTGTTTTTGCAGAAGCCCGTGAGAGTTTTCCTGATACATTTGGGCTCATCCGTAATGCTTTTCCTCTTATTTTGTCTGGGTTTTTTTTTTGTTATAGTAGCAAGATGAATCCTTTTTCAATTAGGATTCTAGTTCCTAGTTGTCTTTCTTATCTCTTTCAGGCAAACAAAGTGTACTCCTTTTGCCATTCTCACTGGTTTTATTCTTTTTTGGGAGGGTTTTTGGAGTTTTCTATGCAGAAATGGAAAGAGTGAACAGTAAAGCCATGTATTATCAGCAAGTTTTTAATTGTCATTATTGCTCTACAGCTTTTCTGTTGGTAAGTCAGAGTTTGTATCACAACCAGAGAGCAAGTGAGAAATTTGCCCCTTTAAATGAGAGAGATGAGATACGGATTTCAGACTCTTGTCTCTTCTGAGAGATGTTGAAATCCCAAGTATGACCTATGTTGAATCACATCTAGTCATGAAATCTAATCCTCCCTCCTGTTGCAAGAGGAGGAGGAGGCTGTTCAGTTTCTCAGGGAGGTCTTGAGCATGTTGACGAACTATTTCAGCAGAGTTGAGGCTGTGCTGGATTTACCTGTGCCTTTGTCAGCACATGCCAGGCAGGACACTACCTTCAAGTTTTACAGCTTGACTACTTCTTTTTTTTTTTGTCAAGCAGTCCCTCAAGTTCCTGGAAGCTAGTTGTTGGTAGAGTTCAGAAGGGAAAGCCAAGTGCAGACGTGCAGTGCATGAGGCTGAGACACTTCCTGGGTGATTTTGGTGTAATGAGAAGACACTTCAAAGGTCTCTGTTTTTTTCACTTCAGGGATTATTTCACAATAAGTGCTGGATGTTGATTTTATTTATCGTTCTGAGAATCTGTTTCATAACTGGGTCCTTCTCTATTTTATGACACAGTGGGACTCAGTTGCCTGACACGAGGGGACCTGGAATTACTTTTGGGTCCCTTGTGGGCAAGCCAGGCAGCATGTGATGAGATGAATGTTGGGGTGGTGAAAAGAGTGGATTTGGATAACAGAAATGTAGGTGTTCTGAGAGGAGTTCTGCTGCTGAGACCTTGGAGCTCCATTCAGTGCCAGTACATTCTGGGGTTTGGTGGCTGTGGGAGCAGACCTACAGTATTGTTAATGTCTAAGTTCCCTGTTTTGCTTTGTTCAGGCATCACCTGCGGTCGCACACGCATTCCTGTGCTGGGCAGACTTGGAACTTTTGAAACTTGCTCCCTAAAACGAATTCCTCTTAGGAACTTCTCAGAAACACCAGCCTATTTTGCTTCAAAGGATGGGACAAGCAAGGATGCTTCTGGAGATGGAGGCAAGGTAATCTCCATGCATGAGTTTTTTCAGTAGTTTTTCTGAAAGGTTTCTGAAGTGTTTTTAGTAGTTCTTTCCTTAAAATTAGAATCTTCTAGGAATTGTTGTTAACTCTTGTTATTGCTACAACTGACAGTGAAGAAAACCCAAATAGTATTTGCATTTGCTAGCAGACAAACCTATATAATATCTTCCCCAGATGTATAAACTACTTGCTTAGTGTAAAGGGACACTTGAAAACTTGGTAGAATGTTAAAAATCCACAACAGGCTTCAGGATGTCAGGAAGGAGTAGTCATCAGAACTGTTCTCCTTCAGAAGCTTCCCAAACAGGCTGTGCAAAGTAAGTACATTTTGAAATGCTTTGTTTTCAGCACTGATTTAGTAGTTGTATTAAGCAAGACAAGTTTCTGAGGAGATTAGCTTTAGTGTTAGTGAACTGTAATCTATTTTCATCCTAGTCTTTCTTTATAATTATAGTTAATAAACAGCTTCTTCAGATAAATGATTACCTGAGGATAAAACTGCTCTTTAGTCAGCAAATAAGATTTGGAGAGTTCACAGCCATCAACTCTGCCTTCGTATGGTGTGTTGTGACATCTGAGGAGCTGTCTAGGTGACATGAGTGTGTTCTGAAGGCTCACATTACACTTTGTTAAAAAGAAAGAAAGAAGTTAAAATTTTAAGTCATTTTTTTTTCCTTGAGAAGAGCTGTGAGGAGAAATGAACAGGCAAACAAGGTTTACAAGGAATGAGGAACTGCCTTAGAAAAGGGAGGAGAGATCTTTGCTGTTTCCTAAAGTATAATAGATTTTGCTATTGATCAAAGCACAAAGGCATAGAATGGATATAGATTTAAATAATGGTAACCTTAGACACCCGTAAAGAGAGTGATGTGGACAGGGACAAGTAGGTCTCTGTGAGGAAACTGCAATTTCTGAGATGCTTGTTTTATAGGCCATAGCTACCCTAAAGACATCTGTGAAGGGTGCAAGAAGAACTGTGACTTCAGAAATCCTTAAACAGAGTTGTGGTCGTGAAATTGCTCCAAGTATGATTTGTTTTCTTCTCTGGCTTAGAGTAAATTACATTGAAATATACTATTAACACATTCTTGACACCATTGAGCTTGTTATTGTTCAGATTTGTAGATACGAGCTGCCTGGTCCATGGGCATCCAGAATTGGCAGACCCGGGAAAGGCAGATGTGTGCACCCTTCAAAATCTTTGTCATGTTGTTCTAACTTTTCAAAGCCTTTAAAAGGTCCTGACAATAGTTATTTTGTCATTCAGCTGTTGACATTCCTGGGTTCCATAAACACAGCACTAAATACCTAATCTAATGGCTCCAGTGTTTGGGGCTAATTGTCTGGAAATCTCTTGCAGAAGTCTGTCAGTGAGGGTGGTGGCAAAAAGTCAAGCTCTGGAAACTCTGGGAAAGGAGGGAACCAGCTGCGCTGCCCGAAGTGTGGGGACCTGTGCACACACGTGGAGACCTTTGTCTGTGAGTCTGAATGAATACTTCCTTGTGTTAAATAGACATAGATGTGACTGTATCTAACTGTATCCTACCTGTACCATTTAACACAGTCCTGACAGCTGAACTTTAACCTACCTAACTAATACAGCATCAGGTACTTCGTTAGGCTTAGGTGGGCTGCACTGGTGTAAGCAAAGTATCCATGTGTCTACATAGGAAACTACATTGCTGTAGTTTCCTAGGAAATGTGTAGTGGAATGTGGTCCAAATGATTTGGAACTACTCATTGATAGTCATAAGGTGACAGTTTCTGGATCCATAATCAGGCAGTAACCTCCACAATGGTAGGGATGTGATGAGATCTGTGGAATTCAAATGATGATGGTGATAGTAGGATGAACTTCAAGCTTGCCCTGTAGTTGTACGAGATGCCTGGGCTGACCTAGTACACTGACTCAAGAATGCCCAGGAACTCCCCAGTGAGAGGAGGTGATGGGCTGAGCCACTGGCCATCTTCCCAAAAAGCAACTGATGAAGAGTTACAGGAGTTCTCCAAGTGGAAATTGTGGACAGTTTGGGAGATTTCCCTATGTAGCTCCTGCTGTGCACTCAGCAGTTAAGATATTGGGATTGAACTAGATGACCTTTAAAGGTCTCTTTCACCCTAAACTATCCTATGACTCTGTGTTCATTAATTCCCTGCAGCCTTGGGCATCTTCCCACACAGCTCTTGCTGCTGAACTGACCCAAACTGCATGTAGATCATTAAAATCAGCAGTAGAAACTATTCTTGCCTGTGCAGGACTGATCCCATGGGACAGGCTGTTGTGCATAGCTACGAGAGGATGTGTTGGACTGAGCCACTGTGAATATGCAGGTTTAAAATAGCTTTGTCACATTTTATGCAGTGGAAGAGACACATAAAATCATTTTAACTACTGATATTTCTTTGTCTCCTCTATAAATACAGACTTATATGCAGGTTTGTAATGCCTGTCCTTTGTTTACTAAGCAATAAAACTTTAATCCTGCCTGTACTCTAATCAAAGTGCTTATCCAGCAGAGGAATTAGTGTATGACAGATGGCTTGCTAGAAAAAGTCAGATAGCAAAGTCAGATCCATAATACATTCCAAAAGCCCAAAGAGAAAATCCGGAATGTGCCAGGCACCTGATGTTCAGCAGCAGTAGCTACTTTTTTTTGAAGTACAGTCCAAATTAATGCCAGTTGTGCTTTAGGTTCTCTGAGGCTTGAAGACCTTTCTCTTTATTTCAGTGCTAATGAGGCCAGCCTGGAAAGTAGTTGTCAGAAAGCAAATAGCCATTGGTATTTGGAAAAGCTGCCTGCTGAAATAGGAGCTGGGGGTGCTGGCCAACAGCAGCTGAAGGTGATGCAGCAGAGTGCCCAGGTGGCCAAGAAGACCACCAGCATCCTGGCTTGGGTCAGCACTAGTGTGGCAGCAGCACTAGGGCAGGGATTGTCCTCTTGGTCAGGGCACTGGGGAGGCCACAGCTCCAATCCTGGGCTCAGGCTTGTGCCCCTCACTGGAAGAAGGACATGGAGGTGCTGGAGCATGTCCAGAGAAAGGCAAGGAGGCTAGGGAGGGCTCTGGAGCACAGGTCTCGTGAGGAGCAGCTGAGGGCACTGGGGTGCTTAGCCTGGAGAAAAGGAGCCGCGGGGGAGATTGTTCAGCATTGCCCCAGAATGGAACAATCACTGTGTCTCACTGGAATGCAGAGGTGTGACTTAGTGTGACTTTTGTTCATCTTGAGAACAGCACTTGTCAGTTTTCTATTAATTTGTAACTGAAAAGATTAAACCAAGGATTGTAATTGCTCTGATTTCTCAGATTCCAGGGATTCACAGTCAAATTTTTTCTGGACCTATGTCCTCCTGGTTTAGTTAATGTGAGCATGCTGCTTCCCAGCCAAACTAGGCTATAAAGTGGCTGGAAAATGGAGGAGATAATTTCTAATTAAGAGAGAAAAGAAAAAAATAATAAAATCTGTCCCCTTCTGCCCCAAGTGAATGGGTTGTATTAAACATCCTGTATCTTCATCTTTTGTAGGTAAGCCTTCATTATTGCTTAGTCAGGAAAAATGAATTCACTCAAGTCTGGTTTGAATTACTGAACTGCAGAGCCTTAAGTAAATGTCTGAAGGCAAAGGAAAATACACCATTAACGTTTGTTTCAGTTTTCAGATATTAGTTTTTTCAGTTATTTGGAGAGAAATAGGGAAACAATACTGAATGGAAGCCACATGTATTAGTAAATAATCTGTGACAGGCAGATTGTCCAGTGGAGTTTGTTATTAATAGGACTTCACTTTGTATCCACAAGTCTTGTATGAGGATTTACTTGGCAGTAGTTTACCAGTAATTAACAATTAAGGAGGAGTATAATGCAAACCAAAAGGAATTTTCCTTTAACACTGTCAGTGGTTCCTGTGTTGGTATGAGTTGTGAGCCTCTGTAAGAAGAGTTGTGTGATCACTGAAATAAGATGTGAGTCTTGGTTGTAGAGTGAAATCCAATAGCTCTAAAGCTGATTGACATGAGAAGCCTTCTCTTGGCACTGTTTTGGCTGTCTCCAGCTGATGCCATTGGAATGGCTCCATTCTCCATGGCAACACTTCCCTGCCCCTGCACACATCTCATAGGCAAGAAGCTTCCCTGTTTTCTCCTGGTCTCTTTTTCCCTTACAGCAGTGTAACAGCAGCCCATTGTCTCAACTCTGCCAGGGTTTGTAAGATGAATCCTCCAGTTGTTTTTGGCTTCCTGTATGTGTTGTGTAAACTCAGCCTCTCCCTTTGCAAATGCAGCCATGCAGGCTTTTGGGCTTTGAAAGGAATTTGTTCTGCTCTTGACAGTAAAAACAAACAAGCAAAAGATCTTGCAAAGCATCAAAGTCCTGATCATCTGTTGTGTACCACAGCTGCCTCCTGGTGGGATGAGCCCTTTGTGTGACCCCACTGTGTCCTGAGTGTGCTCCATGGGTTCCACAGGCAGTGGATGGAGAGACCAGGAGTTGCCACAGCTGTGGTTTCCTCAGCCTGCTGCATCCTGTCTTTGAGACTGTAGATTGCTTCCCTGCACCTCATCATCTGTCCCTAACCACAGCGGTATTTTGCCTGCTACTTTGAGATTTGGGAACAATTTCTGCATAGTTAGAAGCCCTCATTAATTCTGCATTGCTCTGAAGTGCCAAGTTTCCTCTTCAGTGTGTAGTGCTACTGTAGTTCAATCTTGTATATTTAACCCCTTGTGTGGTTGCTGCTTTCTGGGGCAAGTTATATTCCCTCTGTCAAATTTCATAGTCCAATACTAAAGCTTCTAAGGTGAGGAAAGGGGAGGTGTTGACCTGTGCTGTCTTACAGGTGCTTGTCCTGTGTATGACAAGCTCAGGCAGTGAATGCAGTCAAAGCAATTCCTCTTACTACTTTGCTTTGCTTTTCTCCTGCAGCTTCCACCCGTTTTGTGAAGTGTGAGAAGTGTCACCATTTCTTTGTGGTGCTGTCAGAGGCAGACACAAAGAAGAGCATCATCAAAGAGCCCGAGTCAGCAGCAGAGGCTGTCAAACTGGCATTCCAGCAGAAGCCACCCCCTCCACCCAAAAAGGTAATGGATCTGAATCCCACCATGGTGTTTCCTCGCACCAGAGCACAGTGAAATGCTTGACAGCTTAATCTGCATCAGGTCTCTAACCAGTTCACTGTGACAGAGCAACAAATAAGAAAGAAGATTAGCTCCTGGCTAAACCTTTGAGAGCTACGTGACCATCAAAGCTCTGACAAAGGGGACAGCTAGATCCAACACAAACAGCTGGCCTTGTTTTCCTCTGGCTGTGTCTTGTGACTGAAGTCCAATACCTTCATTTTCTACTTGAGACCCTGAGACTAACTTCAGCCTTCACCAACTGTGACATCTTTGTCCTTCTGTGGTCTTGAATTCTGCACTCTGTTAGCAGCTTCTTTCTGTAGCTGCAGAACCTTTTATTTGGCCTGTTTCTGTGTGAGAATTGTGATCAACTTTTGGTGGTGACCCATCCTAAGTCATTTGGTTTCCCTCTCCTGAACAGTGCGGGGGGAACTCACTGTATCTCTCAGTTCCTAGTGGACTGTAATAATTTGTGAGGCTACCTATGGCTCCTGGATAAATCTCTTGTAAGACACTGAATATTCTTGACATTGCTGTTCCTCTTACAAGTTTGGGTGAAAACAACTGGGTTTAAATATCATTAGGAGAGAACTGACAGATATAATATGGCTGTGTAAGTGCCAGGTTTTTAGATAAGCTTACCAACAGGCACGTATTTTGTTTGAGATGCTGGCTTGCTGTTTCTCAGTTCTGTAATGCCTGGCTTAGTCCAAATTCCATCTTTGGTACAGTAGAGTTATTGTTTCTGTTTTGCTGCAAGGTGCTTGAGCAGTGTCACTAAACTGCAGTTGTTTTCCAGATTTATAACTACCTCGACAAATATGTTGTTGGTCAGTGTTTTGCCAAGAAGGTGCTTTCAGTTGCTGTGTACAATCACTACAAGAGGATCTACAACAACATCCCAGCCAACCTGAGGCAGCAGGCAGAAGTTGAGAAGCAGACTTCTTTAACACCCAGAGGTTTGTGTGGTGTTTGGTATTTTCCTGGTCACATAAAACTTACCACTTCAGGACTCTAAGAAACCTGAGAGAGGTTTTCACCTCAACACTAGATGTTCTGTGATTGGAATAAGCAAAAAGAATTTCCATTAAATGTATGGCACAGTAATCCAGGAGGTTTATGAAGCCTTGGGCATTGCCCCTGACATGGTTAGCTGTTGTTCCTTACGCAGGCTGTTAGGTATTTTAACTTCATGTAAGCCTCCTAAACTTTCCTTTCTAATCTCATTTACTGCTTAACAGTAAATCTGCTCTTTAATCTGCAAGTAACAATGCAGATCATGAAGACAGTGTTTTGCATAGTGAGTTTGACAAATAGTTAGCTCTCTAACCTCACTTGCGGCAGTTGGCAGCATCTGTTGGTCATCACAGTATTGTTCCATATCCAGCAGGTGTGGATGGAGTAGCTCTTGGCAGGACTTCTGCTCCTGAGTAAGTGTGGAGCTATCTGGATCTAGTTTATTTTTAGAAGTAGGATTAAGTTACTGCCTCTGGTTCAAAGTGTACCTTGATTATTTTTAAAGGTGTTTTGTTCTGTCTTGCAATAAACAGTATGTAAGCAAACAGAATCTTTTTTGTTTCTTTGGATTTCTGTAAAGAAGTACTTTACCTGAGAGAGAAACATCAGTGTCACTCTCCTGGTGATGGTAGGAGAGCACTTGTGTAGCTGGCACAGGGAAGTTCCTGGCCCTCGTGACCAGGGAGTGGATAGGACTTCACAACAGGTGAAATCTTACGTGTAACACTCAGCTACAAATGGGAGAGCTGAAGGAAGCCTTTTCACAACAGAGTTTTTATTCTAGCATTTTTCCCCCCTCTAAGTGGCTTTGAAATGCAAATCTGATGAGCAGTGAGTGTTCTGAAGGGGTGGAAAGCTTGCTGTCCTTTTGAAAACATGCCAGTTGGATTTTGGGTTGACTTTGACAGCAATAGAGACTAATAAAAACTAATTCACATGGGAATTTCTTGTTAGAAGCTCATACAGAGTGATGAGGTGTATTCAGAAGAGGGCAAGGGGGAGAGAAGTGATAAGCTTTTATAAACTTATTTGTTATTACTGTTTTCATCCTCTCTCTTAGAATTAGAAATCAGAAGACGGGAGGATGAGTACAGATTTACAAGTAAGTGAACTCTCTCCTCGTGTCCTCCTCTGCAATACCTGCTCTTTGGATGTTAATGTAGAGTAGTCTTTAGTGACTGCTGGTTTGAAATGCTGGCTAGAATCCTGCTTGCTGTTCTTCTGCAAGTAAATTTAATTGATGGCACTGAGTATTTTCTGAAGAGGTGTGACTAGGATTTGATTCTTTGTCTAGTTCTGGGTGGAAAGCAGATGTGTTGTAAAAATACCTTGTATGAAGTTGGTTAATTTTCTGTCCTTAGGACTAGTCTCAGACCAAGGGAAATCAAATTATTTTTTTTGCTTAGATCTGAGATGTGGTTATATTAATGCCATGCAGAATACGATGTGAGGGAGGTAACAGAAGAGGTTATGCTGCTGCTTTCTGTAGGGTATTTGTACTCTTAAAGGGTACTCTCACCTTAAACTGCAGAATACGCTTTTTTTATATGAGTGTTGTCAGTTTGTGTTTATTTTCAGTCCATTGGAACTCTTCTGGGTCCAGTTCTGGGCACCACAGCTCCAGAGAGACAAGGAGCTGCTAGAGAGAGTCCAGCAGAGGCTAGGGAGATGCTGAGGGCTCTGGAGCAGCTGTGGCAGGAGGAAAGGCTGAGAGCCCTGGGGCTGCTGAGGCTGGAGCAGAGCAGAGCCAGAGGGGAGCTGCTCCATGCTGAGCAAGAGCTGAAGGGTGCAGGGGGCAAGAGGCTGGGGCCACACTCTGCTCAGTGGTGCCCAGGGACAGGCCAAGGGGCAATGGGCACACACTGGAAGCCAGGAGATTCCACCTGAACAGCAGGAGAAACTTGTTTGGTGTGAGGGTGCAGAGCCCTGGCCCAGGCTGCCAGAGAGCTTGTGGAGTCTCCTTGTGTGGAGAGATTCCAGAGCCTCCTGGATGGGATCCTGGGCGAGCTGCTGTGCGTGAGCCTGCTGGAGCCTGGGGGTTGGACTAAAGGAAGGTCCCTTCCAGCTCTCACCATTCTCTGCTTCTGTGAATTGTTATAGTATACCAGCTCTTGTACTTCTTCATTTGAGATCAACAGTTTGGGTATATTTCTTCTCAAATGTTAAAAAAATAGATGAAAACTGGTTTTTGTAACAGTTATGCCATATTTCTCTTGCAGTCTTATGTGTAAACTTGTGTACCAATAGAATGACAAGTTTGCAGAACAAAAGAGAAGAATGAAGCTTTTATAGTGTGTGTCAGGTAGTGTCAGAGCTTGTCAGTGCTCACCCAGAGCTGCTCTTGTTCTCCCCAGAACTGCTGCAGATTGCTGGCATCAGTCCCCACGGGAATGCGTTAGGAGCATCCATGCAGCAACAGATGAACCAGCAGATACCTCAGGAAAAGAGGGGAGGAGAAGTGCTAGATTCACCCAATGATGACATCAAACTTGAAAAAAGTAATATTTTGCTGCTTGGACCAACTGGATCAGGTATGCAGCTGCATGGTTTTGTGGGCAGCAGGTTTTTCAGTCTGCTAATGAGTGGGTTGCCTCTTTTGTGGTTACTCCAGTTTGGTGTATAAAAAACTAAACTGAATTCTGACCTGTGGTTTTGTGCTTCCATGCCATAGTCTTGAGTTGAGCTAAATGGCCTTGAAGAGGAAGGCCTGGTCATGTGATTGTCCTTTATTAATTGCCTATGCTGTTTACTGATGGATAAAAAAGTACAAGTTTCCCTAGGCTGAAATAGGACACAAATCTCTCTGCTGTAGATGGCAAGTGGAGATGCTGTGCTTAGTGCTGTTTTGCCTCTGAGACAGATCAGCTATGGGGGGTTTAAAGAGAAATGACTTGTGTGCTCATAAGAATTGGGGAGTCTGTGCTGAAGTGATAGCATTTTGCAGACTATTTGGGAGAACATTCACTAAATCTTTTAATTCTGTTTCTCCCCAACTTCAAAGCAGGAACAATTGGACTTTGCACTGCACCCTGAGTGTCTGCAAAGGACTGGTGATTTGTTTGATCTTTAACCTGTGCAAGTACATGTTTTGGTTTTTATCTTGTGTGACGTTTTATTTGTGATGCTGATGCATTTCAAGCTGCCTCAGATGTGTGCTGTTAGTCTAACTCAGAAATGTCAAATGTGGAAACACTGTATATAGAAAGTGACTTCCTTGGAAAATGGATGAGTTTGTGAACATGCTGGCATCATTCAGAATGTCTAATAAGAGCAGTGATGGTCAATACTTGGGTTTGTGTGCTCTAGAGAGAGATGTGGCAGTTACAATGTACAGTTTTTGTTCTGTCAGGTAAAACCTTGCTGGCTCAAACTCTAGCTAAATGCCTGGATGTACCTTTTGCTATCTGTGATTGTACTACCCTGACCCAAGCTGGCTATGTTGGAGAAGACATTGAGTCTGTCATTGCAAAGCTCCTGCAGGATGCCAACTACAATGTAGAGAAAGCTCAGCAAGGTAACCTTCAACAGCATGCTTCTGAAGTTCATGCACAGACTGTTGTCTCGCCTAAGAGCTCTAAAGTTTGAGACCACCAGTATGTCTGTAACTTATCTTTCTTGTGCATGTACCTGAATTCTAACACTTTAAATGAGAAACAGCAAACCTGAGAAGAGCTCTAAGCACATCTTGTGTGTGTTCTTGTCCTTGGTTGGACGAGACTGCATACACTTGCAGTCTACAATATGGAAATAGGAGAGACTACTGCTGTCTGTTGTTGTTTCCCTTGAAAAGTGGAGTCTTCCTTAAATCCATCTTCTCCCACTGCAGGAATTGTTTTTCTGGATGAAGTAGATAAGATTGGTAGTGTTCCTGGGATCCATCAGTTACGGGATGTTGGAGGGGAAGGTGTTCAACAAGTAAGTGCTTTGGAGTGGTTTTCCTTCGTAAGCAAACACCCATCAACCTACAAACTACCCTGTTTTGTGTCAGACCAGGAGAGTGTAGGGAATCATAGTGCCTCAGTTCCTTAACTGTTAACCTTTGACACCCTCATCTTTCCTCTTGACTCTGTGTACTCAAAAAAGCCATCTCAATAGCAACAGGAAACTGCTTCATGGAAAATTGTCATGGAAGAACATCTTGGCAGCATTCAGGTAGCAAGTTGCATAATGTGGGCAAGAACAGATAATACTTGCCATTTGGCAAAACTCTTCAAGCAGCTCATTAAGTGCATGACAGTCCCATTGAAAGAGGAGTCTTATGTCCTTGAATGGGATTGACTCCTGGAGAACTGATTTCTTGGCCACTTACTGTTACTATAAAGGCATAAGGGATTAAATAACGGAAGTACATCTGTGAAAGCAAGCACAGTGTGGTGTGCCTGATAGCATACATGATGCCACAGAGTGGAATCTTACATTGCTTCTTTCTCCTTCCCTTTTCAGGGCTTGTTAAAGTTACTAGAAGGCACAATAGTGAATGTTCCAGAGAAAAATTCTCGCAAATTGCGTGGAGAAACAGTGCAGGTGGACACAACAAACATCCTCTTTGTGGCTTCTGGGGCTTTTAATGGTCTGGACAGAATTATCAGCAGGAGGAAAAATGAAAAGGTGAGTGCACCAGGCTGTATCTGAACTGAAGAGTTGTTTCTTAAAAGCAGGCTGTGTAACAGTTGTAGCAGTTGTAATAGGATTTCTGTCAATTGCAGTGTACCAAGTAGGAAAAGGAGAAAAAGCTTTTTTTCTGCTGAGGTAAAAAAAAAAAGTTTGCTGTCGATACTCGGGTTTTAGCAGCATTTGATCCAACTATCTATTATGATTCTTTTGCCCTCCTGAGACCACACCTGGAGTACTGTCCAGGTCTGGGACCCTCAGCACAAGATATGGATGTACATGTTGGAGTGGGTCTAAAGGAAGCCACAAAGATGATTGGAGAGCTGGAGCACCTCCCCTAGGAGGGCAGGCTGAGAGAGTTGGGGTTGTTTAGCCTGGAGAAGAGAAGGCTCCAGGCAGACCTTGTAGCTTTTCAGTACTAAATTGATCAGGACAGATTACTAACTTTTTCTACTTTGAGAAAACCTTGCTCACAGGCTGATGTGTTGGTAACATTGAGGGAATTGGTGTTAGAGAATGGTGTGCAAGGTGTCCAGTTTTACTAGAAGTAATTTCTTGAACCTATTCTGCCTATACAGATTTCATCTGTAGTAACATAGTGAGTCAGTCACTCCAGATCCTTTTGTGCCAGGCGAACATGATTTAGTTAACACCAGGAACACCAGGAAGACCTAACTGTTGCAGTTGTGCAAGCATAAGCCCTTTGTTTTGCAGTATCTGGGATTTGGGACACCATCTAACCTGGGCAAGGGCAGGAGGGCTGCAGCAGCAGCAGATCTTGCCAATATCAGTGGGGAGTCTGACCCCCACGAGGACATGGAGGAGAAGGACCGCCTGCTGCGCCACGTGGAGGCCAGAGACCTCATCGAGTTCGGCATGATCCCCGAGTTCGTGGGGCGCCTGCCCGTGGTGGTGCCTCTGCACAGCCTGGATGAGAAGACCCTTGTGAGGATTCTGACTGAGCCACGCAACGCTGTGGTTCCTCAGTACCAGGCACTCTTCAGCATGGACAAGGTTGGAGTTTTGCTTTGGCAGCTCTTCAGTGTTCTTGTTTATAAATCCAGTGTTAAAGCGATCTGAACTATCAGCTGCAGTCACTTCTTCCCCCACAGCTGCTCCTTCCCACTCTGAAACACAAGGAGTGACCTTGTTAAAACCTGACTGATCCAGGCTGGATAACAGCCCTCATAAGGAGAGTCATCTGCAAGTAGCTGAGCTCTCATCATGTTCATGCCCAAATGAATATCCATCACCTTGTCTAGCAGCCCTCAAGAGCCACTCCATGTGCGGTGGAGGTCCTTGCAGCAGCTGTAGGCAAAGGGATGTGCTCAGTACTGGTAACATTAATCAAGTGTAAAGGTTCATGTATGTAGCTTCAATGTTAGACATTCTGCTCTGTAAGAAGTAAAGCACTACAGGTGGTTGTTTTTCAGGAACACTTGTGCTGTTGCACTCAACACTGAGTTATAAATGAAATCACTAACTATACTTTCCATTTTTCTATATGTAGTGTGAATTAAATGTAACTGAGGATGCATTGAAGGCTATAGCCAGACTGGCCCTGGACAGAAAAACTGGGGCAAGAGGTCTGCGATCTATAATGGTGAGTAAGTCAAGTCTCATGCTGAGTAAACAAAGCTACCTCTGGTGGTCTCTATGGACCAAATAGTGACAACTTTCAGTCAAAGCTTCACTTAGTTCTGGCTCTTGTAAGGATACAATAAGTCTCTTTCTAAAACTGGATATTTAGAGTTCTTCCAAGAAAGCCTCCTAGCTCTGAACAATCACTTGCTAACCATATTATCTATGAGAGCATGCAGGAATGTTTTCCCCTTTATTTTCTTGTAGGAGAAGCTGTTGCTGGAGCCCATGTTTGAAGTGCCCAATTCTGACATTGTGTGTGTGGAAGTTGACAAAGATGTTGTAGAAGGCAAAAAAGAGCCAGGATACATTAGGTAAAACCCTAGTGGATGTGTCAGAGCTGCCAGGTGATACAGCTAGACAGGTACTCACACCTTTGCTCTGGGAACAAGCATGTAAACACACAACCTGAACAGGATCCCGTTCTCTGTGTACTGTACACCCCTGAATCAGTGCCTGTCCTGTCCTAGAGACCTTGGGTTTGTATTGCTTTAGGTTTTAAATAGACTTTTTAAAATAAACTTACATATGAAGTAACTTTCAGCCTTCTGTGTGTGTGTACTGGTAGAAATAGAAGTGAATGAAAAACATTGTACTTTAACGGTAAAACCCTAAAGTTTAATTGTGGCTGTACTGAAGTTTCTGAAATAGAACTTTTTCCTTTCTCCTTCTATTTTCTACCACTGAGGTGTGTTTGGTTTTTATACTGCTGCAGTTTTCTTCTCCATTGTTCTTGCAACAGTGGAGAGCCACAAAGGCATAACTATTGATTTGCTGAACTCTCATGAAAATAATGAATTTAATGTTAGAAAGATTGTGTTATGGTAATGACATGGCAGAATGCTGGAAGCACTGGACAAAGCTGGATTTAAAACCAAGGAAATCTCAATTTTAGTGACCAAAGGCTGGAGTAAAGAGGGAATGGGTCAGGTTAAAAACAGGTGTGAGGCTTAGGAGCTCTGGCTTGGTTTCTACCCCTGACAACATGTTTGAGTGACTTTCTCCACTGAGGTACATGCTTTGTATTCCTGTGTGCCTGCCGAAGCTTGGCTCAGCACACCTGGTGTCTCAGAGGGTGTGGGATGGGTGGGTGGAAGGTCTTATGCTCAGGCTTTAGGTGATTGTGTAGGGAGCTGGAAGTACTACACTTACTGATGAAATCAAATGACTTAGTTGAATTTAGTAGCCTTTTGACTTCCAGTCATGAGCCTGCCTACTGGTGGTAGTGGTGTCAATCTGCCCAGCTCCAAGAGGTCATGTAGCCTTCAGACCATTTGTCCCTTGGGTACATGTACCAGAAGCTATGGAAACTGTCTGGCTTCTTGTCCTCCATTTCTGAAGTGTCTGATCAGTTTGTTTTAATTGTAGGGCTCCCACTAAAGACTCATCTGAAGAGGAGTATGACTCTGGTGTGGAGGAGGAAGGCTGGCCCCGGCAAGCAGATGCTGCAAACCATTAAACCCTCAGAGTGCTCACCTGTGCAAAGCCCACCTGGTTCTTTCCTTCCCATTGCCTCTGGTGGCACTAAAGGCATTGGATCTCTTGGCCACGACACCTGAGGAGGAACTCTTAGCTAAATCAGATGGTGTATTTTATTGCAACATCCCATTGATTGATGTGGTGATGGACACTGTGTGAACTGGGATGACATGATCTTCAGATGAATTGTATCTTACACTTGTTCAGTTCAAACCTAGAGCAGATATTGCAGCACCTGGCTTGCTCCTTCTCAGAGCTAACGCAGCAAGGCAGGTGCTGCCCATAGCTAGATTTATAATAATGCTACTCTACAAATGGGAAATCAAGATGAATCATTAGCAGAGGGTGAACAAGCTGCTCACAGAGGGTCACCTTCAGGTCAGTGTTAGCTTTCTGCTGGTATTGGAAGCCCAATGGTGCTGGAGTGACTTGTTACATTATGGGGGGAGGGAACCCTTACAGCAGGGCTTGGGGAAAAACTGGGACATGCTTTGGACACTGCTGGGAAAATGTGACATTGGCTTGCGATGGAACTTGACTGCAATATCAAATAATATCCTCTCCTTCACCTCTCCATCAGGAGTAAGTTTGTCCCCTCGAGTACTGTGACAGAAGGTGGAGTCAGAAATGTCCTGATTCTTCCAGAGGGGTGACCAGGATTTCTGGGAAGTGGTAAGACACCTGGATTGGGATGAGAAGTCAACATCAATTTTTAAAGATTAATGTTCTAATATAGTACATTGTTTAACGTATTGGAACTATCATGCATCAGTTTTTTGGTGCCAGGTATTTGCCCAAACTATCTTATAATGTTAAGAGATGAGTGAAGTAACTGTATCATATTTCTGTAATCAGTAGTGATTGTTCACAGGACACAGTGCTTTTTAAGTTATAGTCTTGCAGCTTGTGGTGTTGTCTTTGATTTTTAGCAACCCTCTTTCTTCTGTTCTGCACCAAAACTCACTCAGTCCTTTAAGAAAGTCTCTGTAAAAACACTAAAGGACCTTGTATGGTTTTGTTTCCAGAATTAAAGCTGTTGCGTACAACCGTTTGTCCTTCAGTGGTACCTGGACTCCAGATCTACTGAACCTTCTTTCTAACATTTTAACCCACATTATTTAAAACAAAGCTGTCATTCTTTTCACTCTAGTGGCTGTTTTAGAACAGGAAAGGATACTGCAGGTGTTTGCCTCTGTTGTTAATTTGTCATGTAAGTTTTCTGTAACACTTGTGTTCTTCCCCAGAAGCTGTATGCTATGCAGTTGTAGCCAGGTGCAACCATACTTCCCTTAGGGTTTTAGGTTTTGTCATGTTAAATGACCCACTCGTGGTTCAGAAGAAGCTGCATTTGGAGTTGAGGATATTTTCTAGGAGAAGCTTCATCCCCTCAAAATGGGAATCTGTGGTGACATCAGGAACTGCATCCTCACTTCCCTTTTTGTAGAGTGAAAAAATCGAACTGCTTTTGATTCTGACACCTTTAATTCGAATCCTTTTTTTTTTTTTTAATGGATTGAAACCCCCAACATTTGAGGTGAAACTGTTCAACAACTTAGTTTTGAAAGTTGTTTGGAATTCTGTAGAACTGTTTTTAAGGAAACAAAATGCTGTCTACCTACAGTTTGTACTTCACCTCTGGCCTTTGAATAAAACCAAGCGAATACTGAAGCAGTGGAGAGTTGTCATGCCTGACGTCAGCCTCAGAAAGTTTAAATGTTGCGGGTATTTGGAGCTTTTCAGGTTTCTTTTCTAAAGTCTATGGAAAAAGCGAAGCGCTCTGGCATCTCCTCCGGGCCGCCAGAGGGCGCGGCGGCGGCACGAGGCGGGAAGCATGGCGCAGCCTCGGCCAGCTTTAGTCGCCGCTGACTAGATCACCTTTAGAGGTTCCTTCCCGCCTAAGCTGTTCTACGAATAGAGCCCGAAACCATCCCAGTGCAGCCTGACGGGCCGGGGCAGAGGAAGCCCGGCCCGGGGAGGAGCGGCAGAGGCCTAAGGCCCCGCCTCTGCTGCGGCTGGAGCGCGGCTGCCACCTGGTGGGCCAGGCCGGAGGCGCCCAGGCCAGGCCGGCGCTGGCGGGCGGGGCGGGAGGCGTCGCTATGTCGGAGGTCACGGCGACGGTGGCAACGATGGCGGAGGCGCGGCTGAGGCGGAAGCAGCTGCTGAGCGCGGAGGAAGCGGAGCTGTTCGAGCTGGCACAGGCGGCGGGCAGCGGGCTGGACCCGGAGGTGTTCCGGTGAGCGGCGGGGGCGGTCGCCGGCGCCCTCAGGGGTGCCGCCAGTGCCGCCGCTGACGGGTCTCTCCCGCAGGGTGCTGCTGGATCTGCTGCGCATGAACGTGGCGCCGCTCGCCGTCTTCCAGGTGCTCAAGTCCATGTGCGCGGGGCAGCGGCTGCCACNCGTCCCGCCTCGGGGAGGGGGCCGCGGAGCGGGCGGCCGGGCCCGAGGGGAAGCTCGGCCGGGCCCCGGGGGGCCCGCTCGGTGTGAGCGATGCGGGGCTTGCGCGGGGAGCTGCGCAGAGGAGGGAGCTCCGTCAGCCCTGTCTTGGGCCGCTGCGCCCTTCTTTTGGTATTCTTTTCGGGCATTGTAGGAACCCGAGTGTGGGGGGGAAGGCAGCTGCGGCCGCTGGTGCTGGGGTTTGTAGTCTCCTGGCCCTGCCCTCCAAACCTTTAACCAAAAACAACCCCAAACCTTAATATGCAATATTGCACAGTGCTGCTTTGCTTTAGCCGACTCAGAAATAAAAAGGTAAAGCTTCTGGTGCATGAAGTTTTCCGAGTAGGAGGGGAGCTGTGATGCTTCCCTGCTCCCTCCCCGTTCTCCCCCTCGGCCACTGGTGTCCGTGCCTGGCAGGTGGTGTTGAGGTGGGAACAGGAGGCGGGAGGAGGTGTGGGACTGTCAGCTAGCAGAGTGACTGCGTTTGAGTGTAACTCTATTTTATTGCTGCTCTAATGTTGATGGACAGTAATAAATGTAGCCCTGAAGCTGTGCAAAATACATATATATTTTAATTCCAGACTACTTCTAATAAAACTTTTGCTTACTCTCTGAACTTCCTGAAGTGACTTTTGGCTGGTAGCTCACAATCTCTGTGGAGTACATCCAGAAGGTTTAAAAGAGGTAACTGCAATAAGTCTGCTGTCACTGAGCTTGAATTCTCTGTGTAAAGGCTCTCATTTCCGTTGTGCTCAAAAACAGAGCAGGAAAGGGCAGTAGCCAAACCAAGGTTTTGTGATCATTGTCCAAGTAGAAGAGGGCCCTCAGTGCTAGCCTTGTCCACCTTAGGCTGAATCAGGATTTGAACTATCTAGCTGGTGACAGGAATGTGTTCTACAGTGGCCCTTGGGGGAAAGTGTGTTGCTGAAATAAAGAGCTCATTGCAATCAGCATATCTTTAGCACAGTAATTGTCTCTCCTTAAACTGAAGAAACAACCAGCTAGCTCAGGCTGAAGAGGAGGAGTCACTCCTCATTCACTGAGCTGCTGGTTCTGGGCACAGTCCAAGTCCATCATTCAGGAGTTGGGTAAGTGTTAGTATAAGGGTGACTGGGGGTGTCTTCTGGCCTGGATCTGTTCTGCAGGAGCTGTTGGCTTGCCTTGCTTCCTGTCCCTTTCGGAGCTGCTGTGGGGAAGGGGAACCGAAGCTGTATCTGCTGTTGGCCTTACCATCTCTTCTTAGAAGATCCTGCTTCCCTTTTGGAGGAGGATGGTGCAGCTTCCATGCAGAACCAGGCATCTGGAGATGGGAGATGCCTCCTCTATGTAGCTGGGACCTCTGTCTGCTGATTAAGCCAAGCTGCTCCTTGTGCTGATCCAAAGAGCAGTGATTGTCCTACATAAGCTTGCCAATCTGCTTTGCACAGCATCCTTCAGCTCTGCTCTTTCTCCTGTGCTTCCTCCTTTGTCAGAAAGCAGAAAAGTGGCTGAAGTAATCCAGGTCTCACTAAAGGTTAGCCAGGAGAGTTTTATCAGTAAGGATGAGATACCAGCTTCAGGTTCTTGGCCCATTTTGGTGCAGGGATGTTTTCCAAAGCAGCTAACAAAAGGCTGTTAGAACATTTCAGCCTGCAGAAGAGAAGACTTCGGGGAGACCTACTAGTGACTTTCCAGTACTTAAAGGGAACTTACAAGCAGGCTGCAGAGGGCCTGTTTGCAAAGGCCTGCAGGGAAAGGACAAGGGGCAATGGTTTTAAATTGGAGAGGAGTAGATTTAAATTGGATATTAGGAAGAAGTTCCTCACTATGAGGGTGGTGGAACACTGGCCCAGGTTGCCCAGGGAGGTGGTTGAGGCCCCATCCCTGGAGGCATTCAAGGCGAGGCTTGCCAGGGCTCTGGGCAAGCTGATCTAGTTGGGGATGTCCCTGCCCACTGCAGGGGGATTGGACTAGATGACCTCCAGAGGTCCCTTCCAACCCTAACCATTCTAGGATTCTATGATTTCTGAACAGCACTGCTGGCAGTGGATGGGAGATGCTCCCCAGGAGTTATTTCAGCTATGTTACAGCTAAAGCATCTTTTGTTCATCTGTAGTCTCTGGATTCCAGAGAGTTTGTGGTTGTTCAGCTTCCTTTGTGCTAATTGGATCTGTGATAGCATTTTAACTGGCAGAAGTGCACAAACCATGCCTCTTCCTGTGCACTTCACGAGCTCTTCTGGACTGGTTCACAGGTCAAGACAGAATAGAGTTGGTCTGTATGCTGTTGAAGTGGCTGGTTGTTTTTGCTGTGATTTCAAGGCCAAGAGGATGGAAGGCACGAGCTCTGTCCTAGCACAGCTTCCCTTCAGTAAAGGGATTCTTCCTTCCCAAGTTGTTTCAGCTAGGTCAGAAGATCAAGGGCCTGACTCCCAGGAACTTATTGTTCTGTTTGTGCACATGGTCAGAGTGGTACACAGGCTGAGGACCTGCACTCTGACATGGGAGAAGGGGGAGGGCACTCACCTCTTAAGAAATGTCCTGCCATGATAGAAGTCTCAGGATAAACTGATACTTTCTGCCTCTGCTGATGTTTCCTGTCAGATACTGTGAGATCAGGTATTGCCTCTGTGCAGTTCGTTTGTTTTCGTGGACAATACTTGCATTAGTGGAACTGCTTCCAGTGCTTGAGCTACAAAGACTGCAAGGCTGGTTGGCTGGCTTGGGATGGCAGCTGCTGGCAGACCACTGGTGTGGTTCACAGCAACAGACTTCAAGAGCACCTGCCCTGGCTGGGATAAGTGAATGTGTTTGATTTGCCACCCTACTCTGTCAAACTGTACAGCTGTGGAGGGGTCACAAACTCTTACTGAAAATTCTCAGGTGCTCATGTTCTTCTGGAGGTGCTGTCTGTTGGCAGTGCTGGTGTACCTGTGCATACAAAAACAAGTGTTCAAAGAGCAACGTGGCTGGTTATTTTGTGGATTAAACCTGATGACAATTAAGAATGCTCCTACTGCAGCTTGCTGTGTTTTTGCGGCCCTGAATTCACCAATGTGCTCTCTGTGCTGGATGTGACATCTTAACACAGTGCTGCCTTCTGCATGCCTGCTGTGTTCCTCTGATGCTGTGTGGGTGACATATGGGGTTGGGACTGGAAAGTTCACGTGTGTATTTGTTTATTCAGGGAGAAACAAAAGCAGCTCTGCTGTCAGTGGGACCCAGGCTCTAGCAGAAAGGAGCAGCAGGGAAGGATCTGCCCAGAGGATGCCGCGGCAGCCGAGCACCAGCCGGATGCAGAAAGCAGGAGCTGCTGGGAAGAACAGTGGAGGAGGCAACAGCAACTAAATAAGGCCTTGGAACTGATATATTTGCCTTGGAACTGATGTGTTTTAGTACTTGACAGTGTATATAAAGTGTGCTTGTTAACTGCTTGTGTAGTAACCTGACAAACATGATTTGTGATATGTGGAGCAGAGCTGCTCTTTCTTGTTTCCAAAGCTCCCTTTGGCAGCAGAGACTATTAGGGATTACCTGAAGTACCTGGGACACAGAAAGAGACCTGAAGGCTAGAAAAGCCTGGAATAGTGCTCAAGTTGCTCCAGAGAAGTCATGACTCATCTTACAAGCCACTGCTTCTTGCTGCCTCTTTCCCTAAAATCCATTTGATGTTTGTGCTAGTTGTAGCAGAAAAAAATCTGTCTGAATTAGAAGGTGAGCAGTGCTGAGGTAGGTCATCTGTTGGCATCCCTGAGGCCTGCAGTGGTGGTAGCTTGCACTGGAAGCCTGACTGCCTGCTGGGGTCTGTTCTGGTCCTTTAACTGGTGCTTGCCTTGTTCCCTTCATGTCCATGCTTACCTTGGCACTGTGATCTGAAAACCAGCTTGACCTATCACATAGCAGAATCACAGTGTTTAGTCCTTCCAGTGATGCTAATGTGATTATTCGTTTAAATAAGTCTTACAGAACCCTTTGTCTAATGAGCCAGGTTAAATGAGATTATGCCATCTGAGGGAGAGAACAGCTTCATCACTTAGTGAAAGCTACATGCAAGTGGCTAAAAGAGGTAAGTGGATTTGTCAGAGCTTAAGTTCATCATTCCAGAGCACATCCAGGCTGTGGGTTGTGCCTGCTAGGCCTTGGGAGCTCAGGAGCTCTTGGTGAAATCCATTTCCCTAATTGGGAGGAAGTGCCTCCATTCTTTGTGGGGAAGGGATGGTGTTTCCAAAACTCAGAGAGAGCTCATGAATCTGTTTGAACAGGTACTACAATCTCTTCCTGACCAAGAGGGAAAAATGCTGGAGAGTACAATAATCTCTTGCACAGGTTTTTGTGCAGAATGCTAATGATGCTCAAATAATCCTACCTTATAGGCAGTGTTTTGCCCTTTCTTAAATACCTGTTCAGAGAGGTGGCACCAGCTTTGATTGCTCAGCCAGGACCACCCCTGCAGCATCCCCTGTCTCCAGCCTTGCCGTTTAAAACAAATACACCCAACCATGAAGATCAGAACTGGTCAAGAGTGGGAGTGAAGTAGTTCATGGCTTGCATTAACACATCCTGATGCTGTGCTGGAGGGAAGGGTGAGGGGTGAGCAGACTTGAGATGCCACTGTCTGAGCCTGTCCCCACAGTAGAGGGATTCCAGCCCTCATCGTTGTTGTGTCCTCCTATGGCCCCGCTCCACCACGTCCATGTCTGTCCTGTGCTGAGGACTCCGGAGCTGGAGCCAGCACTGCAGGGTGAGGTCTCCCCAGAGCAGATCTGCTGCAGATCCCTGCCGTGCTGTCCAAGCTCTGGGGATGCAGCCCAGAACACAGTTGACTCCTGGGCTGGGATTCTGTGATCTATTTTTCCTGTGCCAGGCTGATTTTTGCCAGTTCCTCCCTGCTGAGCTGGATGCTGTGGGCTCTGATGACAATTGTCCTTGGATAGCAACGCAAACCGACAAAGGAAGGAAAGGGAGGGCCTGTGTGGGGGTGCGAGGGGAAGGGCTTGTAGGAGGCCCTCTCCAGCGCTGAGGGGCAGAGGCGGGATGGTACAGGGCCTGGGTGGGGGGGCAGGATCAATACCTCTTAGGAGGCAGCCCGAAAATCGGCAAGAAGCAGCAGAGTGGCGCAGCGGAAGCGTGCTGGGCCCATAACCCAGAGGTCGATGGATCGAAACCATCCTCTGCTAAATGGGTTTTTCTTTTTTCCTTACACCCACAAGTTCGTGGGGTCTTTTTTTTTTTTTTGGCTCTGCGGCGTGGCACGTGCCGTGCGGGTGTCTGTGCGGGCGCCGAGCCAGCGGAAACAAAAGGGAAGGGGGAGGGGGAAAACACAACCCCTCCGGTTAACAGCAAAAGCGTGTGTGGCCCGTACGGGGATCGAACCCGCGACCTTGGCGTTATTAGCACCACGCTCTAACCAACTGAGCTAACCGGCCGTACTGCACAGTATTCTTCCGCGCGGCGCCCAACTCCGCTAGCGGCACTGCGAGAGGCGGAGGGGGAAGAGCCAGCTGCTAGTGGAAAAAAAGAAAAGTAGTCCCGCCTAGCAGAGGATGGTTTCGATCCATCGACCTCTGGGTTATGGGCCCAGCACGCTTCCGCTGCGCCACTCTGCTCTTGCTACAAAGTATCCATCTGTCCTCATCTCTCCTTTACCGCAACTCTGAGGGCGCTCCCGTGGGGAGCGTGTCGCACACTTCTGATGTAAATTCTCCTTTCTTCAGTCTATTGCCTCCCCAGAGGTTCCTGTCTAAAGCCTTTAGAGACTTCTGGGTGCAGCGCTGTGCACATGCCTTGACCAAGCTGAAATACAGGTGTGACTTGAAACACCCTTGGCTGCCTGCAGTCCCCAGGGTTTGGCAAATAAACCACAGGCTTGTGGGGAAACTCACATCTTTGCACTAGAACCAAGATAAGGGGAGGTAGGACAGTTCTCTGTGCTTAAGCAGCCAAAGCAAGCTCCTCTGAGTTGTTCACTCCTTAAATGCTGCTGATTGTGTTGAGCAGATTGTCATGGACTCTGATGGATGTCTAGGTGCTGACATGTATGGATACCTATAGCCAGATGTCACCATTTGCCACTCAACCCCATTCCTATGTCCAGTCAAGTGAATCTCTCTCCTTACTGATGAGCTGATTACATGGGATGAGCTTTCTCATTTGCCAGCAAGCTCTTAGTGTAGTTTTCATGAAAACATGCTTTTCTTTTTTCCTTGCCTTTGCTGCAGCTTTGCTACAAGTAATGTTTGTGTGTGCTGGAGTTGTCTGTTCTTATGAGAGTGATTTAAAAGCTAACCACTGCACAGGGGAAAAGGCTTTACCATTTTGTAGTTTATCTATTTTATGGCTCATTTCCGTAGTCTCTGTAATATTTGGGCAGTTACATTCCATTCATTCACTGGTTTTATGTGCATTTCTCAGTATTTTCCAACAGAAGCTCAACTGTCCAAACCCTTCGCAGAGTTTGAGTATTCATTTTAATTCTTTGATTTTTATCTTTTCAAGAGTGAACATCTTTCAGGTCAGTGAGACTCTCTAGGCAGAGGCACCTTGCTGAAGAGTTGTCTTCTTCCCAGAGCCTTCCTCAGAGCATGCTTCACTTCTTTGTTTCGCAGGCTGTAGATGATTGGGTTCAGCATAGGAGTTAGGACAGTGTAAGGAAGAGCCATCAGCTGCCTGCTCTTGGCCAAGAGACTGGACCTTGGCTTTAAATGTATCAGGCCAGCAGTGCAGTAGAAGAGTGTCACCACCAGCAGGTGAGCAAGGCAGGTGACAAAAGCCTTGTGTCTCCCTTCGGCAGAGGGCATCCGGAGGATGGTACGGATTATCTGGAGGTAAGAGGCTGCTATCAGGATAAATGGGATCAAGATAATGACAACAGTAGCAATGAACAGAAGGAGCTTGAATAAGTGTGTGTCCGAGCAGACCAGATCCAGAATGGGAGTGACATCACAGAAGAAGTGTTTAATCTCCTTTGAGCCACAGAAGGGGTAGCTGAATAGCCAAGCAGTGAGTCCCACAGAAGGTGGGATACCAGCAAGCCAGCAGGCTATGACCATGTGAAGACACACTCTCCTGTTCATGGTGCTGGCATAGTGCAGGGGGTGGCATATGGCCATGTACCTGTCATAGGCCATGGCAGCCAGGAGGAAACACTCCGAGGTGATGAAGGAGATGACAAGGCAAAGTTGTAGGGCACAGGCAGAGAAGGAGATGACCTTTCTCTCCAACAACAAATCCACAAGCATCTTGGGCACTATGTTTAGTGTAAAGCAAATGTCCATGACAGAGAGATTCTTGAGAAAGTAGTACATGGGGGTGTGCAGGGCAGGGTCAGTGGTGGCAGCTATGATGATGAGAATGTTCCCTGCCATTGTCACCAGGAACAGCAGCAGAACTACCTCAAAGAGGAAGATCTGCAGAGCAGCCAGGTGGGAGAACCCCTGCAAGATGAAGTAGGTCTGGTTGCTGAACCCCAGTGCTTTGACAGCTTCCATCTGGAAGAGAAACACCACAGCCTCCATGAGCCAACGAGGAGGACAAAGAAAAAACAGTGAGTGGCTCCGAAACCAGTTCTGTTATTGAGCAAGTGGGACAATCAGGTATAGCTGGGGAAGAAACAGCTTGAAAAGCACACTGGAAAAAAAGCAATACATGGTGAAAACAAGGGAATAGGAAAAAATAATGAGCTGTAGTGCAGAAGAGAGAGGATTTTCCTCATGATTTGACTGCTTGCCCTTTTAATTAAGCCAAAACGCTGCCATGTCTATCTCCTATTTCAATTCCACTGGTATTTGTTGAAACATGTTTCCATCAGTAATTCACCTATTTTATGTTGTGTGCAAAGTATCAGTTTCCTGCAGAACTGAAATTGAATTACATTCTTTGCTCTGTTTTCCCGTTTTCACATGTCTGCACATGTACAGGTATGTATAGCCTTAAAGAAAGGAGAATAAACTTGTTGGTGGTACAGCTACACATCTGAAGCCTGAAGGATGGACAGAACACATTTTGCTGTGTGGTCCTATCACTGCTGACATATAAAACAAAACCCTGCTAACTTGATGATTCATAAAACTTATCATCATTCTTTATTCAGTACCACTGGACAATTGCTTATCAAGTCAGTGCTGTAAGAAAGTTCCCTCTCCTAGTCCCATCTGCAACCTTCCTGTCTAGGGATGGAGAATGTCCCTTAGAGCCAGCTACCAGCTAGGCTCAGATTGTTGATTGACCACTGCAATTAAAGTCCTGATGGTCCAGACCATCCTAAAGTTTTCCCATCCAGTTTAGATCTTCCCAGTTTGGCTACAAGGCTGCTGTGGCAAGAAGTGCTGAAGTCATTAAATGACATTCACCCCTTTGCCCTCACCCAGGCTGAATCAGTCACCTCACCAGAGAAAGGATCAGGTTGGTCAAGCATGTCATGTTTTCAGTAGAGCTGTGCTGTTACACACCCTTTCCTCTCTGTGAAGGTCTTAACATACAGCTCAGACATCACTGTGCCTGTCACAGACTTCTGGAGATCTCAGGTACATTCTCTCTACCCTTTGAAATTATTACCTTTTTTTTTTTTTAGTCATAAGGATTTTTTCTTGCCAATTTTCATACCAAATGTATAGAATATATTGGCATACCTCAGTTTTCATCAGAAGCAATCCAGATTTTCTGCTGTGATGCCTTTGTTCATGATTTCAGAATCTGGGAGAGCTTTTCTGCCTTTTGGGCAACACATCAGGACTGTGAAGAGTTTCCTGTAGGGTCCCCAAGAAGGAGAGAGGCTCAGGTGCTCTGAGCTCCCTGCTGGCCCCCACTGCTTCCTGGGGTGGAACGTCTCTGGATTCATTACCAAGTGTACTCAGAGGACAGGACATCTCCCTTGGCATCGCAGCAGACTCTGAACAACTGAATGGAAGTTAACACTGTGGGGTTTGGTTTTTTCTCATTTTATTTTTAGTCTTACATGAGTAGAGGCAATAAAGTTAATAATTTAGTTAAAAGTTAAAGTAAGTTTAAATAGCAAAGGGTGATTCTCATCTGAAGGTAATGGGAGGAGGAAAACATCCTTTGCTCGATGCCTTGAGTTGTTAATCAAATCTGTCTTGTTGAAGAGAAAGGAAGCCCAAACCAAATCAGACCATTTAAGACATAGAATCATAGAATCAGGTCCAACTGCCAACCCAGCACCCTCATGGCACTAAACCAAGCTGTGAAGTGGCACATCTCCATGGTTTTTGAACACCTCCAGGGATAGTGACCCTACCACTGCCCTAGGTAGCCTAGGACAATACCTATACCACTCTTTCAGGGAAGAAATGTTTCCTAGTATCCAACGCAAACCTCTCCTGGTACAACTTAGGGCCATATCCTCTTGTCCTATTGTTAGTCATCTGGGAGAGGAGACCAACTTTCATCTGGCTCCAAGCTCCTTGCAGGGAGTTGCAGAGAGCCAGAAGGTCTCCCCTGAGCCTCCTAATCTCCAGGCTAAACAACCCCAATGCCCTCAGCTGCTCCTCACAAGACCTTGTGCTCTAGACCCTTCCCCACCCACTCCAGCACCTCAATGTCTTTCTAGGAGTGAGGACCCCAAAACTGAACCCAGGGTTCGAGGTTTATCCATCCATCTGAGCATGAGAGTGTTGCCTTCTGAAGACAGCTCTCTCTTGTTATTATCAGGCAGGTAGTAGCAGGATGTCATTTAGCTAAAAAGTCTATGAATGGATAAATTCAGGTGACACAGGTCCTCCTTGAACCACAGATCTTCAGAAAATTAGAAACTCAGCCTGAGCTTTCCAAAACTGATTTTTGACAAGTGTTCTAGACTGACATTGAACAAATTACTTAGAGGAGCAGGTGAGGGCACTGGGGTTGTTTAGTCTGGAGAAGAGGAGGCTCAGGGGAGACCTTCTTGATCTTTACAACAATCTGAAAGGAGGTGGTAGTAAGGTGAGGCTTGGTCTCTTCTCCCAGGTAACTAGCAATAGGACAAGAGGAAATGGCCTCCATTTGCACCAGGAGAGGCTCAAATTGGGTATTAGGAAGAATATCCAACCCTGGAAGAGTTCACAAAACCATGTAGCTGTGGTGCTTGGGGCCATGGTTCAGTGGTGAGCATAGCAGTGCTGGGTGGGTGGTTGGACTGGATGAGCTCAGAGATTTCCAACCATCGTGATTCTATTATTAGTTACCTATTTTGTTTCTCTGCTTCTATCTCTCTAAGATGCACAGCCATACATTTCCAAGCTTTATTCACATTAACTGTATTTGCATGCCATGTAACTGTGTCTGAACCTGTAACTCATTAATGTTAATTACCTCCTTCTTTCTTAACAGAAGGCAGCCCTCTAAAGCCAGCAATTTGCTCATCTCTTTCCTCAGAGCTTCCTTTACTTCTTTGTTCCTCAGACTGTAGATAAGAGGATTGACTAAGGGAGTGAGAATGGTGTAGAAAACAGAGAAGACTTTGTTGGGAGACATTTGGCTCTCACGGTGAGGAAGGACATAAACAGTTAATATTGACCAGTAAAAGAGAATCACCACAACGAGATGTGAGGAGCAAGTGGAAAAGGCTTTTTTCCTTCTAGGGGCAGAAGGAATTCTGATGATGGTGATAATGATGTAGAGATAGGATGAGAAGGTCAGCAGAAATGGAGGCAGTGAGCACATGGCTGCCACAGCAGAAGTGACAAGTCCTGCCACACTAGTGTCACTACAGGAGAGTTCTATCATTGGGAATGAGTCACAGAAAAAATCATCGATTTCATTAGGTCCACAGAAATCTAATTTTGAGATCAGAAATGTTAGTATAGAGTTAGATAGAAAGCCACTGAGCCAAGATGCAGCAGCCAGCTGGAGACAGAGCTTGCCACTCATCTGGGAGAGGTAGTGCAGGGGTCTGCACACTGCCAGGTACCTGTCATAGGACATCACTGCCAGGAGGTAGCACTCAGCAGCTGCCAAGCAACCAAAGAAATAGTATTGTGTGAAACACCCTCTGACAGAAATACTCCTGTCTCCACCCAGATAGCTAAGCAACATCCTTGGTAAGATATTTGAGCTGTAGCAGATTTCCAAGCAGGCCAAGTTGCCCAGGAAGAAGTACATTGGGGTGTGGAGGTGGCGATGAGACACCATCAGCACAATGATGAAGGTGTTCCCAGCTAGGGTCACAATGTAGATAGACAGAAAGATCAGGAAGAGAAAATGATCCAGTTCAGGGCCATTCCCAAATCCCAGGAGGATGAACTCTGTAACAACTGTTTCATTTTTCCCCTCTTGTTTTGCCATAACATGTGTTCTAGGTTAACACCAATGAAGATCTTGACAGTTAAGACTCAAATAATGAGATTTCCTTCACAGTATAGAGAAAAAAAGAGCAAAAAGATCTGCGCATTACCAGACCTGCCACCTGGTTTCTATAAAGATTCCTCACATACTTAGAGTCACAGTACTTATTGCTTCAGGTGCTGAGAAGTCCACTTCAAACTGAAGCAATGCTCGTCCTTCTCCAGCACCAGGATACTTTCTAAGAGGTTTCCAGTTGTCTTCTTCCATGAGGTGCCATCACAAGTTTTGCCATATTCGTTTCTGTTGTGGAAAAAGAGAAGTCTTTGGTTTTTCCTCCAGTGGTAACACAGCCATACCTCCAGTGCCAGTGATCCAACTTCCACCAGTGAAGGTGAGGATGGACAACATCTACACCATCCTCAGCAAATGTTTGCTCAGCCAAAAACACACCAAGCATACAAAAGCACCTTCCAGATGCTTCTGGTTTCAGTCCTGTCAAGGAGTAGAAAGCAGGATTCCACATTTAAGGAGTTTAATTCACCCTGAGACAGAATGAATCACCTCGTGGAAGTACCTCTTTCTTGCCATGGAGAACTCAGAGAGAGATCAGTTGCCAGACCCTTAATCAGAAAAATACACCATTTCTTACCTGAAACCACAGGAACATTGAAATACAATTAAAAAAATCTGGCACTTCTCAAGACTTTTTTGTCCATCCTTATTTTCTTTAAGAGCTTCATTTTCTCATTTGAAAAATAATAAATAGAAATAGAGTTCCTTGTTTGGCAAAGACCTTCCTCCCCCAGTTCCTCTCCTTTCGGTTTGGCTTTAGCCACCTAAACATACCAAATCTTCCACTCTGTCAGGTGAAGAGTGTTCCTCCCTTCACCTCTCTCCTTAAGAACATTTTCAGAGCTGAGACTAGTGAAAAGCCCCAGGGGATCATCACGCAAACAAAAGCCTTGGAGAGGTTGTTGTCACCAGCCTCACATACCAATGAGCAACCATTCTTTCCCTCTACACTCTGACTGGGACTAGCACATCCTTGGCCCACGTTTTGATTCCTTTGGGGCCTGGATGGGATTATAGTGATAGATAGGATGACAACTGAGTGAAAGATTGCCATGATGGTCATCACTATCAAGTCAGCACTGGGCTCTACAGACCTGTTGGAGTCTAAACCTGACACCTGACTAGGACCTGGATTCAAGGCCAGGCAGCTACCCAGTGCCAGTTTCTTCAGTCACCCTCTGGAGATGCTGATCAATCTTCTTCTGCAGGGTGACTTCTGTGCCTAGCTGTGGTGTCATAGATAAGTGAGATGATTGTTCCAAGTCCTGGTTTTTAATCTCACCTTCCTAGCCTGCAGAAGGCCAAGTGGACTGTAGTATGTTAGTCAGTGTTCAGACTGCTTAGTCTCCAGGGCCAGACAGAAACAGCTTGATGGACAAATACCTTGGCAAAGCACAACTCAAAACGAAGAAGATGAAAAAACTAGATAGAAATCATAAGACTATGGGAAATTCAAAGTCCACATGAAAAAAGTGAACTGCCCAAGAAGTAGAAGAGGAAGTTGTGTCATGGAAACACCACTAGATGGGAGCACAGCCAAACCCTGTAAAAGCAAAATGTAAGCACACTGAAGTAATCTTGATTAAACTCAAACCACCTTTGTCATGCTTTCATGTCATTTCAGTCACTTAGAAATCGAAAGCCACAAAAAAAAAAAGAGTCTTATGGCTACAGCCAGCTGGGGCCCAGGATGGCCCCGTGTGTTGGCATGAGTGTGGAGCACAGCAGAGGACCCTGGCCAAGTGCCATGTGGCATGGCACGATTCAGCTGCCCAGATGCAGAGATAATGTCCTTCAGGTGCTGTGGGGAAGCTTCCCTGAACTGTGCCTCATACTGCTCTGAGAGCATGGAGTGCTCTCCTAGGGCACAGGTCCTTCCAGGCTACCTCGTGAAGATGTCATGGATGTCCCAGTGCTTGTCTGGTGTCATGGGATGCTTCTGCTCCACCTGCCCGTGGTGCTGGGAACTTCTAGAATCATAGAATGTTAGCTGTTGGAAGGGACCTAGAAAGATCATCTAGCCCAACCCTCCTGCCAGAGCAGGATCACCTACACTTGTGGCAGTGTAGGTGAAAGCCAGGCTACACTGCAAGGCCAGAGGTTGAGTATTGCTTCCTTAGGAGCCACCTTCAGCAGTTTGGATGCTTGGCAATGCTTCCCTTGGGACAAAGATGATCAAGACATCTGTACCACTGTAGTGACTCTATGGAGAGGAGTCTAGAAGTTAAAGGTCAGTGCCTGTTCTCATAACAGTAGATAGGGCTGCCTTTGAAGCTCAAGGAAAGAGAAGGGCTTTGCCAAGAAAAGAACATTCATCTCATCTGAAGATGATGATGTAAATTAGACTTTCATGCATCAGATCTCTAAAATAGAGTGACATGGATCTTTGCTCACTATGATAGTACAACATGGGTCAAACTTCACCCAAATTTGACAGCTAGAAGTTTATAATGCAACCGGTGGCAGGTGTTTTGGGTCCCTTGTGGATAGAGATGAGGAGTTGCTCATTCCGAACCCATTGGTAGTACCACTGTCCCTTCACCAGTTATTTGGGGATCAGGAGAAACTTGAGCACTATAGGTGCCTGGGGTGGGCACCTTTTCTGCTGAGGGTGGGCCTGGAACAGCTTGGACCTACAAGGTGTCACCACCAAGGAGAAGACGCTCTTCATGGCTGAACAGCCAGCCAGCCATGTCTGGAAAGCTCAGGAGACACTCTGCAGAGTAGAAGTTCAGGGGTTGCAAGGGCAGTCTATGAGGCACCACTGAAGCAGTGGGGTCTGGTGAGGTGGGAATCCAGTCTGGGGCAGGAGGGACGCTGTGTGCAGAAGCTGGGCACTGTCTCCACAAGGCTGGACTGCTCCAGGCCTGCAGGCTTAGCCAGACACCTGTCAGGAAAAGTGAGGTGCTGAGGGCTATGTTTCAGGACTGAGCAGCAGAGCCTGAGCCTGGAGCACCCAGGGCAGGAGAGCAGCCCCAGGGCTGGGGTACACTGATGTGTAGGCCAGGGTGAAACACCTTTGCTCAGATACCTTTCTTGTGTGGCCCTTGGAGCCTCCTTGGAGCCTGGGTGTGTTCTCCTCTGCACACCCCACCCTGAGCAGAAAGGAACCACAGGCAGGTCCTGCTGGAGGTCAGCACCCATCTCTTTCCTTTGACAGGACATGTCAAAAGGCTGCTTGGGGAGCACAGTTGTTTACTTCTTTATATTCCTGTAACCATGCTCTGATTTTCTGCTGTGATCAGCTCCCCAGGAGGGTACTTAGCCTTCTTGCAGCAGCTGCATCTCTAAGAGTCTCAGCAGGCCCCATTAAAACTCCAGGAGCCCTTACTCCTGTGACACCCTTGGCACTGCATAATTGTTACCCAAGGGCTTGACAAACTCAGCAAAGTGTGATGACTTTTATTCTCTCTACACTCATCAGGTGTCTGATAGGAGAAATAGTCTGTGAGAAAGAGTTATGCTAGACTTCAAGGTTTTAATGAGCATAGGATGCAACAAGGGGTTTCTTGTTTCCTAGTCCAGCCTGAGGATGGATAGAGAGCAACCCAACTGCAGAAACATTGTTTTCCAAGAGGGGCTGATGCTGCCCAAGAAAACCAAACTAAGTTACCTTTGTGGTCAAGCATCTTGTGGACTGTGTGTCTTGGGCTGTTTCTCTCAGGAGTCATGAAGGGCAAGGCTGTTCCTGATAAAATGCTCTTTCTCCCCATCTTCTGAAAGCACACTGCACCGCAAATGCAGTGACAGCTCCAACTCCTTCCAGCCGAGCTCCTGTCAAATTGCCTGCAGGCTCAGCTAGGGTGGGAAACAGAGCTGTGTACTAAAAACCATGACATGTGTCCAACTATTCAAAAAGCTACAACATTGTACAGCATTTTGAGGATGGAGTTTCAAACTTGACCAGAAGATGCACCAACACAACCAACCCTGGAGGCATTGCTAGAGACAAGTGTGATCAGAGGACACACAGAGCAGTGCCTAGATGTGAGCACCATGAGATGGGAGTAAACCAAAGGTGAGGATTAGTGATGGCACTTGTCCAAGAATTAAACAGAGAAACACTGTGATGATGGAAAAAATATTTGCTAGGTGGACAGAGAGGGAAATAACCATTTGTATGAACGGGGAAAAGGCAGAATTGGGTGGGTAGTGAACTAGCACGACTAGCATTACAGAAGCATGAGAAGTATTCGCCAGATTCCAGTCAATTTTAAAGAAAAAAACATTTTTGGCAACTAAATGAATGGACTAAAAGGCAGAAAAAATGTTGATGTTTACTAGGCTGGTATACTTTTAGTTTCCAAACAACAACTTTTCATTTACAAATAGCTCTCTCTCTATATATATATATTTAAAATAAAACATCGATTTTAAGACATTGAACAGGTATGAACAAACTAAACGATTTTGACTGACAGCAATGAGGCATAGCCCAAAACTGGAGTGGGGAATGATCTGACTTGTCAAGAAACAGAGAGAGGAGCAGGTGGTAGGTCAGATAACCACTTCTGGTCATTGTCATGCTGCTTTCTCTAGTCCGTAGGAGGGAACTTCTGTGAGCTGCAGTAGAGCTTGGTGACAAAGGAGATTTTCATGCTATTTCCAGGTGGGCTGAATTCCTTTCAACTTCCTATCTTCTTCCTCTGACCTGAGGATGAACATAAGATTTCCAGGACTTGCCTGGAGAGGGAGAAGAATTTAATGGGCTGAGCTGAGTTTATTTTGTTTGGAGGGAGAAGTGGAATGAGATTTTTTGCAGTGAAGGCAGTGATTAGAACTTTCTCTACTCAACAGAAACATGAAGTTCTGGAAGACAACTCTGGTGATTGCTCTTTGTCTGCTGCACCAGGATGAAGTCAGACATGCTCTGGAAGTGCCTGGCTATCTCCCTAGAGGGTTTAGTGCTGGGTGCCTTGGTGACTAAATTTGGTGTAGAAGTGAATAGTTCCTACAGAGACAAATGTCTCTTCCTCAGGGAGTGATCCCTAGCTTTCAGGAGGAGAGTCACCCCTCCTGGAACCACCTCTTCGGTGGTGGTGGTGGCTAGCACCCTAGGGAGTGCTTGTGCTGGCACTGCATGGCTCTCAGCCCAAGCCTCCTCCTCCTCACTGTGGTGCTGAGGGCAGGAGTTTCACTCCCAAGACTGGAGGAAGAGGAGTGCAGGTGTTAGAAAGCAAAGGACAGATCGAATGCTTTTGGAAGACTATTTTGGTGAAAGGAGCCAAACTTTGCCTTCACCCCAAGTCTAAGTCTATTGTCTAGACCCCTTTGATAGCCAGCACCTCTGGCAAGTGCTTGCTCCACCTTTGGACACTGACCTGTTTTGGTATTCAGATCACTGGTTGGGCTCTCTCTGGCTGGAGGCTCAGCTAACTGCACAGGACATGGCAAAGTGCTAGACCAGACAGGAGACACTGCTGCCTCTGGTGGATGCCAAAAGCTGGAGAGCTCAGAGAGGGGTAGCTGGGTGATTAAGGAGGAGTGGTGTGAGACATGGACAATCTTCTCTCATTAAAAAGGGAGTCTGAGGACTTTTCAGGGTATGGAGTGGATGAGAGTACACAGGTAAGTAACTGCACTGTGTGATACCATGGCAGTCTGAGATGTTCTAGGTTACAGTCCTGCCAAGAAACACCCCAAGAGACATTGGGACTTCAGGAAGAATCATTCCCTGTGGCAGTGACACCATATTGCTGAAGGGAGGGATGGTCAGGGGGTTTTCTGCTGAACAGGATGAACTGGTGACATCATGGACTGGACTGGGGACCCACTGCACCCATTTCCCCATCCCTCTGCAGTGAGGAAGGAGGGAGTGCTCTAGCTCAGGAGTAGGAGCTGTCTGTGGGGGTTCCACAGTATGTGTGTTCTCTTCCTACTTGCATTCAGTTTTGATTTTGTTTAGATTAAGCTTTGTTTTTGCCCCCCAGGTCTGGTCTGTCTTTTGCTCACGACCATAAGTGGTGAAAGAGCCCTCCCTGCCCTTAGCTTGGAGCATTGAACTCCCCTTGTGTTTTCTCCTTCCCATCCCAACAGTAGTGTGGAGAAATGAGGGAGTGGTTGTCTGGGAAGCAGACAGCTGGAGAGGATAAACCAGGACAGTTCCACAGCAGAGCCAAATGAGTGCCTGTGTCCTTCTAGAGCATCAAGTGGAGGACACACAAGCCTCTTCTGTTTTACAGACAGCTTTTCTTAGGCAACCAAGTCACATCCATGCTCTTAGAGTGAGTATTGTTTTAAAGGCCTCACTGTCAGATGCTTGATGCTATTGCATGGATCTGAATTGTCAAGCTGGAAAGGATGAAATCTTCCCAAAATCTGCGCATTGCAAGTGCACGGCCAGCTGGGCCAAGGTATCACCTCCAGAAATCTACTTGTAGCCAAGAGTTTGCCCTCCATCCCCTGCACCTAGGCTGTTAGGCAGACAGTTCAGAGCACCCCTTTATTCTCTCCTCAGAAATCCAGAAGGCAGACACAGTACATCCAGTGTCCAAGAATGGCATATGCTTTTCATCTAACTCAACATGCAGCTATAATCCAGGCTAAGAATGAGGTGATGAATGTCTGTGTAAAGAATCACAGCACCTGAAAATGAAGCATTGACTCATAAACTGCTGTGCCCCATGTTAGAACTGGGATTCAGTTCCTAAATATAAGGAGATTCCTAGTGCTGTTAGAGATGTCCATGCTTCACAGCACCAGCTGTGACAAAGGACTGCAACAGACCTAGAATCATAGAATCATAGAACAGTTACAGCTGGAAGAGACCTTGAAGATCATCGAGTCCAGCCTTTTTCCTAGCCCTATCACCCCACTAAATGATGCTCCCCAACACAACATCCAGCCATCTCTTAAACACCTGTTCTGTTCTGGCTCCAAAGGCAAAGGCTGGCTAGGATACTTGAGGACATTTGACATGTCTGTGGTAGTCTGTATGAATGCAAATCGTTTCATCATTGACTATGGTTTGAATCTGGATAGGTGGTTAGACACATCAATATATCTAAGTACTTCAATCTAGGCAAGATAAGCCACAATGCTAAAGCTAGCAGAGGTGAAGCTCACTTCCATTTTTCAGCTCACATTTAAATCTAGGTTCATTAGTAAGGTTTGTCCTAGACTTAATGGAAAGAAATGGATCCCTCCAGAGAGTTGACCCAAGCAAGATGTGGTCTGTATGATTCTCAGGCTCTGCCCACCCAGATCTCCTCAGCCTCTACACAGAAGGTCTGAATGAGAAGGCTGTTGTTCTGCTGCCCAAACATAACAGTCAGGTAATCATTTAATTCCTTAGCTTGCCCAGAACAACTGCATTGGGCTGTCAGCTATGCCTCAAGTCCTGCAGGAGACACACATGCTGTATTTGGAAGCTGGAGACCGTAAGACATCTAAAAATGATGGAAGAAGCATCAAACCCTTGAACTTCTCCCCTGATTTAGAGCTATACAATGAACTTCTAAATGTGTTAAACCACATGAGATAATCAGCAGCTGCTCAGTCTCTTGCAGTACAGTGTCCTTTTGACCTCTTTTCTTTACCAGCACAAGAGGTCGAGTAGCCACATTCTGGGTCTTCTCCTTGTCTTAGTCACTTTCCGCCAGGAAAGAGTTTTCTATCTAACATTTTTTTCAGGGCAGATCTCACCTCCTGGTTCCTGAGAGTGTAGATTGAGGGGTTCAGAGCTGGGGTGACAGCACTGTAAATGAGGGACATTGGCACGTCCCTTTCAGTGGAGCTTCCCGAGGAGGGTAGTGTATAATTGAAGAGCACTGGTATGTAGAACAGTGCCACAACGGTGAGGTGAGAGGCACAGGTGGAGAAGGGCTTCCATCTTCCTTCCTGGCTCTGGAATTTCTGCAAGATGAAGGAGATGATGTAGATATAGGAGAGGACTATGAGAGTGAAGGGACCTAGAGAAACAGATGTGGTGACAACATTGAGGAGGATCATGTTGATGCTGGTACTACTGCAAGCCAAATTCAAGAGTGGCTTGATGTCACAGAAGAAGTGATGGATATGGTTGTGGCCACAGAAGCTGAGCTGAGAGGTCATGACTGCATGCATCGTGGCATGTACAAAGCCAGCAGCCCAGCTGGCCAGAGCCAGCAGCAGACAAGCCCGTGGGCTCATGAGCAGGGCGTAGCACAAGGGGTTGCAGATGGCCACGTAGCGGTCATATGCCATGGTGGCCAGCAGCACAGCCTCAGTACTGCCCAGGAAGTGGAAGAAGTGCAGCTGGGCCAGGCACCCTGCAAACGAGATGGGCTGATGCCCAAAGAGAAAGCCAGTCAACATCTTGGGAACGGTGACCGTGGAGTAGAAGATGTCCAGGCAGGAGAGGTTTGCCAGGAAGAAATACATGGGGGTGTGGAGCCGGGGCTCAGCTATCACCGTGGCCACGATGGCCCCATTGCCCAGAAGACAGGTCAAGTAGAGCAGCAGGAAAGAGATGAAGAAAATGTGCTGCAGCTGCTGGAGATCAGTGAGGCACAAAAGGATGAACTCACTCACCTCTGTCTTGTTCAGCATTGCTAGAACACGAAGAGGCAAAGGCAAAAGGTCAAGGCTCCACAGTTCTACTATTGTACTCCACACTTTTCTTGAAAAGAGGTGACTTTGAAAGTCATTTGGATGTATCTCCAGCCCAGTCACTCCTCTTCTCACACTTCTTTGGCTCATCATTCTTTTAATACCTAAAGGGGGATTATAAGATAGAAGGGGAGAGACTTCTCAGCCAGTCAGATTGTAATAGGACAAGGGGGAATAGTTATAAGCTGAAGGAGGGGAAATTTAGATTGCAGATTATGAGGAAGTTCTTTACCTGGAGAGTGATTAGGCACTGGCACAGGTTGCCCAGAGAGGTTGTGGATGCTCCATCCCTGGCAGTGTTCAAGGCCAGGCTGGATGTGGCCCTGGGTGACCTGGTCTAGTGATTGGCATCCCTGCCCATGGCAGGGAGGTTGGAACTAGATGATCTTTAGGGTCCCTTCCAACCTGCCCATTCTAGGATTCTATGTTTCTATGATTTCAGCATGCATTTCATCAAGAAACAGAAATCTTCTAAACAGATTGTCTAATAACAGAAGATGAGCAGGTAGCCTCAAGGTAATTTAGGCATATATGTGTCTGCTCTAAAACCCTGATCACATCTCCCTGAAAATAGTTTTAGGTTGATCTTGGAACATGCTCTACTGGAAACATCAGATTTGGTAATACTGTAGAGCTGTCAAAATTCTAGTCAGCCACCTGCACTAGAAGAGTTACAGATGCAATTCTAACTTCAGACTTGCTTAAATCCAAATGCAGACAAGACTCTGCATGCTGAATTTTCCAACTGTATCAGTGACATAATTAAAAAAAAGGAAATTCTGCACAAACCTCACATCCCTCTCCATCAGCATTTTTCTCCTTGTAGCAGAGCCTTCTGATAGTCAGTGAGAAAGCAGAGGTGAGGACAAACCAACTTCTTTTGTGGAGCTACAAGACTGTGAATTTCTCTTCTCCCTTTTTCTGCCCTAGCTACTCGGCACTCTTCTAGCTGAGAGATGAAGACTGCAGGGGTGATGTAAAGGACTACTGCAAATTCCCAGGGGTTTGGAGCTCCTCAGGGAGAACACTTTGCAAAGCGCACCAGAAATCTCTGATGACTTAGAGGGAGAAGAAAATTTTTTGATCATTTCCAGAATGTGCAAAATAGCAACAACATCATCTGGGAAGTAAATTTCCTGTGGCTTTTGCTCAGTCTCCTGAGATGAGATTTGGGAATTAGCAGTGAGTTGCAGAGCAACAGACAAAGTCCTCCCTAAACACAAGGCATAGATGAGCCACCTGCAGAACAGGAGACAGAAAAGGAGGCAGCCCATAGGGACTAACTAGCAACAAAAAACAAACCCAGCTCCAACCAACCAAACCATCCCATCCCACCAATGCCTCCCTCCTGCTTCCAAAAAAACCCCAAACAAACCATAATCCAACACAAATATCTTCATCTTGGTGCAGAGAGTTTATGGCTGAAATTTTTACTGGCAAAAGAGGCATGAGCTGTTGAACCTGTGCTAACCTGGAGCAGTGACTTCTTGTCTACCTCACCCCCAAAAGTTTCTTTTCCTGAAAAGCTGCTCCCTACCCAGCCTGAGTTCCAGGATCCAGCTCCTGAGTCTGACTCCCACTGCTGATGAGTCCTTCTGCTACAGCATCAGTGGTGAGGTAGTTGTCATCAAGGTGGGGGTTTGGGTGTGATAGTGGCTTTGTGTGTATGTTTCTTTTTTGTGTTATTATTTTCATTGAAGTAGTTTAAGTTTCATTTCAAATCCACAAGTCTCTCTCTGTCAATTTCCCCTTTTTCCTTCCTGGAGTAGCGGAAAGGGGAATAATAGAGAATATCTGTCCCTGGATTAGTGGTTGGCCCAGCCCCAAGGTCACTGCTACATCTTCTGTACCACACTGGGAGTGCAGAAAGTGAAAGGCCAAACCTGCAGGGAGAAGTGGCCAGGAGTGGTGACCCTAAACTGACCAACAAGGAATTCTGTCTCATGGACATCATATTCAGTATGAAGTTGGGGATCATGAGGGTCAAGCTCCTCTTCAATGGCAAGTGTCTGAGGAGGACTCTACCTGTACTGCCAGCTCCTGAATCTAGATCCTGTCTGTTACTGAGCCCAGTCTGGGACTTCCCAGTTCCTGCCACAGCATCAGTGGTGACAGTGATGGAATTGCCATTGGGGGTTGGGTTCAATATTGGCTTTGTATATATTTGTCTGTATTTCATTCTACTGTTACCACTTTCCTTAAAGCTGTCTTAGTTTTCTTTTCCAAATCTTGTAGGAAGTTCACACTGAGAGCTGAACCTATTGCATGTGCAGAGCATGAGCAAGGGAAGGATGGATGCCTCTGAGAGCTGAACCTATTGCATGTGCAGGGCACGAGCAAGGGAAGGATGCCTGAGCACAGGTGCTGGGGAGGAAGCGCAGGGAGCGTCCGGCGGCGCTGGGGGAGGTGCCCGGAGACTGTTCGCGNACAGCATCAGTGGTGACAGTGATGGAATTGCCATTGGGGGTTGGGTTCAATATTGGCTTTGTATATATTTGTCTGTATTTCATTCTACTGTTACCACTTTCCTTAAAGCTGTCTTAGTTTTCTTTTCCAAATCTTGTAGGAAGTTCACANCGCTCTGTGCACCCAGCGTCAGGGCTCTCTCCCGCCACATGCCTGCCTTCTGCTTTGATGCCTTACGAGAGATCGCTCCCAAATGACCCTCAGCGAGCCACATGGCTCACTCTGGAACAGCCGGAGCAGCTCCTCCCACAGGGGCATCCATGTCCCGGCAACACATGGGTTTCTCCGTTCCCATCAGGCAGCTCTTCCCCAGCCCCAGGAAGGGAGTTCCATCAGTGTGCGGGTGGCGAGGAGGACAAGCCTGCTGCTGCTTCAGGAAACGCCAGTGTGACACGCTCAACCACCTGGGCGTTTCCTCCATCCAAGTCTCTTCGCTACGATTGTCCACTTGTAGGTCCAGCCAGGAGCAGGGCCGAGCATCTATTCCCAATGGACACTATATTGACGAGGTGGAGGGCAGTGGAGGTGCTACAGGGAGGCCTCTAAGAAGAGGTAAGGGGCTGCCCTGTATAGGACACAGCCAGTTCCACTTCCAGAGCAGACCCACTGTGGGACACAGGTGAGCCCTGTAAAGTTTATAGTCCCTCTGTGAAGCCATATTCCTCTTCCCTGCCAGATGCAGAGCAGCAGGTCCCTGGAAGCCTGGACTGTAGCAGAGGTGATGGGCAGAAGTGGGTGGTGGTTTGTCCGGGATTGGTGCTGTAAGCCTGGACAGTTCCTGCTGCTGCTGTCCTGTAGTGGGTGTCTAGTTCAGGTTGAGATTCCCTGGCCAGCATCTCACCCCAGAGAGAAAGCACCCACAGCCCAGCAGCTTGAGGCCATGTATGTGTGCAGGGCCCCGGGAGGTGTGCGGAAGGGGGAAGAGGAAGGAGGTTAGGGTCTGGGCTGGAGGAGCAGGAAGCAGAGGTGTTTACAGCAGCGTTGGTGGTATAGTGGTGAGCATAGCTGCCTTCCAAGCAGTTGACCCGGGTTCGATTCCCGGCCAACGCATCCAGTGTTTTTTTACCTCTGCAGCCTGCCTTGCACAGTGCCAGACCTCCCCTGCTCCATCGCTGCCCGGTAGCCTCCGCGGGCAGTCCAGCCCGGGCCAGCAGGTCCCACACTAACGAAAGAGAAAGCTGCTTTTGCATACGAAGATTACAAACAACAGCTGAAAGGATGCATCAGAAGATTTGTAATGAACGTTCACTACTGCCGTTCCTGACACTGCTCCTTGGCCACCCTCACAGTCACACAGGGTTACTGTGTCTCACACTGCTTGTACTGCCAGTTACGTCCATTGCTGCTTGTCCTCTTGCTGGACACAACTGACTAGAGGATGGCTTTCTCTTCTTTACTTGTTCACCTTCCACACCAGGTGTTTGAAGACATGTATAAGGTTCCCCTTGACCCGCTGAGATGTCTTGGTGGTGCAGCACTGAGGAGAGAAATGCCTGATCTGGGCAACTCAGTTGCAACACTGGATATTCTGCTGTGCTTGGCTGCATGTCTGCATGTAGGAGGTCTTGCTTAGTGCCCAAGAGGTTAGATGCTTTTTGCCTCCAATATACCTATCACTGGACAGACCTGTGCTCTTGCTTGTGCTGGTGTTGAGCAATTGAGGGAGAACAAAGCACGAGGAGTCTCCAGTTATGC
>VWZO01009264.1:560-38606 GCA_013396975.1 Bucco capensis | reverse complement strand
AGGGCAGGGAGGCTCTATAGAGAGACTTGGATAGGTTGGATCGATGGGCCTNGCTGAGGGAGCTGGGCATATTTAAGTCTGGAGAAGAGGAGGCTGAGGGGAGACCCCCATTGCCCTCTACAACTGCCTGAAAGGAGGTTGTAGAGAGGTGGGAGTTGGCCTCTTCTCCTTAGTTACTAATGACAGAACCAGAGGGAATGGTTTGAAGTTGAGACAGGGTGGGGTTAGATTGGATATTAGGAAGAAATTCTTTACAGAAAGAGTTGCGAGGCACTGGAACAGCCGTCCCAGGGAGGTGGTTGAGTCACCATCCCTGGAGGTGTTTAAGAAATGTGTAGATGTGGTGCTCCAGGACATGCCCTAGTGAGGGCAGGGGTTGTGTGGTTTGTTTTTGGGTTGTTTTTTTTTTTTGTTTTGGGGGGATTTTTTGTTTGTTTGTTTTTTTGTTTTGGTTGAACTCGGTGATCTGAGAGGTCATTTCCAGCCATGAATGTTCTGTGATTCATTGCTGGAGCTTTAGTTGTTGCCTGAGAGGTTTCCTCTTTATTGTGTCTCCAATTATCAAAAGCTTTATGACAAAATCTGCCTCTGCTGTATCTGGATTTGTTGCATGTGCTATGGACAGAGTAGTAAAATGCAAGCAAAATTATAGGTGAATAGTTTCAGTAAAGTGTATAAGAGTGTTAATATAACTAAATTGCATTAAAAACTTTTGGAAATACTTAACAGTTCTTGTGATGATGTAAAATTTTGCATTAAACGGCACAATATTTTGGCAGCAATATTTCTTAGTCAGATTTATACACTTAAAACCACTGTTCATTTTCAGATTTTGTTTTGGATGTTCTAATTTAATGATTCCTAAGCTTGTGTTTGAAGCTACAGGAGGATTATTATTTCTGCCCTGTGCAACAGGGAGAAAAAAGTATAGTGGTGGCACATTGGATTCTCTTTTTTGTCCACCAGTAAAGGCTGGATGCCACTCTACATGTTTTACACTACTTAAGCATACTATAATTCTTTGGGTTTAGTAACAGGTGATTAGCTGTGCCTCTTGCAAAGCCTGTCAGGCCCCACTACTTCCTGAATGAAGTCCTCCCCTCCTCTGCTGTGTGCTAAAGTAGGAGATGGAGTTCTATTTGTTCATAAATAATTGACTTACTAATATCCTCCATGGCAGATCCAGCTGTGGATCAGTCTTAAAGATAAAAGCTTTCGTGGTTTCTGTCAGTTCTAGAGTAGATAGCTCTCTGAGGAACTACACAGCTCCTCTTAAAACAAGATGTTACCTCTTTCAGACATGGAATTGGTTTGGAAAGCATGAGGAAAAGCATTCTTATTCCTTGTGAAGAGGAGAAAAGATCTTGCACTTGTTAGGTCTTTTTGTCATGAAGCGTACATGTTGATTTAACTGGCGTGATTACTGAAGATTTTGTGTCCTCCCTTCAGAAGTAAATCCAAGTCTAATTATGACCAGCTGGTTTGCCAAATGGCAGATTTCTTTTTAGGTCTGTCATCTTGAATTATTTTCCATTGTTTCTGTCTGCTTTAACTCATCTGTTCTATGCTAAATAAACAGAACAAATTTGCAGTTACTCATTTTTAGTGAAATAATGTGAAATTATAATGCTTAAAGTAAAAGATCTGATTGATATTGCCCAATATTATCTTCTACTTTTATTCTTACTCCTCTAACTCACTTGGAATTCATATTTTATGTAGTTACGATTTTGAAATTGCTCTCTCTGTGAAATGTAATCTATTAAAAGAAAAACAACTTTGTGAAATTGTGGACATGATACTGGATTTTATTTTTATGATCTTTGACCACATCCTTTTGTGGCTGGTTTAGGGAGACTTTCTTTTGTTCTCTATGTTTACATTTGCAATTTATAAAGTATTCTTTTAACTTACTTTTCAGTGATATACTGTGCACATGTGATGTGAGCTATTACTTCAGGGCAGTCAGAATTGGCAGGTCTGTTTCAGTGTTCCTTGTCTGGCTTTTTGGGTATTGCTTACAGTAAACATTTTATTGTTAAAGAATGGAGGCTAACAGACTGATTTTAGTACTTAGGTTCTTAGGGTTATTTTCAGGATGATATCAGATTCATTTAGTGTTTATTATATGTTTATTCCTGTGGTCCACACATATGTAGAGCTGATCTAAAAGAACATCTAATGCTGTTAGCATCAGATAAATTTTTCCTAATTAGTATGAGCTGAATCCTTACAGTCTAAGCAACTGCAAAAAGCAGTCTGTTCACAGGCACAGTAGCGAAAGCTTGGATTTTTCAAATACAGATACATTTGATTTCCTTTAGAACACTGAATCAGAACTTGTGCAGATAGGAGAAGAATAAATTTCTGGACCTTGAACACAAAATTCTTTTTACGTTTTACGTTAATCTTAGAAAAGCAATCAATTTATGAACTGTACTTGGTTACTAATGAGGTGCAAATAGCTTCCCTTCTTAGGAGTTTCTCCACTATTATGAGGTGTGAAGAAGCACTAACTGACTATGAATGAAATGTGGATTATTTTGAGCGTATCAATTTAGAATAAGCCACTTGAAAAGTGTATGAACAAGAGGTTGGACACTTTAAGGTTGGTTCCGTGTCAAACTGGTGCATGTTAAATGGGATTCTGTAAGGCTTCATAGAATCATAGAATGGTTTGGGTTGGAAGGGACCTCTGGAGGTCACCTAATCCAACCCCCCTGCAGTGGGCAAGGACATCCCCAACTAGATCAGGTTGCTCAGAGCCCTGTCAAGTCTCACCTTGAATGCCTCCAGGAATGAGGCCCCAACCACCTCCCTGGGCAACCTGTTCCAGTATTCCACCACCCTCCTGGTGAGGAACTTCTTTCTAATATTCAGTCTAAATCTACTCTTCTCCGATTTAAAACCATTGCCCCTTGTCCTTTCACTTCAGGCCTTTGCAAACAGGCCCTCTCCAGCCTTCTTGTAAGTTCCTTTTAGGTACTGGAAGGTCACTAGTACTGTTCTGTATCTGCTCATGTTCAGTGTTTCTATTAATAATTCTGATAAAATAGTAAAATATACAGTGTTAAAATTTGAACAGTGCTAAACTGGAAGGGTAATCTGCAGGGTGGAACACAGAACCCACTTTAAGCAAACAGGAGACATAGCCTGCATTAAGGTGTAGTTCAAGGTCTAATACAGTATCACAGTATGTTAGGGATTGGAAGGGACCTAGAAAGATCATCTAGTCCAACCCCCCTGCCACAGCAGGATCACCTAGACAAGGTCACACAGGAATGTGTCCAGGCGGCCCTTGAATGTCTCCAGAGACGGAGACTCCACAGCGCTCCTGGGCAACCTGTTCCAGTGCTCCATCACCCCTACTGCAAAGAAGTTTTCCTCATGTTAATACTAAACCTCCTGTGATCCAACTTGCTTCCATTCCCTCTTGTCCTAACATTGGATGACACTGAGAAGAGCCTGGCTCCCTCTTCCTGACACTTGCCCTTAACATATTTATAAACATTAATGAGGTCTCCTCTCAGTCTCCTCTTCTCCAGGTTGAAGAGACCCAGCTCTCTCAGCCTGTCCTCATAGGGCAGATGCTCCACTCCTTTCATGATCTTGGTGGCACTGTGCTAGACTCTCTCCAGCAGCTCCCTATCCTTCTTGAGCTGAGGGGCCCAGAACTGGACACAGTATTCCAGGTGGGGCCTCACCAGGGCAGAGTAGAGGGGGAGAATAACCTCTATCTGCTGGCCACGCTCCTCTTAATACATCCTAGGATGCCATTGGTCCTCTTGGCCACAAGGGCACANCCCATGGACTTGCGGATGTCCAGTTTGTTCAACTGATCTCTGACCCAAACCTCATCAACTGAGGTAAAAACTACCTTCTTCCCATCTTCCTCTGCAGTTTTGAACTTCTGGGACTCTTGGTAGTTGGCATTAGCAGTAAAGACTGAGGTGAAGGTGGCATTGAGTAATTCCACCTTCTCTGTATCCTCGGTCACCAGTGTACCCATTTAATTCCTCAAAGGGTCCACACTACCTCTAGACTTCCTTTTGCTTCCAACATACTTGAAAAATCTCTTGTTATCCTTGACCTCTCTTGCCAGGTTAAGTTCTAAGGAGGCCTTAGCTTTCCTTGTTGCCTCCCTACACCTTCTGACAACCTCCCTATATTCTTCCCAAGTGGCTTGCCCATTCTTCCATGTACTATATATTTTCTTCTTATGCCTAAGCTTATCCAGTAGTTCCCTACTCAACCATGCAGCAACTGTGTTTATGTATGAAAAATCTGGAGAGGTGTGTGACTGATTAAGGTACAATTTTATAGAAGGGAACCACAGCTTAATGGCTGAGAAAATATCAATTAGCAATGCAATCACACAGAAAAAGTGGTTCTACTTCTGCAAGATTTGGACCAGCTGACCTAAGTTGAGACAAACAGCAATGTGCTGTTAAGGAGAGGGGTTGCTGCAAACATCCATTTCAGGAAGGACAGGAAGGAAAACATTATGGAGAAGGAGGAATTTAGGCATTGAGAAGGAAAATTGTGTCTGAAAGGGTAGATTGTGTAGCGTAATGCATTGTGTAGGAAGTATATAGGGGTCACTCCAGAAAAATATTGTCAAAGGTAATGTTTACTTAGACTACTCAGTAGAGCTGCTGTGTAACCACTTGTCGAAGCCCTGTTTTTGTTTTTTATCCCCAAGGCTGTCTTTGCTCTGGAAAAAGATTATCACTTTTTATCCAGCCATAGTTAATTTATTCTTTTCAGTTTCTAGACAGTAGAGAAACCTACTTTTCACAGCCCTGGAGACTGCAGTGTTTCATAATAATTCCTGATTGTTTAGTGTAGAATGGTTTAGTGGTATTTATTGTTATTCCTTCATTGTATTTTACCAACTTCCTTGCTGATTTAACTTGAGACACTTGTTCTGAAAGCTGTGTATTATGCAGCTGAATGTGTAGCATCATTGCTGCATAACAGCTTCATGTTTTTTGTGCTTTGGATGGCTGTGCATTTCTGTCCTCACCTAGCTAAATGCTTTTGTTCCTCCTTCCCCCCCAAGTCCCTGAGGTAGTAATTTGGTAACTTTCAAACAGGTTTTCCTGAAAATTTGCTAGCTTAAACAACTTTACTATCAAGGATGGGGTTTTTTTTTGGTGGAGATTTGCCATGTGGGATACTCCCAAATGTAATACTGGTAGGGACGAACTAAAATTACAGATTTAAGAACCCATCCAACCATTTTAAGATACATTTGGTGATGAGGCAGTGCTGGTGGGGACCAGTAGGTGGGCCAGGCAGCCCAGCCACCCCTGAGTGGGTTTTTCTTATAGGTTTCCATAATCAAAAGTTTTCAAGCCTGTGTGATTTGGTGTTCTAGGGTAAGACATGGAGGGGGTCGTTTTCCCACTGTTCTCTTTCATGTATGTGATTTCTTTGTATTTTTATGTGCAGTATGATGGTGGGGTTTTTTATTATAAGGTTTTAAGTCTTCTGCAGACTTAATACAAACTGCTGGTAAAGAAACATAAATCTGCTGGAGTGTGTGAGAACACTGCCTCAAGGTCCTGTTTCTATTTCTGCTTCAGTTTTCCCGGAGGATAACCATAAAATAATAGACTTTACAGACTGTCTCTTTAACCCTGGAATACCCAGGATCTATGCCTTGTAGAGAATGGAGTGATGATTCTGGGCCACAATTCTTCCTAGGCTACTGTCCTGGCACTGGCATGTTGTGAGGCCTTGAGCTTTTTCTGATTGATTGCCTGACAAACCCAGGGTTTGGATTTTGGTGGTTCGGTTTGTTTGTTTGTTTGTTTGTTTTCGTTTCTGTATTCTGTTTCAGGCTGTATTACTGCAGTTACTACTGCTTTCCTGACTTCACTAGCTTATTATGTTCCTGTTAATTTGTAACAGGGGGTGGCATGCCCGTGGAAGCAACAGAAGCTCAAATGATCCTATACTACTTCTTTCCCTTCCACTTCATTCTATTTGTTACCAAAAGTGTTAAAATACTATTGTCTTACAGTAAAATTTATTTGTAGAGGTAAAATTAAAAATGAATCGTACTAATGAGAAAAGTTAGTTCCTTCAGTATTTTTGGCAAGGCTTTTTGTGCTTAGTTTGAGTTGCTGTTGAGGATGGGGTTTTTTTGAGGCAAATTTGCCTGGTGGGATACTCTGAAATTTAGTACTGGTAGACTCAGTGTTTTCCCTCTTGATGGGATGAACCACAGTTGAAGCTGTCCACCAGTTGTCTAGAAAGTTCAGCACTATCTAGAGCTCACCACTACAAAATGGATGCAAAGTTCTCCTGCAGTTAGTGTTCTGTATGCACCTAGGGCTGGCAACCAGTGCAGACTGTTGCAGCTAAAGATGTGCATATAAAATCCTGGGATCATACTGCATTCCAGCAAGTACAGGTCAGTACTCCTTTACCTTGTCGGTAATTTGGATGAATTTGGACTTCCAGCAAGTTCTAGATGGTTCTTGGCTCTTATTCACAGTAGCATTTCACTGCAGGATCAGAGGATCATTGTGTAGTGGTTCTTAGTTTTTAGAATTATGCTTTAGACCAATGTCAGAATCAAATGACATTTTAACATCTTGTTTTTATAAGGGTATTAGGGCTTCTAACAGAAACTCTTCACTACTTTATCTCATGCTCTGTGTTGGGTTTAGGGAAGCACATTCTTTAAGGCTATTTTGAAAAATATCTTTCAGGGGATTTCTTCCCCACCCTCCTCCAAAAAACAGATTTTAATGGCCTTCTCTAAAACGGCTGCAGTAAGTTGCATTCAGATTTGATACACAAATAACAAAGGAGGTTTTTTTGGGTGAAAGCGGAGACATCCGTGGTACTACACCAGCCTGGTATAGTTATAATTTCATAGAATCATAGAATCATTTGGGTTGGAAGGGACCTCTGGAGGTCATCTAGTCCAATCCCCCTGCAGTGGGCAGGGACGTCCCCATCTAGATCAGGTTGCTCAGAGCCCTGTCAAGCCTCATCTTGAATGCCTCCAGGGATGTGGCTGCAACCACCTCCCTGGGCAACCTGTTCCAGTGTTGCACCACCCTCGTGGTAAGGAACTTTCATAATATCAAGTCCAAATCTACTCTTCTCCAATTTAAACCATTGCCCCTTGTCCTTTCACTATAGGCCTTTGTAAACAGGCCCTCTCCAGCCTTCTTGTAAGTTCCCTTTAGGTACTGGTACTAGTAGGTCCCCCTGAAGTCTTCTGTTTTCCAGGCTGAAAAATCCGAGCTCCCTCAGCCTGTCCTCATAGGAGAGGTGTTCCAGCCCCCTGATCATTTTTGTGGCCCTCCTCTGGACCCGCTTCATCAGGTCCATGTCCTTTCTGTATAGAGGGCTCCAGAACTGGACACAACATTCCAGATGAGGTCTCACCAGAGCAGAGTAAAGTGGCAGAATCACCTCTCTTGATCTGCTGGCCACGCTTCTCTTGATGCAGCCCAGGATGCAGTTGGCTTTCTGGGCTGCCAGCGTGCACTGTTTGCTCATGTCCAGTTTCTCATCCACCAGCACTCCCAAATCCTTTTCTGCAGGGCTGCTCTCTATCATCTCATCCCCTAGCCTGTATTGATAGTGGGGATTGTTTTGACCATGGTGTAGGACCCTGCACTTGGTCTTGTTGAAGTTCATGAGGTTCACCTGGGCCTACCTCTCCAGCTTGTCCAGGTCCTTCTGTATGATACCCTGCCCCTTCAACTTACCAACATCACCCCATAGCTTGGGGTATAAATATGTTTAAAAACCAAAACATTACTGCTGCTTGAACTTCTCAGGAGGCCAATAGTCACAGAATAAACATGGAGATACAATACATAGTGGAGTTTTTAATGAGCACCTGATAGCTATACATCTGTTTTTATAGAATTATTTAAGCCTTGTTTAATGATAGACTTTTTACAGATGTTCTGTCTAGATAGGAGTCACATTTTTTTTCTTCAACTGTAAATAGGTTTGAACATAAGAATTTGTGAGGATCTAGACTTCTGTTCTTATGTTATTTCAGGTTGGTTTTCTGCAACTGCAATGATGCTTTTAGAGGCAGAAATTTGGTTACCTTATTTACAAGTTACATGCTGTAACTATAGTTACATAAGGTCACAGTCACATGATTAATATTAAAAATTAAGAGGAGAGAAATATGTTTTGCTACTGAAGTTAGTAAGGCAGTTTCTAAAACCATACTCTGCAAGTGTTGGAGCAGTAACAGTTTTATGTAAAAACTTCAAGAACAAATTTCTTTCTTGTGTGCTTCATGAGATGCTTTCCCTTTTAACTGGAGTGTTATTCCTGTTACAGAAAACATAAGTTTCAGAATAGGGTGTCTCTCTTGGCTAAGTCTATCTTTAGCTAACCCAAAGTGATGAGTTCCAGTATTCAACCTTTATGAAGCAGTCTTAAGATTTCATCCCTCTTTCAAATATTCTCATCCTGTACAATGAAGACTAAAGGCTTTTTTCTTCATGCTACTTATTCTTTCAACTGCCCTTTCTGCTAATTAAGCTTCTCTTTAGCTTTGGTGGATCTCTCTAAAGGTCACCAACAGAGAAAAGTAGTGAAAAGGATTACTCTTTGTGGGGATATTTTTTCTCTTTTTATGAAAGAACTTCTTCCTTCCTCAGTCTAATGGAAATCATAACGAAAAAGCATTAGCTTTTTCCTTTTCCCCTCAAGTTGAAAAACAGTTTATGGTAGAAACTTGATCTTTTACTGAAGAGCTATCATATCTAGATGAGCAATAAGGAAGTAAATTGTTTTTGTTATTGAGACTTAATGCTTAAAAATCACTGAAGGCTCAGCACAAATCAGTGGGTAAGTATGCCAGTATGACAAGACTGTCAACATACAAACGTGTATAACCTCATCCCCATTAATACTTTTGAAGAAACAATTTTTAACTTACTCTGTCATGTGTCACTGTGATGATGGAATAGATTTAACATTTGACAATACTACTTAATCTTATTAATACTGTTGAAAAGTCATAAAGTGCAATGCACAAAATACTAATTTTTTTTTTTGTCTTTGCATTTTGTTAGGCATAGTCTGGAAAAAAATGAAGGATAAAAGCAAGAGGATTTACAAATACCTATACCAGCTTGTCTAAACTGGCTGCGAAGAGCTGCAATTAAATGACTTTTACAAATGCTTGTTTTCTTCTGGATAATTGGAAGGGGGAAAAAAATCTTTTCTAAATTATGTGAAACCCTGAAGGAGGAAGTGTAATGAAAAGTGGTTTAATTATTTTGAGTGAGACGGCAAAGCAGATTGTTGTGCTTATCAATAGTAATTGTTTATTTTGGGCCCTTATTGTATCCTTTGTTGGCCACTAAAAATGCTGTTTGTGATGCAGAAAAAAATGTCACTTAAGGAAGTAAAATTATTTTCAGCTCTTTCTCAAAATATGTAGCAAAATCATCCTTTTGGCTGCCAGTTTATATTCAAAACATCTTGTGCGTAAGGTTGCAGAGCCATTAGCACTGATGCTTTTTTGTAAAAGGGCAGTCAGTGTACACATAGAGCCTGTTTTAGATACAGAGAGTGCACCATGAAAAGGTTTCAATCTGCAATGAGTAATGAAGTGAAGGATTTGGAGAATTTGAAGAAAAGGAACAAGTTCAAACTGCAGTCTGTTTTCTTCCCAATTTCAAACAAAAAGTGCAGACAAGTTTTTTTCCCTTCTCAGATAAGTGACCTGCCATTGGACTTCAAATACTTTTTGAACTAAATTCCTTCAATCCCTTTTTATCAGTCCTTCTGCGTTTTATGAAAAACATATTGTTATAAAGATAGAGCAGGAATGAAAGAAGGAATAAAGTGAAGTGTTAATGTTTTTTGTTACTTTTTTTTTCTCTTATATGTGTGTTGTGGTTGAGCCTCTGCATGGCACACAGACCATCAGCTTCTCAAGTTCTCCTGGTAGGAGAGCCTAGGTGCTGTAAAAAGTAGAAAAGGTCTGGCTGAGAAGAGTCTAGATCAACCATTTTAGAGTTTGTAGAGTCACTGTTCTCTTGGAATGTGGGAGACATGACTTGAAACGCATTTGTGCAGAGAAGGCAATTGAATTTCTTTCCACTTTTCTGGATAAAATGCAGTAGTTCTGCAGTAGCTGAATAAACATGGACTGTATTTATTTACACTGTCTCTTTGAGATGCTTTGTTTTGACACTCCACTCTCTTACACCCCGATCCTCATTTATTCTCAGGTCATTTCAGGACAAACATAACTACATTTGCTGGAGAAAGTATTATGTTTCTGTCAAAAGCGTACAGTGGTGATATAGATGTTAAGAAATTTTTGATAAATTCTTGTGTTTCTGTTGCTTGCGGCAGGTGACTGCTTTGAGACCAGGGGCATGCCATACACTGGTGGTATAAAATTCTGCTTCTGACTTACCTGAGTCAGGACAGTGTGGTGTCTCTACACCTTTTTTTATCTAGGTTGTGCTGATATTTTGATATATAAGCAGAATCCCCAAATACATTCATAATTAATTCTCAAACTGGAGTCCAGCAGTTGGGGGACATACTGCTCTGGGATCTGTACTACTACCTATACCATCTTTGAGCTATGTTGCTAAAAGAGCTTTTAAAGGGTGCGTGTGTGGTATTTTACTGCCTTTTGTTTTGGAGGAGCATCATAGAGACTTTATCCATTGTACAGCTATATTTTGAATTACAGTGCACATTACAGCTGTATCTTGAATTACGGCGCATGTGGATTCAGCGCAAGCCTATCTCTCTTGGAGGCAAACCCACCACAAATCAGATGTTTGGCAGTAATTTGGTGCATTATGGGACAGCACATTGCACAGTGCCTGAGGGAATGCCAGCTGATTAGTTTCCTCTTTTGCTGAGTTTGTACTAGAAATGGGCTACTGACTTGCACAAGAAAAGGTGGTAATGGAGAGTGTGAGTGCTGCTTTTTTGCTCCTCTTGGGTATATGGTCAGGGATATCCTGCTTTGATTATGAGGCAGGAATTGCAGTCGCTAAGTTTGGAAGTATATCCTTGATGAATTACCTTTTTTGCTCCTTTCTCCTTTCATTGCATCTCTATATTCATAGAATCATAGAATCATAGAATGGTTTGCGTTGGAAGGGACCTCTGGAGGCCATCTAGTCCAACCCCCCTGCAGTGGGCAGGGACATCCCCAACTAGGTCAGGTTGCTCAGAGCCCTGTCAAGCCTCACCTTGAATGCTGCCAGGAATGGGGCCCTAACCACCTCCCTGGGCAACCTATTCCAGTATTTACTGTGTGGTTTTCAGATATCTGTGAAAATGGAGCACAAAACTGAGGTTTTCCACTGACTAGCTCATACATTTCTCACATCATTGAAAACACAAGGGAGAAGAAGGGGTTTGTTTATCAAGTGGGTAGTTAGTACTCTCTGCATATTTTCTGTTTTTCTTCTGTCTGAAGAAATAAACTGATTTTAGTACTGGTCTCAGAAATGCTGTTTAAAATTCTGGAAGTTGAGGATAATATCTTTTTGTTGTAGCATTGCTGTAGTATGTGGTTATTTTGTCTAGTATGACTTGATTCTTTTTTTTAATCAGAGTCATTCAATGTATGTATATCTTGCCTACTTGTTTCTCGGTATGTGATATTGATATTGAGCCAGGAATGTGCCCTTGTGGCCAAGATGGCTAATGGCATCCTAGGATGTATTAAGAGGAGCGTGGCCAGCAGATAGAGGTTATTCTCCCCCTCTACTCTGCCCTGGTTAGGCCCCACCTGGAATACTGTGTCCAGTTCTGGGCCCCTCAGCTCAAGAAGGATAGGGAGCTGCTGGAGAGAGTCCAGCACAGGGCCACCAAGATCATGAAAGGAGTGGAGCATCTGCCCTATGAGGACAGGCTGAGAGAGCTGGGTCTCTTCAACCTGGAGAAGAGGAGACTGAGAGGAGACCTCATTAATGTTTATAAATATGTTAAGGGCAAGTGTAAGGAAGAGGGAGCCATGCTCTTCTTCTCAGTGTCATCCAATGTTAGGACAAGAGGGAATGGGAGCAAGTTGGACGACAGGAGGTTTAGTATTAACATGAGGAGGAACTTCTTTGCAGTAGGGGTGATGGAGCACTGGAACAGGCTGCCCAGGAGGGCTGTGGAGTCTCCTTCTCTGGAGACATTCAAGAGCCGCCTGGATGCATTCCTGTGTGACCTTGTCTAGGTGATCCTGCTGTGGCAGGGGGATTGGACTAGATGATCTTTCTAGATCCCTTCCAACCCCTGACATACTGTGATACTGTTGATATTTTGCATTCAGCTTTATAGTTACACAGTTTGCATGTTAGGTAGCCTGCTTTTTATCCTTAGTATCTTTCATATAATTTATTGTTAATTGATTTATTATGTGGCTGTGTATTGCTCCTAAAAATTTTGCCCCTTGGCACTCCTTTCTGAAAGTAACATCAAATTAGGCTATTTGTAACTGCAACCTTACTGCTTAGTTGTGCCATACCATAAATGTAATAAAGCCAGTTAATTTAAAAAATCCATGATAACTGGATCTGCCCGTTTGATGATAGAAGGGAAGTAGAGATTTGGGTTTTTTCAGTGGCATGTGAAATTNTTCATTCATGAAGCCTAGCCACAACGACGATGATGACGAAATTATAATTAGGAAATGGCAGTATGTTGGTAATGAAAGATGAAGAACTTGGGGACTGTGCTACTGACAGTGTTGGAGACACAGTGACAAGGAGGAGGAAAGCAGAATGCTGTCCTTTTGATTTTCTTACATAGTACCTTTTTAGATTTTCGTATTAGTAGAGTATATCCTTTTACAGCTTTAACTTTCATATTTTTGTTTGCAATATGCTGTTATTATGTGATAATTGATCTGAAAAATGACAGAAGTTGAGAGTTTTCATTTAAATTTAAGACAGAATTTCCCACTATAGTTGTATACTGAACCTCTAAAACAATGCATTGCACATGTCTCAGTGATTACCTTAAAGCAGTAACTGAGAAAGGGAAATAAAACCAGTTGTAAATGTTCCAAAATTTATGTTTGAAGTTTTACCAATGACCATAAATACTTGTAGGAAAGTATCTTTTAAAATTTTTATTTAAAAAGTATATGAATTTGACAGAGAACACCCGTGTGTCCACAAGTGTTATGTGGAACAAGAATAGGAATGGAGAATCTGCAAGTCTTTAATGAAAGAAGAAAACAAAATTGGCTTTAGAAAAGAGTTTAACATTGCAGGAAATGAAAGCTATGATTATGGCTCACACTTAACCAGTCTAGTGGATTACTGCTGCCATGTATGAAGGAAGGACCTGCTTCTCAATTCCCATGTTACATGGCATGCTTCCAGCCTATCTAACCATTACATGTGCTTCTCTGATTCTGCTGTGAACTGATATGAGGAACCTAAGCTGGCAGAAGGTTAACAGTAGGAAAGAGAAGGAAACTATTTTTCTGCCATTCTGTGTTCAGGTGTATAGTTTCAAAGAATGCTGTTCTGTTTGGTGTCTTTCAGAATTTTTTCTTATTTGATGCAATGCCAATTGTAAATAGAACAGTGTGGGTGAATATTACTAGTTATTTTCATAGAATCATAGAAAGTTAGGGGTTGGAAGTGACCTAGAAAGATCATCTAGTCCAACCCCCCTGCCAGAGGAGGATCACCTAGCCGAGGTCACACAGGAATGCGTCCAGGTAGGTCTTTTCAAAAAGGGTGTAAAGGAGGACCCTGGTAACTACTGACCTGTTAGCCTCACCTCTGTGCCTGGGAAAATCATGGAGCAGATTCTCCTAGAAAGTATGATAAGGCACATGGAGGAGAGGGAGGTGATCAGAGACAGTCAGCATAGCTTCACTAAGGGCAGATCCTGTCTGACGAACCTAATGGCTTTCTATGATACTGTGACTACCTCAGTGGACAAGGGACGACCTGTGGATGTGATCTATCTGGACTTTTGCAAGGCCTTCGACACAGTCCCCCACAACATTCTACTGGCCAAGTTAGAGAGCTATGGATTTGATGGATGGACTGTTCAGTGGATAAGAAACTGGCTGGCTGGCCGCATTCAGAGGGTAGTGGTCAATGGCTCCAAGTCCAGCTGGAGATCAGTGAAAAGTGGTGTCCGTCAGGGCTCGATACTGGGGCCTGTACTGTTTAATCCTTTTTNCTTTGGGGGGACCTACTAGTGACCTTCCAATACCTAAAGGGAACTTACAAGAAGGCTGGAGAGGGCCTGTTTGCAAAAGCCTATAATGAAAGGACAAAGGGCAATGGTTTTAAATTGGAGATGAGTAGATTTAGACTTGATTTTAGGAAAAAGTTCCTCACCACGAGGGTGGTGGAACACTGGAACAGGTTGCCCAGGGAGGTGGTTGCAGCCGCATCCCTGGAGGTATTCAAGGTGAGGCTTGACAAGTCTCTAAGCAACCTGATCTAGTTGGGGATGTCCCTGCCCACTGCAGGGGGGTTGGACTAGATGATCTCCAGAGGTCCCTTCCAATCCAAACCATTCTATGATTCTATGAACTCTTTATTCTGGATATAGCACAGCTGAAAGGGTTTTTTTTGCTGTTGTGGCAAAAAATTATCTATTGATAAACTTTAATACATTTATTTTCTTTGCATGAGAAATCCTGAAGCTTCTTCAATATGTTGGTTTTGATCTTCGTAGAGAGTTTCTGGATTTGTGTATTTTTTGTTCTAAGATGGTCTGCATGTATTGAGTGTTAAACAAATATTAGACTTGACTGTAGAACTGTTCTCTAAGCTTTACTCTTTTGAACAGACTTTAAGTTTATGAAATAGCCTTTGTGGGTTAGGATCACGACTCAAATTTTTCTCTGTTCTGCAGATGGATACTGCTTTGAGAGAGCTTTTTACATAATTTGTCATACTTCATCACTGATGATGTTGCAGAAGCACAAAGCTTACATACTCATTTATAGCAGATACGTTTATTGAGAGAAGGTTACTCAGTGACTTACAAAGTCTAGCAAAATAGCAATATCCTTTAAAAAATCTGTTACTGAACTGTTGAAGTGAATATATGACCTCAATAAACTTTGATTCGTTGATGTTAAACAACTTCTCCTGTGTGTTCTTTAAAAGTTGTTAAAGCTGTTAATTTAACTGCTTTTGCAATTGTAGAAGTGCTAGAATAAAACAGCAAAATGAAACGCTAAGGATTAGTTATACTACTGGAGGTTTTGAAGTCCTGAGTGAACAAAGCCCCGCCTGCTTGGTCTGATTTCAGTTTTGACCTTCTTTTGAGTAGGTGGTTGGACAAGACGACCTCTTGCAGTCCCTTTCAGCTTGGATTAGTCTTATAATACTGTGACATTAGCACCTAAGAACTGAATCAATTTTTGAATACAGTCAATCTCTAATGAAGCTCCGGATATTTCTAGTTAGGAATGGCAGGTTTCATAAGAACAAATACATTTCAGTAGGAATTTTCCTTAACCTATCCACAGTACTAAATATAATTTAGTTTTAGAACATGACATACAACATTCACATATGTGGATCCATATGTATGCAATACATAAACCCCCTGACTTTGGCAAATACAGGCTATACATAGGAACAATCAGTACTCTCACAGAAAATGCTATAACCTTTGTGGCATTATACTTTTTAAGGTTTTCTTGAAACCTGTTATTTCTGTTAAGCCAGAGGCTCCTATTTTGTGTTTGTATTTGTATTTTTGACTGAATGTTTGTAAGAAAAACATTCAGCTTGTCAAGTTACTGCCAATTTGAAAGTAATAGAGCTGCCAGGTTTTGTGCAGATCCATGCAACACTTTTGTATAAATTGCTTGATGAGGTTTCGTAGTTGGCAGTATCTTTCATATAATCATTTGCACGGCTTTAAAGGAAAAAAAAAAACAGTTTATTTTCTGTTGGTGGAAATGTATTGGCTTCACAACTTTAGAAAATCAAAAGTCTCTTTATCTATAGAGAGCAGCTGAACAAGGCTTCCTAAAGGCTCTTTACTTGCAACATGACTCAGCCTTGGGGAAGAGAGGCCAAGGACTACTTTAGCAGTTAACACAGCTTGTTGACTCTCTACTGAGCTTCCCAATTAGCACAGAATGAGTGCTGAATTGATAATGATACTGTTCTCTCAACATACCCCATGAAATGTTCTCCAGTTTGGAGTTTTAATCTAAAACAATAAAGCTAAATTTTAGCTAGTGGCTTCGTAGTTTGGAAAATCCTGTATCTAATGACTGAAGTCTTGAAATACAGTTTCCACAATAAATACTTTCTTGACTGGCTTTACCAAGGTCCCAAGTTTGTTCTTAGATAATAGACCCTTTGAAATGACTTTTTGTGAACTTATGTTGCATGGTTATTAAGTTTATCTATGAGTCTAGACTATTCAGACTGGGTCGTTAGAAGCTGCAGTACAAAACTGGAGCAGTATATGGTAGAGGTTGGGTCATTCTGCCCTGTCAGCGAGCCATCTGAAGGACCATGCAGCTAGTCATGTGCTGGTATGTTACAGAGGTATTTCTGAAAAAGCAGTGGAAAGCGAACATCAGATTTTATGGATTCTTTTCTAGTTCTTCGAAAGGGAAGGTAGTCTGCCATTTAAAGAAGTAATTACAAACAAAATAATCAAGCTATTTCCCTGTAGGACTTGCTCTGCCCCCACCCCCCACCCCAACTCACTGAATCTAAGGAAAAGATTTAGCTCCTAATAGAAGCTGTTATTCCAATTCAGTGAGACGTAAGATTTGTACAAAATATGACTATAGCTTGTGGAGATATTAATAATGATCTGTGAGAAAGATGAAGTATCATTTGTAGCCTCCTGGTGCTTGATTGTGTTCTAACTTTACGGAGTGCAATGAGTAAAGGTAGTAGCAGTGTCCTTTTCCATTAAACAGTAATGAGAAAAAATTCTCTTTCATTTAAAGTTTTTAATCAGTTCTAGTTATTTGAATCTCATAGATAGAATAAGTAGAAACTTTGAAGTAAAATAATTTGGTGGACAATATTACTATATTTACTTTTTCATTGTTATCGTGGTCAGACTTCTGAATATGATATCTACCGAAATAATTTATAGATAAGCTACCATCTTACAGGTTTTTGGCAGGTGTTTCTAAGTATTACCGCAAACCATTCTTTTCTGTCTCTGAAAGGAAGCTATGGTATCTTATGGTATTACTGCATTAGGAAAATCTTACTTTTCAGGGAAGTTTACAAATCTTCATTTTCTTTTTGAAAATCTGGATTAAGAATACTAAATAAGACTAGAGTCTTACTTCATACTGACCTTTTTATGTTGTTCTTACTCTTTTTTTCCTCTATGCAGAGGTTTATTGTTATTATTCCTAGGTAGATAGAACAATGTGTTGGCATGTTTCATGGGATTTTTCCAGATAGTGGAGTGTGTATATAATACACTAACAAGCATGTTTAACTTGTTAATTAATTATTGAGTTTTTTAAAAAAAAATATTATTTTTAGAGCTAAATTCCTGTTTGTATCATTGTAAATTGCATTTCAAATACTGTCATTGAATTTTAGCTCTCTGACTAGAGAACTTCATAAAGGCAATGGTCTATATTATTTCTGGTAGGTAAGGACCTTTTAATTCTAAACACTGTAAACTTCTATCAGAATCAATAAAAATTACACTAGTACTTTGTCTTTTGTAAAATAATAGCATTGCTCTAGGAAATGCATTTAAAAATGCAGTTCTGCTTTTAGTTACCGTAACTCTGAATATATATTCTGTTTAATATAATATATAGCTCTTATTTTAGAGAGTCCATTAAATTTCCACCACAATAAATCAAATAGTGTATTCCTTTGCCATCTTTAGATTTAATGTTAATAAATCTCTAATTGCTTACGAGAGAGAAAGAAAAGGGGAAAATTAGGTAAATATGGAAAATCAGAACAACTTTTTTTGGAAGATTATTGTACTATATATAACTGTCATAAGGTATAAGGCTGTCAGTCATTGTGATAGAGACAATTAAGCTGTCTGTCAGTGGATTCTCCTGTGCCTTTCTCAATTTAAGGTTAGAAAAGTGTATTTAATGAGCACTGTTAAAAAAAGAAATCTATTTGACCTGGTGTAATCTCATTGCTCCTGTTCGGTTACACCAGCAATAACTTTGAGCCATGAAATTAAAAGCAGGTATGTCTGTCATTGAAGTGTAACTGCTTCTTCCATGTTTCCACTTATGTCTGCCTAGAGGAACCACTCAGGTTACTACCAGCCAAGCTACCTTACTTAATATCATTCACACAAGCCTCTATGCACAGACTGTTATTCTGTAAAAAAATTTTAAAGATTGCAAACTCTTTGTTTCTTAATTCTATGTGGGGGTTTTTGACTCTATGACTTAAAAGTTCTGTCTGTGAGAATTTGAGCCTAACAGATGCTGCTCAAATTCGAATGAGGAGGAGAGGAGAAATTGTCTCTGCACAGAAATCTTACTATTTTAAATAAAAATCAGAAAAATATATATGCACATTCATGGTGCAGTGTGTAGTCTAGGTCAGATTCAACTCAGGATATTTTCATTTTTTTTACTGCTAGTCTTCTTTCCTGATGAGAACAGAAATTTGAATTGAGACAGATAAATCTGAATGTCATTGCACTTGGCCACAGCCTTCCAAGAAGGGAAGAAGGAATTCAGACAGAAGATTACTCAAGGAATTGGTATGAGCTGTTGCTGGTTGAGACAGCAGCAAATGTAGTGGGCAGACAGTAGCTATCACTGCTCGTGAGCATACAAGTGTCCATGCATGTCAGTGGCTAACTATTTATCATGGGCTCTGTGTGGGTATACAAGATGTCTGGGGTATTGTAGGTAAGTGTCTCTAATAAACAATGGAAAAGATTAAGGAAATGTGTATGTTTTTGAGCAGTGTAATGTTCAAGACAGTAACACAGATGTTACAGTAACAAAGGGGAAAAGTAGCACTTGATCAATAGAATTGTAAGAAGTTTCTAAAGATAGAATGATATTATTGTGTAAATTTGGGAAGAAGGTGAAGAGGAGAAATAGCTATGCCCTTTCTAACATGTGACCGAAAAAGCTCAAGCTATGTTTTTATACGTTCCATAAAGTGACATTCTCAGGAAGAGAATTGAGAGAAATACTACAAAATGAGTAAGAATGGAAATCTAATAATACATGATTCCTATGTAATGGGGAAGGGCAGTTGATCCAAAGAAAGGCAAGCTGAACTTATGTCATTCCTATGTTCCTCCCAGTCACTGTAGACTATTTCAAGTACAGAAAAGGTTAAATATTTTAAACTTTTCTTACAGAATTAATAGAACTGAACAGGAAGAGGGCTATAAACCTTAACTCATGTTGTTTCCCAGAGGTAATAAATAGAGTTTTGAAAAGTCTCAATGGGAGCTCTGACTTTGAATGCACTTCTAGTTGTTTTTTTTAAAAGGGCTGTGAGCTCAAAAATTTTTGTTGAGTGTTTGCACACGTGTGCTTAATGTGCTAGAACTGACTGCCCTTACAGTGAAGAGTGGTTGAGTAATTGAAGCAGGATGTAAGAGGTCACTGTTGCACTTTCTCCATTGTGTAGTTCAGCCTTGATTTCATCCAAACCACTCTGGGTTCCAGGGAAGTGAAGAAGGGTGACCCTGGGGAATATTGTCTGTTCAGAACAATGTTTACTTCATTTACAACACCTTCATCCCTGAACTGTGTGCATCAACATGTTTTTGTCTGTAAGAAAAGTCAAACAGAAAGCCAGCTTTCCAGTTTTTTTGCAAATACCATGCCATCCCCATCCCTGTATGGAAAATCAGTGTATAAAGGAAGGTATACTAAAATATTCTTCTGCTATGGTAGAGATTGTAGGTTGAAGTCATGTGTGCTATGCATTTTGCTTTCCTTCAGAAGGAAAGAAGAGTCATAGACTCTGGTAAAGGTTGAAAATACGTTCCTTGGTGGAAGACCCCAAATTGTGCAAACTTCTCTGCAGGGAATCTTGGGTCTTCCACTGTTGTTTGAATGACTTTGATGAATTTAGTATTAAGGCTGAACACTGTGTATATTGTCTTTGTTCATCTGATATGCAAATCAGTCTGAAGTTTTCCTGGTTTTTGTTCAGCTGGACTTTTGCATACTTACCCCACTTTCAAAATTTGACATATGCAAACAGTAATGCATGTAATCCTACCCGAAACAGAGGCACAGCAGTGGTATCACAGTGCATTATAGCACTGAGCAATAATGTGTAGATCTAGTTCAATACTGTTCAAAGGCATAGGTTTTTCTCCTTACCAGAGTAATACTGTTTTAAAGGTTATATTTGAGTTGACTTCTAGAATTTATTTCAGCTTGTATCAATTGTTATTTGAGGATGAGGCAGGAGGGAAGTTGTTTTATTTCATTACATATAGGACAGATGTTTGCTCTGTATTGATTAAGACTCATTTTCAGTAAGGTATGATGACAATACAGCATATAGTCTGGCTGAATAGGCAGCTAAGAGGAAAGTAATGGCTTATGTTTGTATGTTTCTGAGGTTTTTACTTTAGACAGTAGCTGTCTTTTGTGAGGTGGAAAAAGCAAATTATTTTCAGAAACTTCACTTTTTTAATGTATTTGATAATTTTAATGGTGAAGACACTTGAAGTTGTTTGAATGTTGAATATTCAAATGTGAGTATTTGCAATTTTATCTTGAAGCATGGCAGTGCATCGTGTAAAATTTTCTGTTAAATATTTATTGGAAATGTAAGCAGATTTGTATTTAAATTTTAGTCATTTGAGAATTAAACCTCAGGACAGCACTTGGAAAACCAGGCTGCACAAATGCTATTAACAGCTGAGAATTTATGGTTTATTTCTTAAAGTGCAAGTTAGTAATTTTACTTCTAAGAAAATTTCCTTGAGATGTGCTGTATAACATAGCTAATAACAGAATGTGAAGAAGTATTTAGTTCAGTTTAAGAGAAAACATTTGAACCCGTATTTGTTTACTGGAAGCTTGTTAAAAATAAGATACTTCTGTTTTGTTCATGTTGGCAGCTGAAAGGAGTGAATCCTTTAAACAGGCCTTCAAGAAGTGATTATATATAATGTCATAGTTGCCTAAGGTGATTCTGGTCTTTTATTAAAAAAAAAAAATCAAATTGCAACACAGATCTACCTGTGTAGCACTATTCTGTCTTTCACTTATGAATTATACAAACTCCAAGTTATTTTGGGCACTGAATTTCACTAGATTTGCAGGATTGGGACAAATCATTCAATGTATAGGAGAAGAATGGAAGATATATAGGTTTGATTCTTATCCTGATGTAAGAAGATTTGACCTTTTTTCTGTGGAAACTGTAGCTCTGGATCAGTCCCCAGTAACACAGTTGTGACTTCATCCCCTTGATCATGCCAAAAACCATTTGTCAACAACAACAACAACCATTTCAGTATATTTATCTGATGAATAGGAAAATAAATTGCACAAAACGAGTGAGAATGCACAGGTTGTCCAGTGCTGTGCCTAAGTTCACACTATATGCTTAAAAAACCCCAATGTCATTTTAGTAACACAATGGCTACTACAGATTTTAGTAATCTTTCGGCACAAAATGTTGTAGTTCTTCACTTACAAGGGCTTTTTATTATTATTTCTGTTTTTTAACAGAAATAATTGCTCTTCACTTTTACTTCAGGATTACATGTAGATTAAACTATTAAGGCCAAGGTCCTCCTTAAACTAGTGTCTGATGGTGAGCTGTAAGAGTGTTTTGGCTTATGGATATATATATATATATATTTCTATCCTGGAGGCATTCAAGGTGAGGCTTGACAGGGCTCTGAGCAACCTGATCTAGTTGGGGATGTCCCTCCCCACTGCGGGGGGGGGTTGGACTAGATGGCCTCCAGAGTTCTCTTCAACCCAAACCATTCTATGATTCTATATATATAATGACTTACCACAAGGTAGTTTGCTTTTTAAGTTATACTGAATGGAGATGACTTTAAGCTTTACAGCAATGTAGATAAACTTGAATTTCACTACCCTGGTCATGAAGATTGTACTTATTGTTGGGATGGTGAAATTTAATCTTATGGCAGCAGCACTGTGGTTTGTGAAAGGGAGAGATGGAGGGAAGGAGAGAAGAGAGAACGGAGCTGTCAGCAGGAGTGTTTGGCAGCAGACACAGTGGGAATCTCTTCTTTCTTGACTCCCTTACTCCACCTCTTCAGAGCTGTGAACCTATGCAGAAAGTATCTTGTACAGAACTTCTGTGGTTGCTCTTAGTTCTCTCGTCTAGTGAGTGCCCCTTCCTTCAGGAAGCAAATATTTCTGTTTGTGAACTGATAGTCATTCCAGATGAACTCCAAGCCCTTGGAGAGGAGAGCTGTGTTGATACAGAGGATTCAAGGGAAGAGAGAGTTTTCCATGGCTCTTGAGTACTTGTAGTAAATGCCTATTTTGCTTGCATCTTAAGCTGTCTTTACAATGAGTTGTGCTTTTGACCCTAGAGCTTTTTAACAGTTTGGGATAGCAGTCTATTTAATTTTTCCATGTGTGTTTCTGTAAAATTACTTTCATGAAGGTAATTAATTATTCCATATTATTTGAGTTAAGACCCTGTAGTGGGTTATAATGGAAATTCTCACATGGATCTCCTTTTCAGGATATCTTTCTGCAGTATTTGTTGTGTTATCTTTTTCCTATTCTGCTCTACAAACATCAGTTCTTTCAGTTATCATCTCTATCACTGCAACACTTAGACAGAGATACTATGATTAAATTCTTAATTTTGCTCCCTACACATTACTCTAGTTTCAGGAAGAAAGCTGTTCATTATGGGCTTCCAGAATAGGAGGGAAAATAGTGGAATTTGCACCAGAGTCTTATTAACCCCTGTAAGAACTGTAAGTTCACTAGATGCATCTAGTTGGAGGCTTTTCTGTGTGAATGAATGTTTAAATACAGAACAAAATGCTACTGATCTGTAATGGCTTATCTATCCTTTTAAATGTTACAGGTAGAGGAGGATGATGATACTGAATCACGAGAGGATGAAGAGAAGGAAGAAGTGAAAAGCTATTCAAGAAGAAAAATTATTTCCAACTGGAGCCGCTATGAGGATACAGAAAGAGAGGAACAGGGTGAATGTGGGGAATCACAGAGAGGAACAGACTTCAATGTTCTGCTAAGCTCAGCAGGTAAGCATTTTCTACTCCACAGATAAATTTTTCACTTTTGCATTTTGAAACATTACTACTTTTCTGGCTGTTGTCCTTGATGATGATACAGGACGCTAGAATACCATTGATATCTACCTCAGTAAGTCTGCCATTGATGTATTTAGGAGTCTTCAAAGTCTCCATGGAAGCAGCCTTCTAGTATGTAGGCTGCACCAAGCTGTGGCAGGTGGGAGTAAGAGGTCTGCTGCTTTTACAGTCTTCTAGTGAAACTGTGTATGGGTCTGAGTGTGTCCAGCATCCAGTTATTCTGAGCCTATTCTTGCTGACAATTTCTTTCTGATCTTGGTCATTGGGTTATTTCCCAGAAAACAAAAAAGTTTGCTTTAGTATGACTAAAAAGCAAAGCAGTCAAGCAGCTGCTTGCGGTTGTTTTGACAAAATTTTAATCAGCACTATACAGATGTATGAACAAGTAGCAAGGGTTACTCTCCTTGGAAATAAAGATCCATTGTTTCCCTCTCTTTACAAGAGATAGTAGGTGGAGGAGATGGAGGGACTGGCTGTACTAGATTCCTTATTTTACCTATATATAAAGGTTATGGGCAGTTGCATGTAAGAGTTACCTAAAATTATTTTAGAAACTCTTGATGTGCGTATTGGAACACCATTCAGTAAAAAGCTGCAAACAGTCTATTATCTTTCAAGTCAGAACTTGAAACCTCTGAAATTCTCAAATTCTCAAATCTAAATAACTGGATTTTTCATTTACCGCTTGGAGGGCTAATTTAGAAATTATCTATGGTAAAGAAGCAAGAACCAGACCTTTCTTTTTCTGTGCCAGATCAATTTCTGAAGTTCAGTTTTGCATGAATATTGCAGAATTGAACCTCAGTTGCCAATTTTAATCATGGGATCACGAGTTGTGTGTTGACATCTCTGAATGGTATGTTGCATAGTAAAAAGTGTTGGAGTCAAGATAGCTGATATGGACCTCAGAGCTGGATAGGTAAGATAGCTTGGGGAGCAAAGTAGATGCCACAACTTGAAGCTTGTAAAAGTCAACCCTGAGCTGCGTGTTGCCATGCTTCAGCTTTTTAAACAAACTTTACTTAACCTTCAGAGTGTCTTTAAAATGTTCTGAAGAATGATACTTCTGAACTGAGGCTATAAGAAAATACTATACATTTCTACTAATTTATATTTTTGGTAATTTATACTCCAATACTCTTATTACCAACCTGATTATTTTACTCTGTAGAGTCTTTTAATGCCTAGAATTAAAATCTTGTTAGTATTCTTACTAGTTATTAATTCAAAATCTTTCTTTCATTAATGTTGCATGAATTAAAGTGAGAGTTATGGGTTGTTATTCTGTATTTTTATTAGTAGTAGAAAGTGGTGTATTATTTCTGAGAGGAGGAGGAAGAGGTTTGCAGATATTTTGAGGATGAGAAGTCTTAAGGGTATTTTATTTTATGTTTTTCAGTAGCTTCTGAAGACACACACTTTTTTTAGGTTTTTTCCCTATACTTCCAGCTTGTCCTGCCTCAAGCCAGTCTCCAGTGCAGCACTGATTCTGTCTTTTCAATCAAATACTTAGGTCTGACTAGTCCCAGACAGTCTCTGACTGCACCTTGTCTCTCTGCTGTCAGCCTTTGCCTGACTACTAATTCTTCCCACTCTGCCTTGCTTCTGTTGACTTTTCTTTTTGTCTGTGTTTCTGATTGGTGGTGGTTAGTCTTTTCTCAGTCTTTTGTTGTGAGCCAGCTGCCCTCCACACGCATTCACTAAAATCTAGCTGTCAGGTATATTTTGTCCCTTGCTCTATCCTGTTCTGAGTTATCCTGACTGGATTGCTCTTTTGGTTTAATTTTTCTCTCATCCACTGCAACATCATCTTATGTTCCACATAGTTTCTTTCCTTGTCTAATCTACCCCAGTTTATTCTTTGAAGCTCCCAAATCTAGCTTCCACTACAAGCTATTTTCTCCATCTTCCCTCCACATGCTGTGTTGGTATATTCTAAATCCTACTGAGTTACTCAACAATATGAAGTGACAGACCACTGTTTTCCATCTATGATAGGGATATTGGCATAGGTGAGCTTGCAGACACACACAAGACAACACTTTCTGTTCAGTGTTGTACCTAATGCCAGCTAAATGCAGACTTCTCTTAAAGTGAAAATCTGTCTCTTTACTCATAACCAGAGGTTAGAGGAAACTTAATTCAGTTGCCTTGCATATTAAGATGACATACAGAAGGTCACTGAGGATGGACTGTTTGATAATTGGTTGTTAAGCTCCACCAGATCTTGCAAAAAAAATATGTACAAACTGATTTCTGGAAACTTGCAGATAGGCTAAATCAGGTCAAATTTTTCACAAAATGAGCAGAGCGTACCTGTCTCATGCTAAAATATTGTCCAACCTGAAATCAAGTTACTGATTCAGGGTTGGAGAGTGGTTTCAGTTTTCAAAGGAAGAGCTTACAAGGGCTTTTTTCTCAGGTCCTTTTGTAGAAAAATGTTCCAGCCATTCTCAGACTTTTTATAAAAGGTGGTGGTGAGGGGAGGATGAGGAAAATATACTTGAAGCAGACAATTGACATGGAAAATTTCAGACTGAGCAGTTAAAGCAGCTGAAAATAGTCTTAAGAAAGAACTGCCAGGTGGCTTTGATAACAGTGGATGTCATTAGCCTGGCAGAGCTTCTGTGTTAAGGCTTTTTATATTTGTGTGTAAAGCAGTGTGATAGCTTAAGGTTTTAAGTATGTTTCCTTCCTTTTTTTTTAGCTTTTTATGTTTTTTTAATTAACCTTGAATATAGCAAAGCAAACTTTTCTATACCGCTTTTGATGCCTAGCTGATATAAACTGCAAGTCCATTGTGAAGCCTTCAGGGGAATACATCTTGAATCAATTTAGTAAAAATGCTGTTGAAGCGTAAAGAACAAGACAAGTGGAAGTGATAGGATAACCATATTTTGCTGGAAGAATCTTGCCATTTTTGGAGAGCTGTTCCCATTTTTTGACTGACAAGGGTTAAGTATTCCAAAATAGACTTAACTCCTTCATTAGGTTTTTGTCTGTGACTAGATGCTTTACATTTAACAATATGCTTTTAAAATTTCATTACAGAGTTAATAAAAAGGTATCCAGGGACCTGATCACTTTTGTTTAAATATGGTAGGCATTGCCAGTACAGCATCCAAAAGCTTCCAACTTACATGCCTCAATAACAGTGAGCTGAGTTGCAGGATGTGATGGTTATCAAGATGAAAAAAATAAAATTTTGGATGTGAGTTTTTTCTCATTTATTTTTTTTGCTATGGTCAAATAATTCTGGTGGCCTTACAGGATAAGAAGGAGAAATGCTGTGTAGCTCAGGCAAAACTGGCCAAAGGGTTTTGATATTTCAAGAGTACGTATAATTTCTGTAGGTACCTAGCAGTTGAATACAACAGGAAATGTGAAATAAAAATCAAAAGAGCAGTCACTGGAGCATAATATTAATGGATAGTTAAGTATAGGAACTGTGAGGTTCCTAAAACTCTATTGTTTTGTGGTTTTAGCCTCTTGCTTTTTGGGTCCTTCTGTTTAATTTTCAGGTGTCTGTTGCAATATGTTGCTTCATTTTTGTTATTTTCATGGTCAATACATACATGAGAATAAGCAGTATACAACAAACCATTGGCTGTCTTGGAGAAGCTGAACAGATAAACTTGTGGACCAATGCTTGTATTAAAGAGATTTTCTTCAATTTTTCTAAAGTATATAGTGACAGAGGTTTGAAAAAAAAAAAGCATGCTAAGTAAATGAATTTTCTTATTTTTTATGATAGTTCTGCTCAAAGAAAGAATGGCAATGCCAAGGCATGGTTCAGAGGCTAAAAAAGAATCTTTTTAAAATTCTAGAGAATAGCTGAAAATCAGTTTTCTTTACAGAACTGCCCAACTTATTGTTGATTAGAATTGCTATCAGGGTCCTGCTTTCCAGTGGTATTTGATTGCCAAGTTCTACTATTTGTTTTGTATGTCTGTTCTGTGAAATTACCCATGTCTGTGTGTCTTCATAGAACTCTTTATGCATCTCTGTTTATTGTACTATTGAGATATCTAGACTAATGAAGAATTATTTATGAGCTCCAAAAGCATTATTGCTGTGTAAAAAAAAAAAAAAAAAATAGTGAGAGCTATTTTTGAGTTCTTTTTTGCATGTCTTAGTGACTCTGTGTACAACAGATGTGTTTTCAACTAGTGTGTCTTCTTTGTTCAGAAATTCAACAGATGCAGACGTCAAGTCTGTGCCATGTGACCTAAGCTCTGTGTATAACATAGAGATATTGGTTACTTCTTATTACTTACCAACAGCTTTCAGATATTAGTAGCAGGGTACTGGTCTTGAAAGAAAATTGCATTGTTGCAACTAGGGATTGGTAATAGGTCACTTGAATATTCCTAGTATAGGCGTTCCCGAAATAAACAGATAAGGGCATGTGCTTTATTTGCGACTTTCCTCATGTTCTTTTTTTTTGCTATCTCCTTCCATAAACATTCTCTAAGCTTCCCTGACATACTCTTCTACTTCTCCTTCTAGCCCCATTCCATCACATCAGAACTTTCCTTTGATGATTGTTTCCCCATTTGCTATCAGTGGCAGCTTTTTATCCAGGTGGTTTCGTTTCTGCCGGCAAAGGTTTTAGTTGTGACAGTTATGCCCTGGGTAGCCTGCAACTTTGGACTTCCTGATAGACCTGAGAGATGCTGATACTTTATATACATGTAATTATCTCAAATAAACCAAAAAATAGCCCCTATCTCCTCCGTAGCCAAAGTAACTTTCCCAAGCAAACAGAAAAAAAAATCCCTTCCACAATAAAGATTTGCAGTAAAATCACAGGACTTGGCATCAGTGGAAGCTGATTCTCCATCTGCTCAGTGCTTCCTCCTAAACTGTTCCTAACATTACAGAAATTCATCTTTTTTGTTCTAATCAGACAAGCTGTCCTCTTTTTTTTGCCTGAACTAAAAATAGAAAGTGCCAGATTTTAAGTATTAATTACATTTTCTTGATAAATGTATTTTCCTGTAATAGGTAATCTATACTTATTATATATGCTTTCATATCTGTGCCTTTTTTGTCCTACATTTTATCTAAAATATAACCAAAACTGTGTGACTGAAGTACAGAAGTATAATGTCATTCCATTACTTGAATCCTTATAAATGTAGGAAAACATTTCTTATTTTCATTTTAACATTCTGATTTCTTAGAACTGTGAACATATATGTCAGTGATAGAACTACAAAACTAATAGTAATAAAAGAAAAATCTGAAATATTTCCATGTTTCAGAGGGATTTTTATGCTTTATGGTTTAGAATTGAATAGAGTAAGATTCACAGACTAAAGGGATTAAATTTTGTTCCCATTAAAATAAATTTGGTAAGCTTTTCCCCATTCTTCTGATTTTTCACACCTGGGTTACACTCATTTATTTGTCAACTTCCAGATTTCTGGATTTAAAACTTTTTCTGACCATCATCCTTTCGTAATCTTGGGCTTTAATGTTTTGCTGCTGCTATATATTGATGGTATTGCTAGTGAATTGTTTTTAAGTATGTTGGTTATGAAATCACAGATGAGTAAGTTTAAATGTGGAACAAATTGTCCTTATTCCTGTCTTGCTGTTGTCAAGTCTGCTACTTGAATTTGTAGGCTTGATAGCTAGATGAAAATGTCTACTTGCCTGATTCACTGTTTCTCTTATTCTCATGTTCTTTGTTTTTATAATACCCCTAAACCTGGTTCTGTTTGGGTGGTCATCATGGTTTCTGCTACATCATTTCTGACTTCCCCGCTAGTGATATCTCCTAACCAAATATGAGTTACTTGGAGTCTTGTACTCAGACAGTAAATTTTGTATTCCAGTATTCATTTTCAAAATTCAGTATATTACTACTACATTCTTGTTCCCTTTCTCATATTTTTACTTATTTTTACTTACTTTTTACCTTTCCCTCTTCTTTTGAATTTAACTTTTACTTTTAGCTTTATGGTTTTCCTTATTGCTGTGTATTACTTTTGATCAATTTTAGCCTTTTATTTTGGAATCCTTTTTACACTTTGTATTCTGAACCACTGTTAAATCATCTGAGTTAGACTCTAAGCTTTTTAGAGCAGGGCCTTTCTTTTGCTTATGTGTTAAGTGTTGGTTCTTTTCCAGTAATGATGTTAGTAGATATTACTTCTGTGGCAATATTAAAAGATGTTGATTGAGTTGGAGGAGCTGTATTTGATTTAACTGTAATTCTTTTGTTACATCTCTCAACAGCCTACTTTAGAGAAGGAAAGAAAGAGATTTTATGAAATTGAACAAAACTAGGATTTTTTTGTTTGTGGTAAGGAATAGAGTATCAGATATTTTTATTTATTTTGGTTTAACTGGGAAAGCCAGACTTAATTTACTGGTCTGTTTCTCTTAAGGGTAGATTTATTCCTAATATCAGTTTACAGACAAAATAACCATGATAGGAATGTTTCCTTATTCATTAATGGATGCTCCAAAGCAGTGGTGCGACGAGACTGCATGTGAACCACTGTAAGAGTGACATATCTATTCTTCTAGTAAGAAATTTCTTTGCAGAGTGCAATGCTGTTTCTAAACATTGGTTTTGGAGTGAAAGAAGGGCTATGAAGTAGTCAGTGCTCTAAAGGACATACAGTGCATATTTCTTCCTTAATCTCTGTTGCAGCTCCTCTTTTTATCTCATTTGTGATCCTGAAATTCCTCCTCATATTTGCTACTGGTGGCTGTTCTAGTCCTTTTCCTTCTCCCATTTTCTGAGTCATCTATTCATTTTGCCATTGTTCTTTCCCTAATCTCATGCTGTTGCTCAGGAGTTCCCAGTTCCTACATCCAATGTCTAGTCTGTGCTTTCTCTTGATCCTTCCTCTGCCCCATGTTTTGTACCTACCAAATCACACATTGGTTCCATCTGCTTTGTGTTTTCTTTCTTATTGTTCACTCTCGGCTCTCCTGGGAGTGGCATCTTTGGCATTTCTGACTACTGTATAGGAACATGGCTCTTCTGAGCACTTAAAAGATGTGCTTTTTTTCCCAAAGGGCTTATTTTTTTTCTCTAGGTTGGGTAATTTCCTTGAATAATGTGAGAGGCATGTTGAGCCTTGCAGAAGTCCTTGTTTCAAAACAAAGTGTTGTATTAAATGTCTTCCACCCTCAAGAGAACTTTCCTGTCCTGGTGTTGTCCTTTCCTGCAAAGCAAACCCCCTGCATGTGTAAGAGTGTGAATTAGAAAGCCTTTTAATTAAAAATGTTTGAGGAATAGAATAGGGTGTGAGTGGGGAGGAATTATGTTTTCTTTTGTTCTGACTCATTTTCAACCTTTACCGGAATGTGAATCAGATGACCTTCCTTTGACAGTATACACTCATCATCTCAGTTTATAAAGCGTGCTATTTCTGAATTTGATGCAGATAATTTGGATTGTGAAACTGATCATACTCTATTTCTTTTTAAGATTCTGACTGAAAACAGCCTTTTACAATGTGGATTTTTTCTTCTTGAATGAAGCATGTGCTTCAACATGCAGGAAAATGTGTCACTGAAAAGTGTGTATCAGCTGTTCACCGAATGTAAGGGGCCAAGGTGGAAGAACTAATCCAAAGTGGAAGTGCTTTAATAAGATGATATCGTTCTACTGATTATTGTGCCATAATTTTTTGGTGATGTGAAGGCTAGAGGCTGTAATTGCCTATACTTACAGAAAAGAAATTTTCATTTCAGTCACTTGGTTAACTTTTGCTGGGAAAGTGCTGTCAGAACGGAGGTATTAGAAAGCTAAGTATTTTAAATTCACAGTTTAGTGGTAATAGGGTTAAACCGGCTTAGATTTTTCTGAGTAAATAAAGTGCAAGAGTTGGAAGAGTAATAGGTTCTGGAGAGAAAGTCTATCCAATTTGTACTATTTCAGGAAAAGATACCCTGTTTGCAGTCTTAATTGTCAACTTTCTGACACCCAAGTTGTTATAATGGAAAATAGCACTTTTGCTCTGGCTTGTTAACTGGTGGAGTTGTCTTGGTTGTTTTTTTGTTGTTTTTTCGTGTTTCCGAAGTTGTTAGATGATAGAGTTCAGCATGACAGATGACAAATGTTGATTGGCTTTTACAGCATGAGATTTGCTTTGGGCTAACCCACTTCTTGACTGAAATCTTTAGACACAGAAGTAAGAGTGACACTAGCATGACAGAAGTTATGCTTAACTGAAGAGGCAAGCAGCCTTTCAAAGGCAAAGAACCGTCAAAAAAGATAGTTTGAATTTCCCATGTAGATATATTTCTTAATGCATGTTGCTACTCTGTCTCACCGATTGGAAGACAGACTCGTTCTGAAAGCCAGTAACTACATCTCAGTTGACTCTCTTGCTGTCTGCACAGGGCTTTGTCACACTGTGTCTGTGGACCCAGAGGAGGGGCAGGGGGTTTGAAAAAGACTGACTGGGAACTGAGAGAGATTACCCAGCCCAATAGTATTAGGTCAGTCTAACAACATCATTACTGTCCTTTGTTGATTTATCTAGGGTTTCCACATACACCTGTGCTTCATTTTGGGGGATAAGTCATCCATCAACCTGTAAAAAAGCCCCTAAAATGCAAATAGAGTCCTTGAGAGAGTCCTTATACCTGGGATCTTCAGCACTGTCAACTATCATAGTTCCCTGCATTTTACTTCAGAGACTACTAACTTGATCTCCTGAAATATCCACAAACCCTGCTCCTTGTCACGTTGTGTTGTATGCAGGGAGCAAGTTGTAGGTGCTGGTTAAACATTCCAAAAGTCTTTCCTAAGGCCTGAAGCTTTCATACTTACTCTCTCTCTTGTCTTGGACATGGTTAATTTTTGTACACTTGCCTTTCACCCTTTTGAGTAGCATGCTTTTCCTTTTAAGAGAAACAGCAATATGTTTGCTGCAGCTTTCACATGCCCTCTTTAGCACTGTATTACCCCTAGGACAAAAACTGGCAAGGAATTGTATCCAAAAGTTACCATGATCAAGCACATAGTACTACTTAACTGTATTTGAAGGGACTTGGTGCCACTGGCACAAGAGGGAGAGTGTTTGCATGTTCCCTTTCATCTTACGGTGTCACCTGTCACTTCAGATGGGGGTAGATGCAAAAAGTAAATTGTGAGTAAGTGGAGAAAGTGACTTACATCCCTAGTAACAAAATTCTTTAATTTACCCAAAAATGGTCTGGCTATCTATCACTGCAAGTCCTTTGACACAGTCCCCCACAACATTCCACTGGCTAGGTTAGAGAGCTATGGATTTGATGGGTGGACTGTTCAGTGGATAAGAAACTGGCTGGCTGGTCGCATTCAGAGGGTAGTGGTCAATGGCTCCAAGTCCAGCTGGAGATCAGTGACAAGTGGTGTCCCTCCGGGCTCCATATTGGGGCCTGTACTGTTTAATATTTTTATTAATGATATCGACAGCAGCATTGAGTGCACCATCAGCAAGTGTGCAGATGACACCAAGCTATGGGGTGCTGTTGATAAGTTGGAGGGGTGGGATGTCATCCAGAAGGACCTGGACAAGCTGGAGAGGTGGGCCCAGGTGAACCTCATGAGCTTCAACAAGACCAAGTGCAGGGTCCTGCACATGGGTCGGAACAATCCCCTCTATCAATACAGGCTGGGAGATGAAAAGATAGAGAGCAGCCTTGCGGCAAAGGACTTGGGGGTACTGATGGATGAGAAGTTGGACATAAGCAACCAGTGCGTGCTGGCAGCCCAGAAGGCCATTTGCATCCTGGGCTGCATCAAGAGAAGCATGAGCAGCGGATCGAGAGAGGTCATTCTGCCACTTTACTCCGCTCTAGTGAGACCTCATCTGGAATACTGTGTCCAGTTCTGGAGCCCTCAACACAGAAAGGACATGGACCTGATGGAGCAGGTCCAGAGGAGGGCCACAAAAATGATCGGAAGGCTGGAACACCTCTGCTATGAAGACAAGCTGAGGGAGCTGGGATTGTTCAGCCTGGAGAAGAAAAGGCTTCGGGGGGACCTACTAGTGACTTTCCAATACCTAAAGGGAACTTGCAAGAAGGCTGGAGAGGCCTGCAGTGAAAGGACAAGGGGCAATGGTTTTAAATTGGAGAAGAGTAGATTTAGACTCGATATTAGGACAAAGTTCCTCGCCACGAGGGTGGTGGAACACTGGAACAGGTTGCCTTGAGAGGTGGTTGAGGCCCCATCTTTGGAGGCATTCAAGGTGAGGCTTGACAGGGCTCTGGGCAACCTGATCTAGTTGGGGATGTCCCTGCCCACTGCAGGGGGTTGGACTAGATGCCCTCCAGAGGTCTCTTCCAACCCAAATGATTCTATGATTGTATGCTTGTTTCAGGCGCAAAAGGTGGATTTGTATTAGCTTCGCTTTGCTTCCTCACATTAAGTGCCAGAGAAGAAAATCTGTAGCTGTTACCAGTCACTTTTGTCAATTGACTCAGTTGATGATGGCTTTTCATCTCTAAGTAATTGTATATGTAATTATTAATTGCTTTAGTCAACACATCAGTCACTACTAAAAGAGAAATTATGAAAGTGGTTATAATTTATTTTGGATTTTCTCTTCCTTTTGTATATTCTTAGAAGGAACCTAGTGGATGCCTGTATTTCTCTGCTTCTCTTGCTTTTATGAGGTGTTTGGTTTTGTTGTTCTGTTTCTTATGCAGCTGTGAAGTTCTTATCAATAAAAACAGAATGAATTTGAAGTTGCTTTATATTTTACTTCTACTTTTGATAATAAATCAAAATCTCCTCCCCTTTTCTGGAGAAATTAAAGACACTTCTGTGATATTATAGATTTGGCCTATCACCAGATAAGGACCTAGTTTCCTGATTTGACTGCATGAATAGTGCTAAAGTGTTGGCAGGAATGTGAAATGGAACAGAAGGGAAGGATCTTAGGGAATTGGAGAAATACTAGGATTGATATTGGTAGTAGTAAGGGAAGAAGTAAGTGTTCCTTTTTTTGGTGGTAGCATGCATGTGTATTGGATTAAACTGGATTAAATCCAGATGTCTATTTCTGATTTATCTTAATATACTTTTGCAATTGGAATATTGGCAACTAGTAAATTTTCTAATGCAAATAAAGGACTACAATCTCTCTTGCTTTTTATTTTCTATTCTGTAATTCCACATGATTCTGTCATCCTCTCTTCCTTTTTTTTTTCTGTTCATTTCATAATACTTTATTAAGTATTCGCTTACTCTTATTTTTATATTTCCTTTTTCTATCCAAATGCCGCTTTATTGCTCGGAGTTGTATTTGAATATGAAAAAAAGAGGAGGAGGGAGAGAAAGGAGGGGTAGAAATCTCTAAGAACACTCTAGTCACTTAGAGGAAAATTGCCTCCAAGTATGAGATGACTGATTTAACTCGCAGAAATGTAATCTGAAACCATCAACTCTCTCATACCTGTAACTTACAAGCACACTTTAGCTTGTCAAAGAAAATTGATCTTTATAAATATATTTGTGTAGAGAAAAAGTGTTTTTAAGTCTCCAAAATGTTTGATTTCATTATGCTATCTTTGTGTTCGTAAACCCCAAACGACAAAACAACAAAACCCTCTAATGATTATTTGAGTTTAATGGCTGTACTTCAGAATAATTAAAGTTCAGTGTTCAATTTTCTTTAGGGTGTTCATTTATTAATTATAGAGTCCTCTGATAGTTCTTGGGGATTGTCTTTTTGCAAACCTTCCTGCTTTGAAATATGTTAACGTACTCTTTTTTCCTACTGCAGTGATTACAGGAAACTGAGAAAGTAAACAGTGGAACCACTTTGGGAAACAAAATTGGAGTATGCATTAAAGACCTGTGTTTATAAACTTGCTTGGTAGTGGGAAAGATTATTTATGGTCTAAATTTTAGCATGAATAAAAACAACCTGGGGGACATTTTTTAATTTAAAAAAGCCTCACAATTGCAAATGCTTTATGGTGGTGACAGATGCTATAGACAGTGTGTTTTCAGTTTGTTGTTTGTTTTTTTTAAAGCATCTAGAATAAAATAATCTGAGCTATATTCCTGAAGTCTGTCAATCTCCCAGACTGGTTGTAAATTGAAATGATTTCATTCAAAAAAGACTAGTGAAGTAAGTTTTTTCTGTTACAGAAGTAACTCACTGGACACTCACTGTGATAAAAATCTGCTGTAATGCATTTTTGAAAGCTGAGGGATTGAACAAGTATACTGAAAATGTAATTCCATGTGACTAGAGTTCATTTGATCATGAAAGGAAAGCACAGGGAGAATATAACATGGACAAGTTGTATTTTGGAGACAGTGATAGTGTACACCTACGATATCAGTCAGGAAGAGATGACGTCCACATAATGGCATTAGGTATGATTTATCTAATTTGCATTACAATAGGTAAAAGAATTCTTGAGCAGCCTGTTAAAAGGAGTGTGTATAATTGTTTAAGAAAATGACTTTTTCTAGAGTCTGTTTTTCTTCGTCTGAGTTCTGACAGCTTGGCAATGCTAATGATTCCCGTTTCCTCCTCTGCTTGCAACACTAAAAAATGATGTAATTTTAAGTGTTAATTCTATAATTTAATATCGCATACTATAGTTTATAATATATGTATTAAAGTATATAAATTTAATAGGTTTCAGTATTCGCCGTAATTTGCTTTTAGACATTAGAGGTAAAATACTACCAACAAACATCTTTGAATTACAGTTCCTTCACTTTTTTAACTTGCAAAATGTGTGAAATAGCAAATGTAATAACAAATCAGGTTCAGTAAGGTTTGGTACAAATTGGAGGAAGTGAAACTCAAATCCCCTAGTAACTTGAACAGTGGGCTGGACTCTCTCTAGTGATTGTACATTGAAGGCTAACCACAGCATAACCAGTAAAATTCATAGATTACAAAGCTGAAGAAACCATTTGGGATTGGGTGAACTTTTCTGAGTAATAAAGTTGTGAACTAGTTAATGGTTGAATTAGGGCACATCTCTTATTATAACTATGGTCAGAAGCTATTGTCAGTCTTGATTTAAACAATTTCAGTGACAGAAGAATCCCCCAGAACTCTTGGAAAGTTGTTCCACTGGACACTTGGCTTGATCCAATGTGCTGTTACCTTCACTATTGAAAACTGTGCATCTTAATTCCCCTCTAATTCTGTATAGCTTGGGAAATGCAAAGAGTTGCAGAATAAACACACAAATGACATTAAACAGTGCAGATGAAGCTTAAGTGATGTATATGGTGTGTGTAGGGAAATATTTAAAGACATCTGAGGCGGTTGTTACTGTTCACTAGTTGAAAGCAAATGAACCCTAGAAATGAGGAAGAGAACAAATCAGGAAGCATGGCATGTCATGTAACTTTTTCTGATTCAGATCCGACAGGCCTCACAAGGAAACAGCAGTACTGAAAAGGCACCGCAAAGGGTAGTTGGTTAACTAACAGTATGGAGGAATTTACGTATGAGGCATGGCTGAGGATAGTATGAGTAGAGTAGAATATTGGACTTCAGTCTCAAAGACAAGTGACTGCGAACAGTATGGTGTAGCTTCCTGTAAAATCATGGAGGGATGGGTATGGGGAATAAGTAACTATTGTTTCTTCTACTGCAAGAAGTAGGGAGTATTGCATGAAGCTGGTAGGCAGCAAATCCAAAACAAAGAAGGTATTTTTTGATGTAACTTGTAATTAAATGTGGAAGCTTGTCATGGAATCTTGTGGAAGTTTGTTTTGTGTAGGTTCAGAAAACAACTGGAAAAATACTTATCTTATAAATAAGAAATCATCTCTGGCTCAAGAGATCCCTGAACTACAAATAGCTAGAGGCTGGCAGAGTATTTCTGAGCAAGTGTCCCTCTGTGTATGCCCTGTTCTCAGGCTTCCCTAAACTTATGCTGTTGGGCATGGTTTTGCAGAATTTGGAGCTATATGGAGCCTCTGATTCAATCTGGTGTGACTTTTCCCAAGTGATGTGCTTCTTCTTCCCTGCTTGTAATCTGCAAAATGGAAAATATTTGAAGTTTGAGATGGTGTTTGTTCAAAACTGTTGGAAGATATTGAGGTCCTCTAAAGGATTCGCTTTTCTGTAATGTTGGTACTTAGAATTATAGACTCATAGAATCATTTGGGTTGGAAGAGACCTCTGGAGGTCATCTAGTCCAACCCCCCCTGCAGTGGGCAGGGACATCCCCAACTAGATCAGGTTGCCCAGAGCCCTGTCAAGCCTCACCTTGAATGCCTCCAGGGATGGGGCCCAAACCACCTCCCTGGGCAACCTGTTCCAGTATTCCACCACCCTCGTGGTGAGGAACTTCTTTCTAATATCGAGTTTAAATCTACTCTTCTCCAATTTAAAACCATTGCCCCTTGTCCTTTCACTACAGGCCTTTGCAAACAGGCCCTCTCCAGCCTTCTTGTAAGTTCCTTTTAGGTACTGGAAGGTCACTAGTAGGTCCCCCCGAAGCCTTTTCTTCTCCAGGCTGAACAATCCCAGCTCCCTCAGCCTGTCCTCATAGGAGAGGTGTTCCAGCCTTCTGATCATTCTCGTGGCCCTCCTCTGGACACGTTCCATCAGATCCATGTCCTTTCTGTGTTGAGGGCTCCAGAACTGGACACAGTATTCCAGATGAGGTCTCCCCAGAGCAGAGTAAAGTGGCAGAATGACCTCTCTCGATCCGCTGGCCACACTTCTTTTGATGCAGCCCAGGATTAGCCTTCTGGGCTGCCAGCATGCACTGTTTGCTCATGTCTAGTTTCTCATCCATCAGCACCCCCAAGTCCTTTTCTGCAGGGCTGCTCTCTAT
>VWZO01009262.1:0-20933 GCA_013396975.1 Bucco capensis | reverse complement strand
AGGAAAGGAAAGGCCTCACAACTAAATAGCCACTTTGAAAATTAACTGAATTAAATACAAAAATCTGAGAATTGATACTATAACAATTAGAATCACAAAACCATCTCTTTCAAAACACTCTCCTTTGGTAAATTCATATTACCTTGAGCAAGTTCTTATCTTGGTTTTTTACACACTAAACATATACCTAAGATAGGGTAAAATCTAAGGCTTCAATAGCTCCTTTAAAATGTACACTCATAAAATCCTTAGGCATGGAATCACAGGAGCTGCTGGTCTAATACAAGGCTTTCCATATTTAGGTCACATGTGCACTGTACATACACTAAACAAGCCCATTTAGGTTTCTTTTATTACAAAAAACATACCAAGCCATTGCACACCAAGCACATTATAAAGATTTAGCATAGCACTACAGAAAATAAGGGAAATGCACTATGATTTATTAGCCAATTAAATGCATAATTACTGATTTATCCTTCAAATTATGTATGAAAAGCCCTATTGTTGGGAGCTGAAATGAAATTGTTAGTGTCTGATTATTGGCAATGCTAAAAACTTGCAAAGAAAATGTTTAGCTTGGTGTGTACTCAGAGAGGAAGAGAAGAAAAACTTTTTACTGGCAAAAATGGAACTATATATGTGGGAAAAATGATGATTATCAAAACGTGATGACAGTTCAAATTACATGGTTTCGTATTTGATGTAACTAGATTTATTTCTGCCTCAAAATTGACAGTTAAGATATTGATAAAATATTTTCCTGGCCATTGGAAGATTATAAATACTAACATGTAAAAGGTTCTTCAAATTCATTTGTGGTAGTATTTGTTAAAGTATTGCAATTACCTTATTGGTCCTGAGCAGAGGATACATGTAAGAAATTCAGTATCATAATCTATATTCAAAAGGAAAAAATAAAGGTGCTGGTAAAAAAAAAGATTCCTTAAAAGCTTGTGACTCAGTTCTGGGCAGAAACTTCCTCAGCTGCCTTGTGTTTCAGGGTTTGTTTTCCAGTCACTACATTGCCACTAGATGCTACAATTTCAGTGTAATGCTGACTAAAGCACACAGCAAAAAGACTTCAAACAGGGCAAAGCCTTAAGCATTTTCAGAATGAGCAGGAACAGAAAGTGATGGTGGCTGCCCAACCATGTAAATCCCAAGACATGGGATCAGGCACAAATCCTGTCTGAGCAGGAACTGGGATCTCAGGAGGGGAAGAAGGCAGAGAGCTTCCTTCATTCCGATGTGGTGCTCAGGGCCATGGCTTAGTGCTATGGCAGTGCCAGGTATTGGTTGGACTGCATAATCTTAAGGTCTCTTCCAACCTTTGTGACTCTGTGATTCCTTCAGTAAGTTTGCCCAAGGAAACCAGGAGGAGAAGGAAGGGAAGGTGCCACACTGCCAGTCCTCCAAAGCCACAATTCATTCTTTACAATTAGGCAAGAGTTAAGAGTTGAAAATCATTATCAAAAATTGTGTCCCTCAAAATATGGTGTAATCTTCTTTGTTTTGCTTGGTTTTTTTTATTTGTTTGTTTTTTACCTGGGATGATTTGAGGCTTCAGCATTCACCTTTTCAACCTTTTATCCACAGAATCAGAAAATGGTGCTAAAAACTAATACATGAGAAAAGCTTAGATTCCTGCAAACTAACAATTTCAAGAGCAACAGCTGAAGGAAAACACAAACTCTGGTAACATTTCAAGTGAGAAAAGCCTAGCTTATGGGAGATTAAAAACTGCAAAACCTCAAAGAAAAAGTTTACTGGAAACTACAAGCAAGACGAGATTGCAGACTCACTTCACTAAAGATCCTTCTACATAAAGCAGTGAGGTGTTCACATTATACTGAGGCACACACTAACAAACATTTTCAAAGGCCTTACAGCTGCTGGACCACTCCAGGGAAACAAACTGTTTAATACACCTAGTAAAAAGCATGTAATTAATAAAAATATGAAAACAAGCAACTAAATGTGCATTAAGGCTTACGTTAACCTCGGCACACACAGAGGCATTCAATGCAAATCTTACCCAGGGTTAGAATTCAAACCCTTATTTCTCTTCTGAAGGGCTTCATTAATTCCATATGGATTCCAAACCTCTCTCCTTTTTTAATACCTACATGCCAAAGACCTCCCCTTTAGAAAATTCCTAAGCTTGGACATTGGCAAAACAAAATCAAAACCATGCCATACAGTCATTTTTTTCCCAACTGTGCAAAATAACTCCACATCCCCTCTGATTACACACATCATAAGGACTGCTACATGGATGGAGCAAAAGTACTGTCAGAAACTCAGGCATAATTTACACACAAAAATATCCATCCTATGAGTAAAAAAAATATTAAGAAAAACCAAACCAAAACACAACAAAAAATGATTCAAGTACAAGTATAAAATCCAGTTGCAAAACTCCTGAGACTGATTTGTTGGTTTAAAGCTTGTGTGATCAGTTAAGCTTAGCTAGGAATCATTAAGAGCTTAAAATACTGGATTCAGAGCTGATTTTTAACTCTGCTCCCTAAGAAAAGAAGCCTCAGGTGCTGAGTTCCTCGTCAGTTCACCTTCCTCTCTTAGTAACATGGAAATCTCTGGCTTATTTCAAGCAGATCTGAAAGATGAGGAGAAGTCTGCAAGATAATTCCATTTGTACAGCTTGTCAGAGACTCCGTGCTCAGACACAGCCGAGAGAGTCCAGGGAAAGCCAGGCAGGATGTATCCTGATATCCATTGGCATGGATCTAGGGAGGCATCATGTGCAGTCCATTGGCAGCCCCACAAGTGGTGCTACTTCTTCAGTTTGCAGTATTAGAAGGAATTTTGGGGAGAAGCTGAAGTTACTGCTAAGGGAGAAAGGGTTAAGAAGCAAAGGACACACATGCAAGTAGGAAACCAGGTTCCAGCAATCCTGCAACTGGTTACTTTCTCCAGGGAAGTGCTTGAAAGATGAACTTCCACACTGAAACAGGTTATCTTCAAAAGAACAAGTTCTACCAATCATTTCTAAGTCTATTTTGAGAAAAGCACAACATAAAGTTGGTGAACACATAGGCAGCAGGAGGAGCCCCTTATAAGTGGCTTATGAAAACACATCTGTACCTGTTTCTTTAGTACTGAAAAACAAATCCTTAATCATGCAAAAATATTTTTTAGCATCTTTTGAAAGGTACTTGGTACAGCTGTCTGTTACTCTGGCATATGAAAAAGAACATAAATTAAGTTCCACCCAAGAAATGACATGCAAGTGCTAACACTAGACTTAGCAAAACACACTGACATATTTTACAGCGTGCTGTGTATTACATCTTTCAACTTCCTAACTAGTTACATAAACTGAAAAGGTGCAATCTTTTTAATTAAGGAAAAAAGAATATAGACAGAGACGCTAAAATCAGAGACTCCTAAAAACCACCATGATTCCAGGATTTTTGGGTAGGTAAAACTAAACTAGAGAAAAATCTTTACCCAAGCCCTAAGCAGAAATCAGCTTCCTGCCTCTGTAGCCTCACAAGCCACATGTGTCACTTCAAATCCCAACTCCAGCTATGGGAGAGAACGTGCCTGTTTTTAGGACTGCTCCACTGTGCTAGGAAGCTACTGTTCCTGTGTATACTTAATATGAACCAGTCCCTGAAACACTAACTGAACATAAATTTCCAATTCTGTCACTAATTTTATTTCACTCTGGAATCTCCATTACTGAGAACAATAGGGCAGAAAGCAGAAATCCACTCCCCACTCTTACATTGCTTTGTGAGACTTGGCATCCCTCAGTGTCGTATAAAATCCATGAAAAAAGCAGCACTACCAGTTGGAGCACAAATATTTAAAGCAGCTCAGTCTAAACTTTATGTCCAAATAAAGCCTCCTAATATCCAGCAAGCAGTGGTGCAGCTGCGTTTGCTCACGTAATGTTTCACACATGGAAAGCAAGATGCAGGATTACCTCATTTATGGTCACACTCATAAACTACACAGTACACAGTAAACATGTCTACCCAGCAAATTAAAATATCACTGCACTATGCAGCAGCTGAAGCTATCCAGAACCTGTTTATAATCCAATAGAAACAGAAATTTGTCTTCAGTTCTAGAAACAGGGGAGGGGGGGGGGAAATCAAAGCCTAAGCAAAATAAACTGCATTGCAAGTGTCGCTTGCCCCAAGACTTCCTGCTGCCCACAAAAGACATGCACCCATTCTGGAGATCAAAGGTCACAGCTTTACAATAGAATACATTGTAAATAGGTTTAAAATAATTGAATACAACTGCAAACCAAGGACTCATTTATAGCTTGCTAGGAAAAAAAAAATGTATATAGCTGTTTTAAGTCATTCCAGTATATGAACTGAAACCTGCATTATAAAACTGCATCTGCTTCCAAACTACCAGATCACCACCTGCATACCAGTTGGATTTGGTCATTCCACAGCCATCTAAATAATGAAATGCCTTTGAGTAAATTACATGCCACCACTGTTTTGGTTATCCTCCCCAATGTCTGGGGGAGCACTAAAAATGGCCATACCTGCTGCTACCAGCCTGGGTGCTCAGCAGCTTCCCTGGGACCCCAAATCTCACTCCTAGCAAAGTAACAACCATTTGTTTCTGTAACAGCAAGCATCGACCCAAGTGCTGTCAATACTCACCTGCAAGATGCTTTATTTCTCTGTGCTGTACAAATCACACTGAGTTTACTTCTCACCCAGCAGGCTCACTACCTGGAATGGTGACTGCCTGCCTAGGGTGGGTGGCAACAAGGCTCTTCTCCTCCCTTCTGACAGCTTGCAAGATCCAGCTTTACCTGCCTCAAACAAATCAGCATTTAGCCTGTGCCCAGAGGCACTGCCAGCCTGACACCTATGTGAGTATAGAAACCTGAAGTTAGGGNGTGATTCTGTGATTCTGTAATGGGATAATCCTGTAAAAACAAACCATCACCTGAAAGCTCTGTTTACTAGGGCTTATCTGGCACTCAATCTGTCCCATATTAGCAAGCTCAAATACCCTCCCTTCAGGACAAAGTAAATGTGGAAGTTTGCTGGGATTTGTTAATATAGTTGCTATCTCACCAGGATTAAAGGCAGGAAATAATTCCATGATATTTACTTCTCTCTGTTGTTCACCTCTATTAGACTAGCAATTACACCATGACAAAACCATAATGGCTGGTCCCAGCAAAGAGGCACTTCATCACAAGGCTGAATTGATGCTCATTTTAACAATGACACATGAACAATTAACTCCTGCCACTTCCTGAATACTGGGCTTCAACCTGTGGTTTGCAGAAGCCTTTGGTCTATGGACTACCTCTGAGACCACAAAGGGTCATTAAGGAAAGCCTTGGCTTACTGTCACTTGGCTTAAATTTGCTCTGCACGAAAATGGACCTTCAATGGGAAATTTTATGAGGTCCTCAGAAAGAAAACATGTTGGCAAGTCACTGCCATAGATCTTTCCTTAGGCAGCTGAAACAGGCCCTGGAATTTTTACAATAGTTTTGACCTCTCACCTGCTGCAGGGGAAGAGTTTTCCCCAACAGAACTGAGAATCTGAATGATCAGAAATTCCAGGGCAATGTGATTTCTGGTGGAACATTCACCTTAGTAGCTAGGGCCTGGCAGATTCATTATCTTCTCTCTGTTCAGGGCAGAGTTTGTGGCTGTTAACAGAAGTCTACAAAATACATCCATGCAATAAAACAGATTCATCCCAGAGAACAGGTATCTGACAGCCTAAGTCCCTGAGTACCCTTTTTTGCCCTGTTGCACATTACTTATTCTGAGTGATAAATTCCAGATTTTTCTTGGGGAAAAAGAGAATCTAAGTCCTTTGTGCAGACTGTGTAGAGCAGTGATCATCCTCCTGTCCTCAGCACTGGGGAGGCCACACCTAGAGTCCTGGGGTCAGTGTTGGGCCCCTCAGTGCAAGAAGGACCCAGAGGCATTGGAGTGTGTCCAGAGAAGGGCAAGGAGGCTAGGGAGGGCTCTGGAGCACAAGTGTTGTGAGGAGCAGCTGAGGGCACTGGGGTTGGGTAGTGTGGAGAAGAGGAGGCTCAGGGGAGACCTTAGCTCTCTCTGCAACTCCCTGCAAGGAGGTTGGAGTGAGCTGGGGGTAGGGCTCTTCTCCACGGTTAACAGTGAGAGGACAAGAGGAAATGGCTTCAAGTTGCAGCAGGGCAGGTTTAGATTGGACATAAGGAGGAATTTCTTTCCTGAAAGGGTTGTTAAGTCTTGTCCCAGGCTGCCCAGGGAGGTGGAGGACTTACCACCCCGGGAGGGGTTTAAGAAACATCTAGATGTGGTACTCAGGGCCATGGGTTAGTGGTATGGCAGTGCTAGGTATGGTTGGACTTGATCTTAGAGGTCTCTTCCAACCTTAATGATTCTGGGATTCTGTTCTCAGAACAGGGTTCAAACAATGTGCAATACAAAGAGTTTGAAGCTATATACATGTAACATTATGGAGGAAAAAACCCACCAAGTAGCTTATTAAACCTGAGCCCTGTTCATCTTGTAGACTGAATACAGCCAGCAGAAAAACACCAGCATGTGATAAGGCATAAAATAAAGGGATACAGATAGAGTTTTCATTTTTGTTTTTTTCAAGTACTTTGTGTCCAGGAACTTATTCCATAAACCCTACAAAGAGAGCAAAAAGGACCTTTTTAATTGGACATATAGTGCACGAACATGTCTCCATGCACTCTGCAGTTGATTTCTAAAGTCATTAAACCCCACAAAGCAGTAGGTGGTGTGGAATCATGGCTCTGAAAGAATTCCTAACCAAAATACACGTTCTTTATGTTTTCCTGTAGCTGGCTTTGTGGAAAGGCCCTTCAGCTACCAAAGCAAACAACTGAATGATGTGAATTCAGACATGGAATGACTGTAAGGTCAGCGCATGACCACGATGCATTCATGACCCCAAATTAAGAGGTATTAGCCTCTGTCTTCTAATCCATGGGTCACAAATGTACAGCCTGCTCCAAGAACATGAAAAATTCCTGAAATTTGCTTACAGCCCATTGCTTGGAAGATGGAAAGCTAACATGCATGAAGTGATCAGATAAGTGAAAGGAGCAGCTCTGCTCTCAAACAGCAGATTAAAAATGCCATGCCTTTCAGTCACCTTTGCTGTTAATGAAGGCCAATCTTAAAGCATACTAGAAATACAATCAGCTTCTGAAAAGAAGAATTTCATTTTCACAGATCCTAACATTTCAAACCAGAATTTTTAAGGACAATAAAAAAAGAGGCTTCATTTATCTGAGTAGTAAATGCATTCAGAAGTTATTACTAGTATAATCACCCACAAATTAAGTTCTACATTTTGGCAGACTAGCTTTAGTTTTTAAACTCTGTAAGACAACAAGCTTATTATTTTCATCATAGAATCCTAGCCTGGTTTGGGTTGGAAGGGACCTCTGGAGCTCATCTAGTCCAACCCCCCTGAAGTGGCCAGGGACATCCCCAATTAGAGCAGCTTGCCCAGAGCCCTGGCAAGCCTCACCTGCAATGCCTCCAGGGATGGGAACTCAACCACCTCCCTGGGCAACCTGGGCCAGTGTTCCACCACCCTCATGGGGAGGAACTTCTTTCTAATATCCAGTTTAAATCTACTCCTCTCTAATTTAAGACCATTGCCCCTTGTCCTTTCACTCCAGGCCTTTGCAAACAGGCCCTCTGCAGCCTGCTTGGAAGTTCCCTTTAGGTACTGGAAGGTCACTAGTAGTTCCCCTGAAGCCTTCTCTTCTCCAGGCTGAACAATCCCAGCTCCCTCAGCCTGTCCTCAGAGCAGAGGTGTTCCAGCCCCTGAGCATTCTCGTGGCCTCCTCTGCACCTGCTCCATCAGCTCCATGTCCTTTCTGTGTTGAGGGCTCCAGAACTGGACCCAGTATTGCAGAGGAGGTGTGAGCAGAGCAGAGTGCAGTGGCAGAATCACCTCTCTGGCTCTGCTGGCCACGCTTCTCTTGCTGCAGCCCAGGATGCCATTGTGCTTCTGGGCTGCCAGCGTGCACTGTTTGCTCATGGCCAGCTTCTCAGCCACCAGCACCCCAAGGCCTTTTCTGCAGGGCTGCTCTCCATCATCTCATCCCCTAGCCTGGATTGATAGTGGGGATTGTTCTGACCCAGGTGCAGGACCCTGCACTTGGTCTTGTTGAAGCTCCTGAGGTTCCCCTGGGCCCACCTCTCCAGCTTGTCCAGGTCCTTCTGGATGACATCCTGCCCCTCCAACTTATCCCCAGCACCCCATAGCTTGGTGTCATCTGCACACTTGCTGCTGGTGCACTCAATGCTGATGTCCATAGCCTTTATACAAATATTAAACAGTGCAGGCCCCAGCACAGAGCCCTGAGGGACACCACTTGTCACTGATCTCCAGCTGCACTTGGAGCCATTGACCACTACCCTCTGGATGCAACCAGCCAGCCAGTTCCTTATCCACTGAACAGTCCACCCATCAAATCCATAGCTCTCTAACTTGGCCAGTAGAATGTAGAATTTTTACTCTCTTCACATCATATAGACCATAAGAGGCTACAAAAGTCATCGTGTTGCTAAGAGTACATGAAGGTTTTTTACCAAGAATAAAATCTCAGCTTTTCATGTCATCATGACACATTTTATGTCCAAAACTTCCTTGTTAAAATTTACAGCAGCATTTAAATTTCCCATACTGATTTGTTACAAAAATCAGACATTTATTAAAAGAAGATACTTCAGGAATGAGTCCTTTGTGGAGACTGAAGGAGCTGTGTTATTCTTCTAGCTGACATGAGATCTCACTGCAGAATTCATATCTAATGTATGAAACATTTCATACATTTCAGGATGACATCTAGTAGATTTCATTTTAGGTTCCTGAGTTAGGATCTTCATGTAATCACTGGAGACTTCAAAGCTCTCTTCATTTATCAATCCCTCCCATATCCCTGGCACTTCTGGATGTACAGATAGTAGCACAAAAAGGCCCAAAGAACTGATCTGCCCATGATATTGATTCCTCTGTGGAGTTTCTCATCAGTGTCTTGTGAAATCCTCTGCTTCTCTGCCTGTACCACAGTTCTGTGTCACTAAGCTCCTCTTTCAGTATTCATGTGCCACCATGTTCTGTAGCTGCAGTGCAGAAAGTGAACTTTGGACTTGAAAATCCCACTGTGTAGTATTCCATTGCAGTTCATAACTGGCCCCTGGCAACCATAAGTTCTACAGACTACTTTAATAGTTTATTTTCCCTTACTTACTCTCTTGCTTCTCCTAACATCCTAAACCTCATGATAAAAGGTGCAGGAAAAAGGGGAACCTTCCAGTCAAAGATGTGTGATTAAGAAACATACATCTCTAGGAAACCCCATGGGAGTGGGGTACATTCCTTACCTTCCTCCTGCATTGAGACTTACTCTTGTTAGGGAAGTGAGAAAAGTGACATCTAACAGAGATGGCCATCTGGCAGAGCACAGCAAGACCCAGCCTGGCTGGCAGTTGGATTTGATCCTCTAGCATGACTGCCCATCACCAGCCCCACCAAACTGAAGAGAATGGTGACATATGCTGCAGCAAGAGAGGTTTAGCAATGAAACTGAAATCAGCAGGATTGCTACGATCAGATACAAAATTCAGCTAACAGGAGCATGTTGATCTAGCCAGAAATAAAACTAACCCCTGAGTACATGGAATTGACTCAGTTGCAGCCACAGCCCAGCTCACAGCACTCTTGTACATCACCACAGTGTCAAAGTGGTAGCTCAAACAACACAAGCAGCACACTGCTCAGCCCTTGGGTACAAGGGCCTGTAAATGGGTCATAAGCAGGTTAGATGGCTTGGCCCAGGGGAGGAATGCCAATGCAAAGCAGAATTTTCCATTGAGTGGTCACCTGTGGTTACAACAATAAAATAGGAATTTCTTGCCATATTGGGAAGAGAAACATCCAGATCTGAAAGAATTAATATGAATATTGCACTCTTCTAAACCACCAATGCACACAGAGCAAACTGGGACTGACACCTGTAATTACAGCCAGAGAGAAACACAAGCTGCTAAAGTCTGAGAATGGCTCAGATCTGTGCACACCAGCAGTAAAACTAAGCATAAGAAAGCTCTGGATGTGAGTTATGCTTGTATGCAGCTTTGGAATGGATTTTCATCACAGCTTAATGCTGCTGCACTCCCAGCCCAAGGATGAATGTGCTTGCAGCAGTCTGAAGGCAAGACATTGACAGTGCAGACACCCATGTGCACTGCAGTGAGGCTAGTTCATGTGCTTTGAGGATTTTAAAAAAAGGTCTTAATAAACTAACTTACTATAAAATAAAACAGCACTATCAGAATATGGAATGAAACTGAATTCTTAGCTTATTTATATTAATTTAGGCAAAACGTATTAAAAATCTACTATTAAAAAAGTTATTGTGTGATTTATTATGAAAGCAGAGAACATTTCAGCAAGTCTTGGAGCATGCTCTCACCATCCTAATCCCCATTACAAAGTTCTTATTCTGCCTCAGGAAGCAGATGGCAAGAGATAATGTCAGTAACAATTAGGAGGCTTCACTGCCCTTGAGGACTCTTCTGCTACACACTTGTAATATTTCCCAGAGCTTTTCAGAAATAGGGTACTTTGCACTATTATATTCTAGGTACACTGTTTGCATCATCCCCAAAGCAATGATGCAAGTTTTGATCTGTTGGTTTTGTTTCATTTTTCTATTAAACAATGGAGAATGCTGTATTTTTTATTAACTTTATTAAAATAAAGACATTATAAATGAAGCATCCGAAATTACTTTCATATTTCACCTTGCAAACCTAAACCCACTTGAGTTTCCTAATATTTTGAATCAACTTCCTCTGAACTCCTTGCATGCTGCTGACCCTTTCATGTTTTATGAGCCCTGTTCAACTCTCACTAACAACTAACTTGGATCAGATCCAGAATCTCTTCTTAAACTGTGGCTTGGAGAAACCCTACCCATTTGGACAAGGGAAGCCCAAAGAAGCTCACAAGAGAATATATTATGCCCCTTTATCTCATGCAGGATTTTGTTGGCTTATGACCTATTTGAATGTCAATTACATTTTTGCTATTATTAGTATCTTTAATCTTGCTTTACAAGCTGTGGCTAATCTACCTAAATAAAATCCATAGAGGAAATCAAACTTCAGAATGAGAAGGGGAAAAAAGTGCTGAGGGATAGAGAGATTCATAAAATTAATTAATATGTTGGAGATGCATTTTGAAACTTTAGTATTGAAGATGAAGGAAAAAAATGACTTCCCAAAAGAAATAAGACAGGCTGGGTTGGTTCTGGAGCCTTTTGGAGTTACCTAAATATTATCTTTCTATAGAGATACCATCCAACATCCTCACACAAAGAGCTACAGCAATGAAAGCTATACCTGCCCCTGTGCCACAAGCTGCTATGAGCACTCCCTAACATTTCAGGTGAACTGAACCAAGCTAGACAGCTACAACATTTTTTCAGTTAGCTAAACTCACCTGGAAAGGGTCAAGTGAGCACAAAAGCATGAGAAATTGCAGCTCTGGGGTTTTTATTAACAGTCCTCTACTTCAGAAGGAACTGTTAGGCTTCCAAAGCAGGACAATTCTATTGGTTTAAATTGCAGCATGTATGGTATTTGTGGCTTTTAGAGCAGGAACTAAGGAAATCAGAACTGGTCTTTGGTTGGACTTGGTTGTGCAGATGACTATAAACCTTACAAGTTTTACTGATGCAGTTCAATAGATCAGCAAGGAAGTGCTTCAAGGATTACCTTGTGGCTAGCATGTGCAGCCTTTTAACTAATGGAGATTGAGTAAAAATTAACAGCCCAAGAGATCTGGGTTTGCTTGAATTGCTTAGAAAAGGGAAACTGGGAAAGGAATTCACAGTCTTTTATTGTTTAAGGGTGGACCAACCATCTGACCACAGGAACCAACTGCCCAGTACATTTACTACTTGGGTGAGCATGACCTTGATTGTCAAAAGCCTGCATTTGTTTTGCTAAATACATTCTCCTGCTTGACTGATGGGCTATGGTTTGGCCTCTCCTTCAACCAAAAGGGCTACACCTGAACTTCCCATTAAAGGGTAACAACTGGCAGATGTGAGGGAACATCTAACAGGAGGCTGATGCTGAGCAGATGGGTTGAGGTGCTGCAACCTTTTCCATCACTTTCCACCCACTGCTTTGGCAAAAGCACATAATCATCAGGAGCCTGATGCTTCACTTCCTCAAGCAGCAGTACAATACTCCCTGCAGAGTGCTGTGCTGCTAAACTATCAGAAACACAGCTAACTAGAGCTTGTCCAGCTCTACAAGTCCATGCTGCTGACTGTGGTTCAATGAGATAACAACTTGGAGAGAGAAAACAGTTGAAGAAGTTTCTGCTCTGAAACGTTGGTGCTTGCCCTGCATTGCAGCTCTTTGTGCAAATGCCACCACTGCTAGAGCAATACTGGAAAGCAGGTCATTAGAGTAATAACCTAGGTTAGAAACAAGGCTTTTTCATCTCATTTCAGTTTAACACCTAGCCTGACAAATATTTGCTCTTGAACAAAGACACAGATGGGGAAATGTGGTGAGGGATAGGAAGAAGAGATGGAGAACTTTAGCTATATCCCTGTGTGGCCCCTCTGTTTTGGATCTATATCTTCAGCTGGTCCTTTCTATAGAGCAGGAAGATCTGTTCTACAGGACTAAAGCATCATTGATTTGATATGGCCAAGAAAAAGAGATTTCTGTTTACTAAAGCAAGAAGAGGTGTGGTACTGTTTCTCTCATTAAGCTCTCATTAAACTTCTCTAGAGCTTGCCTTATCCAGTGAAGGTAAACTCTTCTGTTTCATAGTACATGTTTTGTACTGCCTAGCAAACTAGATATCTTTTTATTTGTATAAACATTCAGTCCCCTTCATGTTCCTGCTGTCACTCTTAATATTCCTGAGTCTAATTACAGGCTCTTTGGAAACTACTACCTTGTAGCAAGTCCTCATGTTTCATTTCATGAACAGCCTTTACATCCTTACATGATGAACAATGTCATTTCCTGATGCATATTCTCAGGCCTAATCATTAGATTGTATGCTTTTATTATGCTCTTTCTTACATTCCTCTCTTCTAGGAAGAAGAAACTCTTTCCCCACACGAGAGCTTTTCCTTCCTCTGTATCACTGTCAGCAGCTTTCTCTGTACCCCAGATGGTTGTAGCTACACTACTGTTCCTCATCCCAGGCTTTCAAAAAGTGGAGTCTTGCCAGGGAAAAGCACTGAAAGCAAAGCCTCAGCTGATTTTTTGTGTGTATCCTTCCATGTAGGGCACAGATGGCCACATTTTCTCAACCCCTCCCCTACTTCAGCTGAAGACCACAAATTCTCAGCTTATTTCTCCCCAGCTCCATGTATGCAAATGTTACCAAAGTCTCCCTTTCTTTGCCAATACGTAGGATGGGAACTTCTCTACATTCTGACTAGATTCCAAATACTTTATTTAGAACAAACTACTCATCAGATTCAAATTTAGCAGCATATTTTCACACATGACCTATAAACAAACCCAGGCAACACCAAAACAAATCCACCAGCACCATATTGTCCCAGACCTCTCACCAGCACATTCTGTTGTATGAAGTCCTCACTGTCATTAGCTCACCTTACAGGAGGAACTTTTTGTTCTCCCTTCCCTAGCCTGAGCTTGTGATGCACTTTTTTCCATGTTAATCACAATTCTGAATAGTTTTTCCACAGTATCGCTCAGAAGAGCACTTGCAGGGAGTGCCTGGGCCCAGCACTCGGAGACTAGACAAGGAGAAGAGAGATTTAGTGAACACCTGTTCAATGGGGCAGTGGCTCCAGCACAATTGGTTCCCACTTCATTTCACACAGTAATAACTTTAATGTCCTCTGTGGGCTTGCTTTCAAATACCAGTTCTACAACATCAAACAACAAAAGAGCTGAAAGCAAATTTGCCTAGATGGCTTCCAATCAGCTTTCTGGGATAAATGCAAATTTGCCTACCTTAGTTTGCCTTTTTTCTTTTTTTCTTTCTCCAACTTTATCTATGTTCAAACTCTTTCCCTTTGGCTTTTGATAATCCTTCTCAGCATATCATTCTCCTCCATTTTTTAGTACTTCTCTTGGCCACGATAAATTCTCTTACCCTATTNTCCCTGGAGCTTCGTTCGCCAAGCCTAGCCATACATTAGAAACTCTGCATCTCTCATCACTCTCTTGAATGTCCATACTTTTAGTTTTGTATCCTTTTGACTCTTTTACATGCACCCAGGCTTTTTTTTTAACTACTTAACCTCTTTTTTGTTTCATTTTGATCTCATTTAAAATATTTCTCGTTTTCAGGTTTTCTCCTGCTCACCTTGTTTAGTTTCAGCCTTCCCTAAGATAGAAGCATTATAGATAATTGCGTAATGTCCCCATGATAATTAGTAGTTTCAGCTCTTTTTAGGATGCGATAGGTTAGACTTATACACCTATTTCTGCTGTCTCTGCCTATTCACATATCTGGACTGGCTATGCCTACGATCAATGCAGCTGGCTAACAAATGAGGACACACCACCTAGGAAAAGGCCAAAAAAAAAGGTTCTTTACATAATCATGTTTGCTTTTTACTCTATATTAACTTTGTCCTCCAGATGCCCCTCTCCAATGCATTCCATCATATCTCTTATCCAAACCCCATCTTCTAGTATTAGCATATTTTGCTGTGTTATGAACCCCAAACTGAATGCTTTCAACATTCTGAAGACAAGTTCTGTTCAAAAGCATGGTTTGAGTTTCATTGTCACCTTCATAGACCTGAATAGATTTGACTTTCTTGGTAAAGTAGTTGACTTTACAAACTAAACCAATACAAATTCTTAGCTGAAAATTAGTAAAATCAATACTCCAGCAGAACTGGATGTAAATAAACATGAATTTCTGGTCAAATTTCTTAGCTGGCAAGTCAATAAAAATAAGTTATTCTTCTACACACTGAGTCAACTGCACACACAGAAAAATCAGTCTACTTCTGCTCACTCCCAGAATCCTTTCTAATGGGCCATATATCATATTCTCTTAGAAATATTTTTCTCTCCTTTTCAAAAATGTCTTACATGGAGTGATCCTTTTATTTTCCCTCTAGAATGTGCACAGATTAGGTTTTCACTGGCACTGATTTCACCTCAGTGCATTCCTGCTGGCATTACTAGTGTCATCCTAGACTTATCCCCTCCCTTCTATCAGATCTGTACTGTTCCATTTCTGAGACTTCTATGAATGGAAATGTTCCTTTTGCCTGGTACAAGGAACCTTAAATTACCTCCTGCACAAACCTTTCTCCATAGTCACAGCTTAAAAGCAACATAAAACGAATGCAGCATAGTGTTTTGAAATAATTGTCAATAATTCTGCTTAAAAATATATTGATTTAAGTGCATTAAATACACAGATGGCATAGAAATACAAGTACTGGTCAGGAAAAGCAAAGTTACAGATTACTTTCTAACCTACTGTTTCTAGTAAATTTTTTTCTAAACATTAAAATGCTTCTAGAGTTAATAGATATTCTCCTTTCAGAGGCTATTGTATAACTCTTACATAGGTTAGAGATTATAGATGTATATAGATTACCATTTCCAAAGAAAAGCCACAAGAAATCACCAAACATTAGAAACACAAATTAAAGTAACACTTCCATCCTATACATATTTCATGAAGTCAAAAGTTTGAAAAAAACTGGTATCAAAACTCTTCTCCTCTTTTGTGATGATCCATCAGATCTCTTCCAGGTGGACAGATATCTAGCATGCCAGCAGAACCACCTCGAAGAGCCTGAGAGCTATGATCTTCATTCTTTTCTGCTCTACACCCAAGTTCTGTCAAGCTTTTAGCTCACCATGGACAGCCAGAAGCTTCTCCAGGGTTAACAATGACAGGACAAGAGGAAATGGCCTGGAGTTGTAACAGGGGAGGTTTAGATTAGCTATAAGGAGAAATTTCTTTCCTGCAAGGCTTGTTAAGTCTTGGCCCAGGCTGCCCAGGGAGGTGCTGGAGTCACCATCCCTGCAGGGGTTGAAGAAACATTGAGATGCTCTCCTTAGGGCCATGGGTTAGTGGCATGGGAGTGCTAGGGATGGTTGGACTTGATGAGCTTAGAGATTTCTTCCAACCCTTGTGGTTCTGTGACCTTCACACAGTGCACACAGGCCAATCTGCATTCTAGCTTTTCAATCCTGCTTAAACTAGAACTTCAAACTAGGTGCTGCACAAGTAGCAGCTCTGATCTGGCTAGTTAACCTGCTTTTCATTTTAGCCATTTTCCCGCTCTCTAATGTTGTTACTATATTTAATGAGGAAGCTATGACCAGCAATATGTGACTAATAAATAATCTAGCCATCTATTACTAGTGATGTGTACTTGTGAGCCTTAATTCATACAGCTCAGAACCACAGGATTTTCTAAAGCACTTGCTGTCGTTGTGGCTAGGCTTGGCGAACGAAGCTCCAGGGAGGGCTCCAGCCACGCTCCTCCTCAGCGCCTTTGCCAAGCGCTGATAAAAAGAGGATAGCAGATAGCACCCTCGAGCCTGAGCTATGGATTTTTTTAGGTGAGACACAGCATGCACAGAGCTGGACCCACCCTTTAGTCCTAAGGTTCATCTGCCAGGGCCTAGCAAGCTTGGATGCTGGCAGCCAAGTCCTTAGGATGGAGGTTTAAGCTCTTAGCTGGAAGGCCTCACAGGGCTAAACGAGCTCCATCTGCCCAGGTTTGGAATCAGAGTTGTCCTTCTCCTAGGATGACTGCCAGAAGGCTAATGAGCTCATCCTAGCCATAAATCACTTGCTGTAACACCTCTGTAAATACACAGCTGTGGAACCAGGTAAAACACCATGGAGGGATTTTTTTCCACAGAAGACAAAAAAAACCTAGTACATTCCAAGGTACTGCTATTTCAATATCTTTGAGTAACAGTGTCCTAGTGTGAGTCACNGCTGGCAGCCAAGTCCTTAGGATGGAGGTTTAAGCTCTTAGCTGGAAGGCCTCACAGGGCTAAACGAGCTCCATCTGCCCAGGTTTGGAATCAGAGTTGTCCTTCTCCTAGGATGACTGCCAGAAGGCTAATGAGCTCATCCTAGCCATAAATCACTTGCTGTAACACCTCTGTAAATACACAGCTGTGGAACCAGGTAAAACACCATGGAGGGATTTTTTTCCACAGAAGACAAAAAAAACCTAGTACATTCCAAGTTACTGCTGTTTCAATATCTTTGAGTAACAGTGTCCTAGTTTGTGTCACANTGAGTAACAGTGTCCTAGTGTGAGTCACAATAAGGTATTCCATGCCATAGACATCATATTTAGTCCTTGAGGCTTTGACACCAAGCTTGGGCCTTGGGGTCTCTTGCATGAGGCCTTACAGACCCAAGCAAAACAAGTGCTTAATTGAGCTAATTAGTGCCTAATTACCAACTAGTACATAGAAGGAGAGCTCTGGTCTCTACCTTGCCAGAAGGTTGAGCACCTGAGCCCTGTGAAGCTCAGCAGCCCAGCTCTGTTCCTGCAGGACTTTCCCTGTTCTGCCTTCCATCTCAATTCAAGAGTTGCTGAGTTCCAGGATGCAGCCTTGGAGTCCTGGCTGCTGCTGAAGTCCTCCTGTTACAGCATCAGAGGTGATGTAGCTACCATCAAGTGGGGTTTGGTTCTGGCATTGAGTTTGTATATATATATCCCCACACATACNAAGCAAAACAAGTGCTTAATTGAGCTAATTAGTGCCTAATTACCAACTAGTACATAGAAGGAGAGCTCTGGTCTCTACCTTGCCAGAAGGTTGAGCACCTGAGCCCTGTGAAGCTCAGCAGCCCAGCTCTGTTCCTGCAGGACTTTCCCTGTTCTGCCTTCCATCTCAATTCAAGAGTTGCTGAGTTCCAGGATGCAGCCTTGGAGTCCTGGCTGCTGCTGAAGTCCTCCTGTTACAGCATCAGAGGTGATGTAGCTACCATCAAGTGGGGTTTGGTTCTGGCATTGAGTTTGTATATATATATCCCCACACATACATTTCATTTTCTTACTGTTTTCATTCAAGTAGTTTCAGTTTCATTTCCAATCCCCAAGTCTCTCTCTCTCTGTTAGTTTCCCCTTTTCCTCCCTGCAGTGGGGGCAAAGGGGATACTAGAGAATCTCTGTCAGTGGCTTTGTGGCTGGCCCAGCCCCAACCCTTGACAAACAGCAATAATTTTAATAGGCTGAAACTAGCAAAATGTTCTTGAAACAAGTTTTTGGTTTTTGTTATCTTTGTTATCTATTGCCATGGATAGGAGAAAGTGAAGACTCAAAAACCTGCACTTTGGAGTGTTTGTGGTGTGTTGGTTGGAAGGGAATGTTGCTCTGTCTGTTTTCTGCTGTAAGGTGGAGTAATCTGTGCTAGAAACGAATGTCCCCTGTCAACTGACAATGATCCTCTAGTTCTCAATGAAGATCTTTCTCACCAACCCATACTTCTTAATACAGATTTATTTGGCTCCACTAAAACATGTATTAGGGTGAATGGCTGCCCTGTGCTAACTCCCCATTTTACTTCTCATGCCAGACTACATTCTGTGGACAGTACCTTTATGTATTTAAGGATCTCCTTTGTTCCAGAATGCATCCCAGCTTCCAATCATTACATTTTCAATTACTTCCAAATCAGATTTCCAAACTTTCAGTGCAGCACAGCAATCTCATCACTTCCCTAATTTGTCTTGCATTTTCCCCAGCATTGAATCAAATGGACAAATCAGTGATCATGAAAGGGCTAACTCTCCAATAAAGCACTAAAATGCTTCAATTGAGATCTATTGTGGAAAGCTGCCTTGACAGACCTCAGCAACTTCATTATCATGGAAGCAATCTAATTCTCAGAAAGCTGAGGCTCATCAAAGCTGTGTGAAATTTAGTTATCAGTTGATTAATAGTTTGAAATTAATTCTTACCTATTCAGATGTCCAACCTTCAATGCCAGGGTACAAACAGAGCACTGCATTATTTAGAACAAGCAGGACTGCCTTATTGGGGTTTTTAGTTATTCCTAACTCTCAGGGGCAAGGATGCAACTTCTCCTTGGATTGCACCTGGTCTTTGTGGATATCTACTTAGATATGCAGGAGAAAATGGGCATTGAGAATTAATTAGCACTAATTCCCAACAACTGAATTTCAAATTTTAAGAGAGAACTATTTGAAGGGAAGGCAGCTAACTAAGACTGTGAAGCCAACAAAAGACCCCAGGAAAATCCAAGTTTCAAAGGATATATCTGGGCTCCTCTGTTTAGGAAAGACAGGANACAATCTCCAGAGGTCCCTTCCAACCCCAACATCCTGGGATATATCTATTTCAGTGTCTGATAACTACTGCTAGAGTTTGTAAGATTTCTGTATCCAAACAAGATCTGAATTTCTCTCTCTTTATACTCTTCCCTTCCTAGTTTACTTCCCATTTCTTTTTCCTACATGTGTCTCAGAAACATGGGAGAACCAAAAGATTCTTGGGTGTTTTCTTTTTATTAGACATCAGATCTAGTTAGCATTCTCCCCTTTGCTCACACATTAATGCCCTAAAGATATCACAATTTTGAAATCATAAAGGATGCAATAGTATGTTGCATTTGGGATATTTCTGTTTTGTTGGGGAGAAGAATTTGGTTTTATCTCATTTCAAAGTTTGTGGTTTTTTTATTACTATAGTTCTTACTACACACACATATATATATATTTGAAATGATGGAATTATACAATAATAAAATTACTGCCATCTGCAACTGAAGAATATTTTCAGGTATCTTAGCACTTATTCTGTGGCACTAAATGCACTGCAGAGCTTTAGATGTATATAATAAGGTTTCAGGATGGTAAATACCCAGTTAGTTTTCCATCAAACTGTAGACTGTCTCAGAGAAAAACCTCCTCCCCCTCCCCTGATTTGTACTACTCTAAAGCATTGAGCTCTCACAAACTAATACAAAGCACAAACTCTATGAGGAAGCAATACATGCATTTTACACTTCCTTATATTGCTTAGAATGCCATCCTGATGCTATCATTTAGCTCACCATGACATTCCATCAATCAAACCCCACTTTTAATTATGCACCACTCTGCTTTCTCTCTCTGAGCAAACGCAGAGGACACACAATGATCTATTCCAATTCAAATCCATGCTTTATGGAATTAAAACTAGGTTGAGAATCACTTTTACATCATCTATCAGCCTGTCAATGAATGATCTGAACCCCTGCTATTGACCCAGTCCAGTCCAAGCTGTTCTTTGTGCACTGGCCTACATATCATCTGTTCCCTGTGCTGCTCTGTTCCAGATAGACAGACAGCTGCAACAGCACATCCCTGCTCAACCTGAGGACCATCTGACTTTAATTGTAGCACACAGCTTGATGTGGGGTTGGTTATGAGAAGCCAAAGTATCACACTGTAATAATCTGGGAAAGCAGAAAGCTGCCAACACAAGGTTGCAAAGAGGGGGCTTGGGGCTGTCTGCTGGCTGACAGGCTGTAGGGAAATATGATTAATGAGCAAGGGATAATGATATCAGGAACCCGATTAGCACCACAAAAAGGTCACAGATCAAAGTAGTATGCATTTCATGAGCTCCAATCATTGCCTGAGATCTGTGGGCTTAAAGAGGTAAACTGAAATGCAAAGGGGGAAAAAAATACCTGTGTGATAGCTTACAAAGTGAGCACTTAAAATCCTATAAGCACTGTTTTGTCTGAAGCAGGAAGCAGTAAGGAAATTGCATGGGAATGTATTAGCCCAAGCTTTTTATGATGGGATTGGTGAGGAACTGAGTGCCAAGCACTCTTCCTAAACACACCTTTGTGACTTAAAAGGAAAACAATCATAGAATCACAGAACTGTCAGGGTTG
>VWZO01009261.1:26778-46563 GCA_013396975.1 Bucco capensis | reverse complement strand
TCCCTTCCAGCCACTACCATGCTGGATTTGGGGATTGTGTGCAGAAACTCCATGATTCTCCAAGATCCCCTCCAGGAAATATGCAGGAAAGACTAGTAGAGCACGAGGACCCTCACTGCCAGGCACTGCACAATGTTCACAACACAGAATTCATGGAATCATTCTGGTTGGAAAAGACCTCTGAGATCATTCAGTCTAACCATCTACCCAGCACTGCCAGGTCACCACTGAACCGTGTCCCTCAGCATCACATCTCCATAGCTTTGAAACCCCTCCAGGGATGGGGACTATACCACTGCCCTGGGCAGCCTGGGACAGCCCTTCACAATCCTTCCCAGGAAGAAATTCCTCCTTATATCCAATTTAAATCTCCCCTGGTGCAATTGGAGGCTGTTTCCTCTTGTCCTATTCGCTTGTTCCTTGGGAGAAGAGCCCAACCCCCACCTGGCTCCAGCTTCCTTGCAGGGACTTGCGAGCCAAAAGCTCTCCCCTGAGCCTCCTCTTCTCCACACTAACCAACCCCAGTGTCCTCAGCTGCTCCTCACCACCCTTGTTCTCTAGACCCTTCCCCATCTTCCTTGCCCTTCCTAAATTCTTTCCTACCCAGACACATCCAAATATTCCCCCGTGGATATTCCCAGGACACATTTCCATGTGCTCACTCCACTCATCTCCATCCAACAAACACTCAAACTCTGAGGTTTTTTCCCCCCCATTTTTCTTTTGTTTTAGGGCATTGGAACTGTTCTTGCTGAGTATTAATTGGAGAATCTGCTTGGGACTTAATAATGATTCTTGTGAAAGTAGGTCAAACCCCATGCTATTTTTTTCCTCTCACTTTTGGGACTTGAAAGCGGATTTCAGTCTTTCAGTACTCCTTGGATGGAAGTATTGTGCTTTCCATGGGTGAGACATAGCTCTTGGTAACGAAGGAGAAAGACTTGAGGGACTCAAGATAAATATACTCCTGTATGCTCATGTAGGCTTCCTGATAGAGCCACTCCCCTTGGAGATGTACAGCTGTCTTCTCCAGACTCTGGAGCTTGCAAATCAACCTGAGATTGCACAGAAGTCACTGGAAAATGGAGTGTTGTGATGAGTGAGGTCAACCCGAGAGAGCTCTGCCCTGCAGAGAGCTTTAATTCATGGCTGAGCACTGCCCATGGGCACACATGGTATAGGCAGGAAATTCCTGAGACCTCCTGGAGCTCAGCATCCTCCTGGCACTCAACATCCTCCTGCACTGGGCACTGGGGAGGTCACACCTCCAATCCTGGGCTCAGCTTTGGGCTCCTCACTCCAAGAAGGGCATGGAGGTGCTGGAGTGTGGCCGGAGAAGGACAAGGAAGCTGGGGAAGGGTCTAGAGCACAAGTGTGCTGAGGAGTAGCTGAGGGCACTGGGGTTGGTTATCCTGGAGAAGAGGAGGCTCAGGGCAGACCTTCTGGCTCTCTGCAACTCCCTGCAAGGAGCTTGGAGCCAGGTGGGGATTGGGCTCTTCTCCCAAGAAACAAGTGATAGGACAAGAGGAAAGAGCCTCAAGTTGTTCCAGGTGAGGTTTAGGTTGGTCATGAGGAACAATTTCTTCCTGGCAAGGGTTGTAAAGGCTTGTCCCAGGCTGCCCAGGGCAGTGGTGGAGTCCCCAGCCCTGGAGGGGTTTCAAAGCTCTGGAGATGTGATGCTGAGGGACATGGTTCAGTGGTGACCTGGCAGTGCTGGGTAGATGATTGGACTGAATGATCTCAGAGGTCTTTTCCAGCCTTACTGATTCTGTGATTGGATGCTGCTGTCAGGAGCTCCTTTATGATTAGTGGAAGGATTGACATCTCCAGAGGGACATTTTATTCCAGAAGTTCAGTGGTCCACAGAAAACTTGTTGCCCCATGGGTGTAAAACTGATAAGCACACAGCCATGGAAGTTTCACTGCAGCTCCAGGCCACCCCCTGCTCCTCAATAGGTGACTGAGTGTTCACCTACAGCTGCTGGTAGCAGTGTGCAGACAGCAGCACCAGCTCTGGTGACCACCAGGATGAATCTGAATCCCTCTGGTTTTAGTGTAAGTTATGCTGAAGTTATCATCCAACCATGTTCTCTGATCATAGCTGGGAGATCAGAGGGCTTAGAGCTTTCCACCTTCTGCACACCTCCAGAAATAGATCTTGCCTTCTCTGTTTTTTGAAGGCATTTGACTTATTAGAGAAAAATAATAAAGAAATCAATAAAAAGCATCAACTTCTGCAGTTTCCTTCATCAATGACTGCAAGAATTGCTCCTCCACAGCAGGACCTCTCAGCTCTAGCAACAAACTGGATTTCTCCACCCATGTCTGCAGCCTGAGAACCCTCTGGCATGACTCACAGTTGTCATGCTCCCTTCTGGGCTTTGGGAGCTTTCCTGGTGTTTTTACCTCTTCATGCAGTGGAAACTCCAGGAGAAATGGAGACTTCATCCACCAGGATTTGATCCCTGGGAATTGCCTTTGGAAGATTATCATTCCAGAGTGTGGAGCACTAAATGCCACAGAGCTATTTCTGCTTTCCACCCAAGGCCTTTCCCTCACTCCAGCAGTGTGGAAAGTTGCCTCCGAGGAGGTGACAATGCCATTTATAGCCACCAAAAGCCTTTTCATAGTCTTCTTCTGCTTTGAAGAGACCTGCAGCAGTGCAGACATCTTGCAGCTGCTCTCTGTGGTTGGCCTGCTAGGTTTGCTTCCAGTTACTGAGTCTGAAGGACATTAGACATGGGACATTAATTCTGGATGAGGACACCCTCAGGCAGTTTGCAGATGACACCAAGCTGGGTGCAAGTGTTGATCTGCTGGGTGGTTAGAGGATCCCCAGGGGGATGTGGCCAGGCTGGATCCATGAGCTGAGGTTCAGCAAGGCTGAGTGCTGGTTCCTGCCCTTGGCTCACAGCAAGCCCAGGGAAGCTCCAGGCTTGGGGCAGAGTGGCTGGAAAGTGCCCAGGGGAAAAAGCCCTGGGTCACCAGTGGCTGAAGATGAGGCAGCAGAGTGCCCAGGTGAGCAAGAAGGTCACCAGCAGCCTGGCTTGGAGCAGCCCCAGGGTGGCAGCAGCACCAGGGCAGGGATTGTCCTCCTGCACTGGGCACTGGGGAGGTGACACCTGGAATCCTGGGGTCAGGATTAGGTACCCATGATCCCCTTGCCATCTCCTAGATTCCTCTCCGTTGGTTCCTCAGGAAGAGGGAGGGAGAAGGAGCTTTGCCTGGCTTGGAGCAGGGGGAGGGGAGAAGAAAGCCAAAGGATCCTGTCTGGCTCAGCTGCTAGGCTTGGTTGGGACCATGGATGCCCACAGGCACCAAGAGATCCTCACTCTGCTTCTCCATATTTGGGTGGGGGCTGGAGCATGCTGAGGATTGGCCATGGAGAGGCAGCAGCAGGAGGCAGCTGACAGACAAGGAAAGCAAAACACTCCCAGGCTCCTTGGCATTTGTCGAGCAAATTGCAACTATTTTTGTCTGAGACCCTTTGCCTACATCTTCTCTAAGAATCCTGAGCCTGATCTGATCCTCCTGAAGTACAGTGAGAAATATCACCACTCAACCTCCTCCTCCTTGCCCCATCTTCATGTGTTCTCAAGGCACAGCTGGGGAGGGGTTAGGCATCAGCAAGAGTTCTTAGCAGGCATTAAAACTGTCTTTTTCACTGAATCCCCAAATCCCAACATGATGAGGTTTGTAAGGGACCTCTGAGGATCATCCAGTCCAACTGCCCCTGCTCCAGCAGGGTCACCCACAGCAGCTTGCCTGTGAACAATGCCAGCTGGCCGTGGAATCTTTCCACAGAAGGAGAGCAGCAGGTGGAGGGAGGTTCTCCTCCCCCTCTCCTCTGCCCTACTCAGGTCACCTCTGCAGTCCTGGGGCCAGTGCTGGGCTCCCCAGTGCCAGAGAGACAAGGAACCACTGCAGAGAGTCCAGCAGAGGCTAGGAAGATGCTGAGGGCACTGGAGCATCTGTGGCAGGAGGAAAGGCTGAGAGCCCTGGGGCTGCTTAGGCTGCAGAAGAGCAGAGCCAGAGGGGAGCTGCTCAGTGCTGAGCAAGAGCTGAAGGGTGCAGGGGGCAAGAGGCTGTGGCCAGACTCTGCTCAGGGGTGCTCAGGGCCAGCCCAAGGGGCAATGGGCAGCAACTGGAAGCCAGGAGGTTGCAGGTGAGCAGCAGGAGGAGAAGGTTGTTTGGTGTGAGGGTGCAGAGCCCTGGCCCAGGCTGCCCAGAGAGCTTGGGGAGTGTCCTGGTGTGGAGAGCTTGCCAGGGCAGCTGGAGGTGCTGGTGGGCAAGGTGCTGGGGGTGAGCCTGCTGGAGCAGGGGGGTTGGACTGGATGATCCCCACAGCTGCCTTCCCACCCCCACCACACTGGGATTTTGGGCTTTTCATTCTCATCCTTCCAATGACACCAAACACGGGTGCTGCAGACAGATGTGGTCGGGTAGCTCTGACCTCCCTGTCCCTCTCCCAGGTGCTTGTTCCCTTGGGAACCAACCCAACAAGCTCCTGAGGCTGCTGCAGCACTGTGCTCAGCACCACCAGGTCCACCTGCCTGCCCTTGCTTGGGTCAGGACAAGGGCAGTCCTTGGAGGAGAGGCTTGCTTCAGCTCTAGGATTCCCCCAGATGTTGTGTGGAGCAGAAAGGGATCTTGCTTCCCAGATTCTTCAGCTGCTTGTGAATTTGGTGAACTTGTGATAAGGTTCCCCAGGTGCAGGGTCACCTGGGCTCTGCCTGGTCAGCCACCACCACATCTCCTGATTCCTCCTGGGCACAGCCAGTGGTGCAGGCATGGGAAGGGCTGCCCCTGGGTACATGGCTATTCCTAGGGACACTCTGTTATGGAGAGGTCAAGGAAGGAGCAGTGAGAGGGACAATGAGGGAACCGTTGAAGCATCAGAGAGGTGTGCAGGTGAACCACCAAACCTCTTAGCTTACGTGTGGACTCAGCCCTTTGTCCTGTTGTGTTCTAGCCACAAACAAACAAGCTTTGCTCTGCAGAACAGGACTGGTTCTGTATTTCTACCCAGCTGTGACTGGTGTGCCCCTGGACAGCAGAGACCTAAAGATGACAAGCTCTAGGTCTCACCTTGATGTGTTCCATCATCCTGGGCAGGCAACAGCGCAATGAGGATGCCCATAGCCACCTAACCAAAACCATCACCTGTCCAAGGTAGAGCACTCTGTGTTTCATCCCTGCTCTCAGGACCATCCTGACTGTAATAGATGAACTATATGTAATTTGCTCATCAAACGAACAAGTTGTAGAAATATTTCTGTAGATCTATTTTTGTANAGACCACAAGGGATTTGCAGACTGTGCCTATAAAAGAATAGCATATTGTAACTTCGAAAGTTGTTGCCTTATCGTAAAGATATTATAACTCCAAGGTTGCTGGTTTTCCGAAATCTGCTTTGTTGTCAAGAAGATAGTGTTGTAACTTTTGTTTTATCGATAGGATGTTATAACATTTAGGAATGCTGCTGCTTATCGAGACCGCAGGAGTACGGGAGAGAGTCGAGAAGAGGAATCGAAACTGTGGGAACACAGAAGAAGAAAGGAAACCATGAATAATATAAATAGCCGTGTGATAGCAATATCTAGTGGCGAACGGCTAAGGAGTGGGCTATTTCCCCAGTCTATCTCCTCAGTTGCCCAGCACACTGCTTTGCAAATTTGCCTTTTCAATAAAATCATAAAATTTTGTGTCTTTGACTATAACACTGACCTTCTTCATCAGCCAATTTTGTTATTACTTTGTTGCTTCAGGAAGACCAAAGCATGTTTCATGGCTCCCGTAGAGTCAGGATCAGGTGGATTGTCACCTTTACACCTTGCCATCAGCCCAGTAGGTCAGTTACAAACCAACCTCCACCCCAGCTGGATGCAGTTCAGCCCTCTGGGTTTGGAGACTTAGCTTTCTCAGCTTGCAAAGAAGGTTGGTTTTAATGCTGGTGAAGTTCTATTTAACCTGTATTCAATGTATTCAATTAATTCATGAATTTAAAATAATAAATTTAATTCCATTTAATTTCATTTAATTTAAATCCTGGTCCATGGGGTTAAATTTAATTCCACATCGGAAAAATGTTTGCCTATTTGTCTTGTCCTTTCCATCAAAGAGCTGCTTGGGAAGGGCTTTATCAGTGTGTCTGATGCTTGTTGGGTTTGGATCTCCTTTAGGGGTGGTGGTTTGTCCTCTGGTGCATCCAAACAGCTCCTTCATGTGATGGAAAAGGTAAGATAAAACCTAAAAAAACCACCAAAATGAAGAAGAACAGAATTGCTGGAAGGGTGACAGGTAGAGTGTCGGTGGCTGAGCAATGCCTTCCCAAAAGTGTCCTTCAAGAGCTTAACCAGAGCCAGGAACAAGTCCAAGATTGCTGCCAGGGTTTGAAGTTTGTAAGGAAGATCTGGTGGCAGCAGGAATAATTCCACCAGGAGCTCTAACAGAAAAATGGCTTAATTAAACCCCTCAGGAATGCCCTGAGCAGCAAAGGTAAGCAGACACCAGAACAAGTAACCAACCTCCTCTCTCCAAGGGAGGTCAACCATGACAAGGAAAGAGACAACAACCAACTGGCACCAGGAAAGAACTCAGCTGGGTTTAATGTTTTCCACTGATTATTTGCAATGGAAGGAAGGGAATTCAGTTTCCTTTAAAAAAAAAAACCAACAAAACCCAACAATACAACAAAAAAACCCACCCCCCCCAACCCTAGCAGGTGGAGGTGAGCACATGGGTGTAACCATGAGACATCTCAGCATCCTCCTTTTCTTCTCAGTTCTGCTTGAAGGCTGAAGTGAAAGCTGAACCACCTACTGAGCAGAGTGCTTGGCATCCCCCAGCTGAGGGCACCTGAACTCTGACCCAGGCTCAGCTTTCCTGTTGGTAGGCTTGGTCCTACTCTCTCGAGACCCACATGGAGTAGCTGTTGCACTCTGAGCCTCTCCATGCCTTGAGAGGACAGACCCAAGCCTCCCAACACTGCTCTGGGCTCTGGTTTTCTGCCTGCTGCCTGGCCACAGCATGATATTTCCATTTCCCCTCAGAAAAGGCCAAAAATAAATCCCACAAAACAATCAAAAAGTCATGAAATGAAACATGGAAAAGCCAGAACACAATCCCCCAGCCCCCACCCCAAGAAACCCCCAGGGGCTGATTGTGAGGGTCAAGGCTTTGATCCTCTGCTTGCACATAAAGGAAGACATGTGGCTGCTAACTCCTCTTGAGCAGGGCCAAGGAGGTTCTGCAGAACATCAAGAAGCGACCAGGCTGAGCTTGGACACCAATTGCATCATCCCTGCTGTCCTCCTTCTGGAGGCCTCCAAGTGTGCCCCAAAAAACCACTGAGCCTAGGAGTTCCCCAAGGGACCTGTGGAAGGCCAGAGCCCCACCAGCTGCAGTCCAGCCAGCGCCTTATCCTTGAAGTCAACCTCAACTTCCAAGCCTCTTCCAAGAGCGTTCCTGGATCATAGATACTTCCAAGCACTTGGCTGGGACAGACACCTCTTTTTTTGTCTCATTTATTTCCAGTGAGGGAACACAAGAGGAGCTGTAAGGCAGGACGCAGCTCAGGCATCCGAGCAGCAAAGCCAGGGCTTGGAGAGCATGCGAGCATCCGGTCCCCGTCGGTACACGTGTGCTGCTCCAGGCATGCAGGGACATCTTCCAGGAGCTGGTGCTTTAGCTTCTGTCCTCCAAGCATGACAGCAGTTGGGGGCCTGCAGGGCAGAGGGTGCTCTTTAAAAACAACAAAACAACAAAAGGAAGGAGGAATAAAGTGGGAAGGGAATTCACTGGAAGGCAGAGTTGGTTTTGCCAGTGGAGGGAAGGAAAGGCTCAAGCTGTGAGAAGCAAATTTGGGTGAGAACAGGCAACAGTCCACTCCTTTGAAGACTGCAAAAATAATAATTAAAAGAAAAAAAACAAACAAACAAAAAGCTGGTTGCCCTCCCCTCTGCCTTTCCCACCCCATCCCAAGGCTTGCCTTCCCACCCCATCCCAAGGCTTGCCTTCCCACCCCATCCCAAGGCTTGCCTTCTCACCCCATCCCAAGGCTTGCCTTCACATCATGCTCTTCCTGTACTGAGACTGTGAGCTCTGTTTGGGTTTGGAGTCCGACTGCTGCAGTTCCAACTGTTTGTACAGGTCCCTCAACTCTTTGATCTCCTGCAGCACCTTCTTGGCTTGGCTCCAGGTAGAGGAAGCCTCCCCCAGCAACCTCTCAGATTCCTGCAGGATCCTTTCAGAGTCCGACTTGGAAGAGGATGAGGAAGAAGAAGAGGTGGTGGTGGTGATGGTGGTGGTGGAGGTGGTGCTGGTAGTGGAATCCTTGGTCTTTCTCTTGCCTTCTCCGTAGCCCTTCACCTCCGTCAGCAGTTCCTGAGTTTTTTCCAGTTTCAGTGCAACCAATTCCTGGAGGCGGGAGAGCTGCTCCGGTTCTGCCGAGGCAAAGTGAGCCTCCAGCCCCCTCCTCAGCAGTGCCCGCTGCGCGCCGGAGTCCCGGCGGGACAGGATCTCCTCCATGGAGGCACATTTGTTCTTCTCTGAGTGCGAGAGCTTCTTGGGGACCTGGGGGGTGTACATGGTCCCTTTGTCCAAAGAGTCATTGCCTTGCCCAGCTCTGTCCCAGGAGGTCACCTCCTGGCGCGGGAGGCTTCCTGTCCTCCCTTTCTCGGAGGGTTTGATGTTCTCGGAGTCAGAGCGGTGCCGGCCGGCAGCCAGGTGAGCAACTGACTTGTCCAGATCCACCCGGAAACTCTGCTCACAGGTGCTGGCATCCTCTGGAGAGGTCTCTTCCTCCTGGATCAGGTCGAGCGTCAGCATGCCGTCAGACGTTGAGGTAGATGCCTGAAGAAGAAGCAGATGAAGAGGAACTGGGTTAGCACAGGAACAAGGCATGGCTGCAGGATGCTTCTGAGTGGCTTTTACATGGAATCCNTGGTCCCAGGACTGCAGAGGTGACCTGACTAGGGCAGAGGAAGGGGGGAGGAGAACCTCCCTCCATCTGCTGCTCACCTCTTCTTCATGCAGCCCAGGAGAGCATTGGCCTTCTTGGCCACCAGGGCACATCACTGGCTCATGGGCAGTCCTGGGTCAGTTCAGGGTAGAGCTCCAACCCCACCCTGGTCTTCTCTCAACTACTTAGAAAGGAAGCAGGCACAAGGGAGCTCCACCTCAGCAGGTGTCTGGGATCTGCTGTACCTACCACAGCCATCAAGTGTCCCCGTGTCGGAGGGCGGCGGGAGTGCTGGATCTTTGCTCTGTCACGCGTCGGGTGGGCGAGGTAGCTGTCCTCTTCCACAGTGACCTAGAGGGGTGATAAAGGCTAGTGAACTTCCAGAGGCAGAGGAAACAGGAGCCATTCCTTCCTCCCGTAGCAGTCATCAGCCAGAGGCCCTCTGGCAGATCATCTGTTCCTCCAGGATTCCCTTTCTCTTGGCACTTGACCAATGTGGCTAGTGATGAACATCTAGACCAGGAGCCTTCAGCTCAGAGCTGTTGGAGTGTCCAGCAGTGTAGGACCTGGGGTGGCAAACCAGGAATCCTGAACTCAAATGCAGAATGCTGGTGTGCAGGTGTGTGCTTGAGAGGAGGAGAGGTGTGATCCCCACCCCACCCAAACCTCCTGCGAGCTGGGATGAGCAGGACCACATGACCCCGATGTGCTGACCTCCTGGGATTGACCCTGGAGCACAACCTGACCTTCCTGGTGTTATTGGGTGGCTCCAGCCTGTCACAGCCTCCCTGGGTAGTGTGCCCAGGTTTGGGGATCCTGCCTGGACAGTGCTGACAGCATCCTGGCCCCAAGGGCCAGCCCTTGTCCAAGACTTGCAGGGGGCATTCAGTGAGCTGTGTCCTTACAAGGGTGCCCAGAGGGTGACCTTCTTCCAGAAGGAGATCTGCAGGTAGAGCCAGCAGGGAACAGGCTGTGGGAATCCAACTTGAGAAGAGTCAGCGTTTCCCCTCTGCGCCCTGATGGGATCAGATCTACTTAAGTCCTTGCAGACAATGATTTGTTGGATCTGGGTGAAGGCTGCAGTGCCAAGGATCTCCTTGAAGCAATCTCTGCCATTGTTGGCCATGCTGCTTTCTGCTCCACAGCTTTCTCCTCTGGGCTGACCCTCATTTTCCTTCACTGCAGGGGTTTGTGTTGCCAAGCAAGAGAAAAAACAAGCCCCGCAGCAGAAGGTCACCAGGTAAATCCAAGGTGGATGAGGGAGATCTGAGCCAGATCTGAAGTGAGGAGGAGTTGTCATGAAGCATTAATGTGAGGCAGCCCTGAAATGCTCTTGGAAGCTGCAGCCTCCATAGAGAAGGACACAAACTGCTCAGGGGTGGTCATCATCCATGCTGGGCTGATCTACGTGGGAGAGCTCAGCCTGAGGTAAGCTGCTCAGCTCAGCCATGGTTGGAAGCATCCACTGTCTCCAGGAGGCTGAGCTTATCACAGAGCCACAGAATGTTTAAGGTTGGGACCACCAGAGGTCATCTAGTCCATCCCCCTGCTCCAGCAGGCTCACCCCCAGCACCTTGCCCACCAGCACCTCCAGCTGCCCTGGCAAGCTCTCCACACCAGGACACTCCCCAAGCTCTCTGGGCAGCCTGGGCCAGGGCTCTGCACCCTCACACCAAACAACCTTCTCCTCCTGCTGCTCACCTGCAACCTCCTGGCTTCCAGTTCCTGCCCATTGCTCCTTGGGCTGGCCCTAGGCACCTCTGAGCAGAGTCTGGCCACAGCCTCTTGCCCCCTGCACCCTTCAGCTCTTGCTCAGCACTGAGCAGCTCCCCTCTGGCTCTGCTCTTCTGCAGCCTTTCCTCCTGCCACAGATGCTCCAGTGCCCTCAGCATCTTCCTAGTGTCTGCTGGGCCAAGGCTCTGGCATCCTCACAGCAAACAAGTTCTTCCTCATGTCCAGGTCGAACTTCTTGCCTCACCTCCTATTGCTTGGCACCACTGAGAAGAACTTGGCTCTATCCTCCTGACACCCTCCCTTCAGATACTTCGATCCATGGATCAGGTCCAAAAGTGGTGCTGCTTTGCTCTTTTCTTCTAGCAGGAGCTGCTTTGTATAGCTGTGATAGATACTTCAGGAGTTTCCTGCTGCTATGTTGGTGGTGGGAGTGATGCTCCTCACGCTTCCTGTGGACATGTTCTCCAGGAGGCAGGACAAGACTGTGCCAGGCTCCTCCTGTGCCTCCTCTCTGCTTGTCTTTTTTTTTGTTCACTAAACAGAAAGCCTGACTTGTCTTATGCCACACAGTGCTGAGGAGACAGGATTAAACCCTCCCAGTTTGACCCCTAAGCAGTAGGAAGGCATCTGCAGAGCTTAACTGCCCACTAAGTCCCTGTCCTTCAGCCAGCACAGGTCTGTCCCTGGAGGACTGGTGCCGGGGGGGGCGGGCAGGTGGGATGGAGGTGGCCTGAGGAGTGTTGACAGATGGTGCTGTGCTCTGAAGATAGCATGGGGCTATATTGGTTTTCAGTTAATGCCTTAATGCAGTCCCACCACTGCAAGCTCCTTTGCAAACATCAGCAGGCTCAGGATCCTCCAGGGGCTGTGGATGGGAGGAAAAGGCTCTCCAAAGCCCTGGGGAATCATTCCAAACCTAGTCTCACTGTCCTGCTTTGAATTCTGACCCTAAAGTGACCAACAAGCTCTTCCATTCCATATCCATCATATCCAGGATAAAACTGAAGCTTGGCCTTTGGGGTATCTTCCACAAAGCCTCAGAGCCAAGCAAGGCAGGGGCAGGATTAAGATATTTAAATCCTAATTAACAGCAAATCACAAAAAAGGAGAAGTTCAGGCCTCTCCCCTACCTGAAGGTTGAGCACCTGAGCCATCTGGGATGGTGGAGAGGGAACTCCCCTGGTGAGGGTCAGCAGCTCAGCTCTGCTGTTGCAGGACTCTGTTCTGCCTTCCATCTTGATCCTAGAATTCCTGAATCCAGTTCCAGGATCCAGCCCCTGAGTCTGATTCCCATCTGCTGCTGACTCCTTCTGCTACAGCACCAGTAGTGAGAGTTGCCATCAAGGAGGGGGGTTGGGTTTGGTATTGGTTTTGTATCTATTTGTATAGACTTCATGTTATTGTTATTCTTTTCATTAGTTTCAGTTTTCCTTCCCAATCCCCAAGTCTCTCTCTTTCTGTTAATTCCCTTTTTTCCTTCCTGGGGGGGCGGGGAATGGAGGGAGGTGGAGATGATGGAGAACATCTGTCACTGGATTAGTGGTTGACCTAGCCCTAGCCCTTGACAACCACCAAGGCTGGGCTCCAAAGTGAAGGCATCTCACTGGGGTATGGGCTCCAAAGTGAAGGCATCTTCCCAGGGCTGGGTGAACCAGGGAGGGGACAGAGCCCTGACAGCTGTCCCTTGCCACTGCTCTGCAGTCACTGCTGCTTGTTAACCCCAAGACTGCTGGATCAAAGTGTCCCAGACCTTCAGAAGGTGTTGGTGCAATCCAGAAAACCCAACAGCTCTGCACTCCTCTGTCATTGGAAATTGAGAGGTTAGGAGCCTCCAGTAGCCTAAGATCTTCACCCAAGGTGCAAGTTGAGCCAGGGTTGCTTGGCTCTAGCCCGAAGTGTCCTGCTCACCTCATCCAGGATGCGGTTCTTGGCACGCGTGATGGCCGAGTTGAGGGCATTAATCCAGGACTCCTTCTCTTCTGGACTCACAGCCAAGAAGATCAGATTTGGTGCCTAAAAAAGAAGGAANTCATCCAGCCCAACCCCCCTGCTCCAGCAGGCTCACCCCCAGCACCTTGCCCACCAGCACCTCCAGCTGCCCTGGCAAGCTCTCCACACCAGGACACTCCCCAAGCTCTCTGGGCAGCCTGGGCCAGGGCTCTGCACCCTCACACCAAACAACCTTCTCCTCCTGCTGCTCACCTGCAACCTCCTGGCTTCCAGTTCCTGCCCATTGCTCCTTGGGCTGGCCCTAGGCACCTCTGAGCAGAGTCTGGCCACAGCCTCTTGCCCCCTGCACCCTTCAGCTCTTGCTCAGCACTGAGCAGCTCCCCTCTGGCTCTGCTCTTCTGCAGCCTTTCCTCCTGCCACAGATGCTCCAGTGCCCTCAGCATCTTCCTAGTGTCTGCTGGGCCAAGGCTCTGGCATCCTCACAGCAAACAAGTTCTTCCTCATGTCCAGGTCGAACTTCTTGCCTCACCTCCTATTGCTTGGCACCACTGAGAAGAACTTGGCTCTATCCTCCTGACACCCTCCCTTCAGATACTTCGATCCATGGATCAGGTCCAAAAGTGGTGCTGCTTTGCTCTTTTCTTCTAGCAGGAGCTGCTTTGTATAGCTGTGATAGATACTTCAGGAGTTTCCTGCTGCTATGTTGGTGGTGGGAGTGATGCTCCTCACGCTTCCTGTGGACATGTTCTCCAGGAGGCAGGACAAGACTGTGCCAGGCTCCTCCTGTGCCTCCTCTCTGCTTGTCTTTTCTTTTGTTCACTAAACAGAAAGCCTGACTTGTCTTATGCCACACAGTGCTGAGGAGACAGGATTAAACCCTCCCAGTTTGACCCCTAAGCAGTAGGAAGGGATCTGCAGAGCTTAACTGCCCACTAAGTCCCTGTCCTTCAGCCAGCACAGGTCTGTCCCTGGAGGACTGGTGCCGGGGGGGGCGGGCAGGTGGGATGGAGGTGGCCTGAGGAGTGTTGACAGATGGTGCTGTGCTCTGAAGATAGCATGGGGCTATATTGGTTTTCAGTTAATGCCTTAATGCAGTCCCACCACTGCAAGCTCCTTTGCAAACATCAGCAGGCTCAGGATCCTCCAGGGGCTGTGGATGGGAGGAAAAGGCTCTCCAAAGCCCTGGGGAATCATTCCAAACCTAGTCTCACTGTCCTGCTTTGAATTCTGACCCTAAAGTGACCAACAAGCTCTTCCATTCCATATCCATCATATCCAGGATAAAACTGAAGCTTGGCCTTTGGGGTATCTTCCACAAAGCCTCAGAGCCAAGCAAGGCAGGGGCAGGATTAAGCTATTTAAATCCTAATTAACAGCAAATCTCAAAAAAGGAGAAGTTCAGGCCTCTACCCTACCTGAAGGTTGAGCACCTGAGCCATCTGGGATGGTGGAGAGGGAACTCCCCTGGTGAGGGTCAGCAGCTCAGCTCTGCTGTTGCAGGACTCTGTTCTGCCTTCCATCTTGATCCTAGAATTCCTGAATCCAGTTCCAGGATCCAGCCCCTGAGTCTGATTCCCATCTGCTGCTGACTCCTTCTGCTACAGCACCAGTAGTGAGAGTTGCCATCAAGGAGGGGGGTTGGGTTTGGTATTGGTTTTGTATCTATTTGTATAGACTTCATGTTATTGTTATTCTTTTCATTAGTTTCAGTTTTCCTTCCCAATCCCCAAGTCTCTCTCTTTCTGTTAATTCCCTTTTTTCCTTCCTGGGGGGGCGGGGAATGGAGGGAGGTGGAGATGATGGAGAACATCTGTCACTGGATTAGTGGTTGACCTAGCCCTAGCCCTTGACAACCACCAAGGCTGGGCTCCAAAGTGAAGGCATCTCACTGGGGTATGGGCTCCAAAGTGAAGGCATCTTCCCAGGGCTGGGTGAACCAGGGAGGGGACAGAGCCCTGACAGCTGTCCCTTGCCACTGCTCTGCAGTCACTGCTGCTTGTTAACCCCAAGACTGCTGGATCAAAGTGTCCCAGACCTTCAGAAGGTGTTGGTGCAATCCAGAAAACCCAACAGCTCTGCACTCCTCTGTCATTGGAAATTGAGAGGTTAGGAGGCTCCAGTAGCCTAAGATCTTCACCCAAGGTGCAAGTTGAGCCAGGGTTGCTTGGCTCTAGCCCGAAGTGTCCTGCTCACCTCATCCAGGATGCGGTTCTTGGCACGCGTGATGGCCGAGTTGAGGGCATTAATCCAGGACTCCTTCTCTTCTGGACTCACAGCCAAGAAGATCAGATTTGGTGCCTAAAAAAGAAGGAACTGAGGTCACTGCCAGGGACTTGACTCAGTGAGAGATGCTTTCACCCTATCCCTGTCCACAGCTGGGATGCCTTAGTTGGAAGAAGCAGTAGATCAGCTCCTCCAGCCCTGCAGTAAAACTCTGGGGCAGCATGTGGTCTTTCTGCTGCTTGGCCAGAGCCTGAGTCCTCCCAGCACCCAGCTTTTTTTCCACCTCCCAAAGAAAGCTGTGTTGCCATATTTGCTTCCCTGGTGGCTGCAGTTCCTCTTCCTTCTCCTCTCTCTTTGCCTTCCCACACACGACCCTCGAAGTTTTTGCCCTCACCAAAGGATGAGGCAGCTTCTCCCTGCATCTGCTGCCAACTCAGGCTTGCTCTGAGGGACAAGCAGTGACACCACAGAAGGAGCTGGATTTTTCCAGAGCTGTTCTGGACATGCAGCCCATAGAGGGGATCCAGTACCCTCAGGGCTATGCTAGGTTAGATGTTCAACTAGAGAAGAGTTTTAGCCTCCACAGTGTTTTGGTCAATGCTCTCCACTGCTCAGGGTTCTTGGGGACAGTGCAGCCACTTCCCATTTTCCCCTTTTCTTCCCTTTTTTGTTGTTGTGTTCCATGGTGTGACACAATCCTCAGCAAACTGTGGGACAGCCAAGATTGGTCTGCTGAGACAAGGCAGGAGGAGCAGAGCCAAGCCAGCTCGTGGGTGGCTGTGTGCTGGAGACAGCTTAGAGTTAAGAGAATGGCTCTCAGCTGGGGCCTCGTGGGGAATCAGAGTCAGGAAGGGTGGAAAAGACCTCTGAGCTCATCAAGTCCAACCTTCTACCTATCACTATCATGCCACTATACCTTGTCTCTAAGTGCCACATCTATATGGTTTTTAACCCCTTCCAGGGATGGTAACTCCACCACTGCCATGGGCAGCCTGGGCCAGGCCTTGACAACCCTCTCCAGGAGAAAATTGTTCCTAATCCCCGACCTAAACCTTCCCTGGTGCAACCTGAGGCTGTTTCCTCTTGTCCTATTACTTGTTCCCTGGAGCCCAACTCCCACCTGGCTCCAACCTCCTTTCAGAGAATTGGAGAGAGAGATAAATCCTGCTCCAAGGTAGCAGTTCTCTTCTGGCCATTTTTAGTTTTCCTCTGGGCTGGAAGTGCTCCTGGGACACATCCCTGTACTGCTCAAAGGTGGGCAGCAAAGCCAAGGACCTCCAGCTCCCTTCTGCTGTGAGTTAACAGCTGAACCACAGCTGCCAGCAGTGAAAAACAGCTTGATCCTGGCTTCTGGCAAATGTTCTGGAGACCTTCCTGTCCCAAAGCTTCTTGGGTGAATGGATCCAGAGCAAAGTGCTGAGCTGTAGACCACAAGCACAAGTCCTTTCCCAGCAGAAGCTCTGTTTCTCTCTCCACCTCTCCCTGCTGCTGTTGTTCCTGATGTAGTAATTTTGATGTTCTTACCATTTAAACAACAAGAAAGGATCTGGATTCCTACATAGCTCAGGTTATCCAACCTCATTCCCCAGTTCACACAGAGTCCAAGCATGGTGGTGGTTCAAAGGAACCTCTGGGGATCANGCCTTTCCTCCTGACACAGATGCTCCAGTGCCCTCAGCATCTTCCTAGCCTCTGCTGGACTCTCTCCACTACTTCCTTATCTCTCTTGAGAGCAAAGAAGTTTCTCCTGTGCCAATTCCAATGCTAAGTTCTCCAGCCTGGAGAAGGGAAGTGGGAAGCAGCCTGGCAGCCCCCACAGCTCAGAGCTGGGGCCAGGAGCAGGTGCTCCAGAGGGAAGCATACCGTGTTTCCAGGCTGCCTCGAGTGGGACAGGGTAAATTTGCTGTGGTTCTTTTTGCTTCTGCTTTTGGACTTTCTGAGCTCTTCACACTTCTCATAATCACTCAGGTCAAAGGTTTCCTGCATGTTTTTTTCATCTTTTACCTGGAAAACAAAAAAGAAGATGAGAGCTGTGGCTGCTGTTGGATGAAGAGGCAGCAAAAGGATGCCTGGCTGGAGCCATCATCTTCACGGAGGGCTTGAAGGTATGGAAGATGTGGTGGAACCTCTGGGGTCTTCTGTGGTCACTGAAACCTTCAGCAAGAGGCTTCCACATTAAGGGAATGCTCTGCTAGCTGGGGACTGTTCCACCTGCCTTTGGGGCTGAGAAGCAGAGGTTTTCACAGCATCACGAAGGTTGGAAGAGACCTCAAGCATCGACAAGTCCAACTGTTGACCCAGCACCCCAGTGGCCACCAAACCATGTCATGAAGTGCCATATCTACATGTTTTTGGAAGCCCTCCAGGGCTGGTGACTCCACCACTGCCCTGGGCAGCCTGGGCCAATGCCAATCACCAGGACTGGTTTGATTTTCGTCTCTCCTGGAAGGAAGGAGATGTTTTTAGCAGGATAACTTAAAAGTCACCATCTCCTAGGTTCATTCCTGCTTGGCTACAGATACCTTTGGGGAATGAACTGCCTCAAAGATACTCAGGGCTAGGCTGAGTGGACAGGGAGGTGTGCCTGCGGACCCTCAAAATGAACAGGATTTACTCCAGCAGCAAGGAGAGGACCCAAGGACCTCGGAGAATGTGGACTTCCATCTGCTGATTGAGAGGGGCAACCAACATTAGCCCTTGTTGCTGTTCTGGAGACCAAAGCTTGAGGGTTAGGGATTAGCACTTCCTATTTTTACCCTGGTGGTATCCCTGAAGCCCGAGCTGACAGCTGCCTTGGGTGGGGTGGACGAAGCACATCCAGTCCCAGCTAACTGCTGACTCTCCCCCATGGCTGAGCCTCTCATCCCTTGGGAAGAGGCTACAGGCAAGAATTCCTTCAGGTACCAGTCACTGCCCAGATGGTGGTTTGGGTGGGAAGGCACCATTAAAGGACATCTAGTCTAAATTCCCCACCCCCCTACAGTCAGCAGGGACATCTCAGAGCCCCAAACAATCTGACCTCGAAAGGTTCCAGGGATGGGGATTCTACCACCTCTCTGGGCAACCTGCTTTTGGCTGCTCCTTGCCAGGCTTCCACCACTGCTGGGTGGCTGGGCAGGCCCCCAGAGACCTTCAGCAACAAAGGCATTCATGGGAGGGTTCAAGAAGGAAGAAAGCACTAGGGGTTGTCATTCATAGAACCACAGATCAGAATTGTCTAGAAGATCATCAAGTCAACCATTAACCAGCACTGTCAGGTCACCAAGAAACCATGGCTCTCAGCAGCACATCTCCACAGCTTTGAAACCCCTTCCAGGGATGGTGACTCCACCACTGCCCTGGGCAGCCTGGGACAGGACTTGATATCCCTTTCCAGGAAGAATTCTTTCCTCATGTCCAACCTAAACCTCCCCTGGTGCAACTTGGGGTTGTTTCCTCTTGTCCACAACCCCAAGAGCAGCTGCCACTGCTTGGGGTGGAGCTACCCTGCAGACAGCCACCAGCTGATCTGGGGCTGCAGTCAGTGTTGGCATCTGCTGAAGCTCTGACATTACTGAAGTTCAAGGAGGAAAAGAGCTGCATTCCTCACAGGCCTCACCCCAGCAGCTGCTGCCCCAGCAGGGTCAGCTGGAGGGGACATCAACCCAACCAGATGTCAGCCCAACAAAGGGCCACCAGCCCCAAGGGCACTCCCTGCACCTGCAGACACAGTGTGGGTAAGAACATCAGCCACGGGACCCAAAGGACCTTCTCTCCAAGGCTTATAGGGCTGATTGCTAGCCTTGCAGATGGTTGTGCCTCCAAAGGTCTCCTTGGCCCATGTTCCTTCAGAGCATTCTGGTGACAGAGAATCCCTAATGAATGTTTTCCTGAACTGCCCCATGGGTGTCGTGCTGATGGAGAGTCACAGTCCCATCCCTCATCGAGTTGTCACCTGCGACAGCTCCAAACAGCGTTACAGAATCATTAAGGTTGGAAGAGATCTCCAAGATCATCAAGTCCAACCATCTACCTACCACCACCATGCCACTAAACCATATCTGAAACCTCCTCTAACGGTTGGACTCCATGACCTAAAGGTCTTCTCCAACCGAAATGATTCAGATCAGGGTTGTGTTTTGAGGCCAAAGCAGGAGGGAAGTCCCTCAGCCACCAGGTCTGTGGTTGTCCTTAGCTCTGTTTGGAGGAGATTGGCCTGAGCAGCTTGCTGGTGAGCTGTGACATGCTGCAAGGCACAGGAAATCACAAGACACTGAGTCTCATATATCCAGGAGATATTCAAGAGGTCACAACATGGCTGAGGGTAAAACAAGAGAAGCTGCATGTTCTCAGTAAAGCTGAAGAGCCAAACTTGGGCAATCTCAGGGCAGCATCTTCGCCTCTCCAGCTGAGAGGAAGGTTTCACTTCCTCAAGCTAAACTCTTCTAGCTAGGGACAGAAATTGCTGCAGAGCTGGGCTGAAGTCAAGCTGCCACCATGGGAGGAACCCACCCCTGGGCAACACTAGCTCTGGTCATGCTGAGGAGAACACTGGCGAGTGGTGGGGAGACCTGAGTTTAATGGCCAGCCCTGTCACTGGCTTCTCCTTCCCCACAGTTAGAATCATGGAATCATAAGGCTGGAGAAGACCTCCAAGATCATCATGTCCAACTGTCAACCCAACACCTCCATGTCACTAAACCATGTGGCCAAGTGCCACAATCAATCATGGCTAGGCTTCGCGAACGAAGATCCAGGGAGGGCTCCATCCATGCTTTTCATCAGCACTTTTTACAAGAACGCTGATGACTGAGCAGGCCAATGCGGGACACACAAGAGCGGTTGCAAAAGGCACAGCAGAAGGATTCCCCGGGAGGTATAACCTGCAAGACATGGTTCTTTCTACGCTGTCTTTTCTCCTCAAGAGTCATCCTGC
>VWZO01009261.1:6902-17225 GCA_013396975.1 Bucco capensis | reverse complement strand
AGCATCTCCCCCCAAAACCGCCGCCACCATCACCACCTCCACCACCGCCACCACCGCCGCCACCTCCACCTCCTCCTCCACCACCACCATCACTGAGCTCTCCTGGGCTAGCACTGGGCTGGCTTGGCCTCCCGAGCTCCATCTATAGCCACGCGCGTGTGTGACGTCTGGAGTTCACCATCAAGGGCGAATCGCAGCCCACGAGGGATCTTCTCCTTTGTTTCTGACTCACTGCCTTGGATTCTGCTGGACATCAAGGATGGGGTCGGCGAGGGGGGAAGGCAGCAGACAGCAGACTGTCCGATGTTCTCCCCCTCCCTCTCCCCGCATCCGTGGGTTCCCGCCGGTGACCACAGGTCACCACAAAACTTCCTGGGAGACAGAGGAGAGGCAAGGTGGCAGTAGGAGGTGTTTTCTGCCAAGGAAGTGGCTGTGTTAGGAATGAGTGTGAAGAGATCTCTGCAGAGAAGAGTGAGGAGGAGAGTCCCTGGGGAGGGGGTCGAGGAGAGAGCACTGAGGGTCTGCTGGCAGAGATTCACACTGCTAAACAGAGAGTGAGGTGCAGAGCACAGCTCCCCAGAGCTGAGGAGGTGCTTGGCTGCTTCAAAATACCTCTTTTCTGCTTATTTAGTCTCCATCCTGTGTGTCCTGCAAGTCAAAGAATGCCAGAATATCCAAATCCCAGCATGGTTGGGTTGGGAATGGACCTCTGGGCATCATCCAGCCCAACCCCCCTGCTCCAGCAGGCTCACCCCCAGCACCTTGCCCACCAGCACCTCCAGCTGCCCTGGCAAGCTCTCCACACCAGGACACTCCCCAAGCTCTCTCCCTTCCCAGAGCTGCTTCCCTGAGCTGGTGGGGTATGGATCTTGGTTTTTTATCCCAGGATCCAACCTCTGGAGAAACTTTTCATCTCGAAAATATTGAAACATGTGGAGAGGAGTGAAATAAACAAAACCCCCCTTTTTTATGTGTCCAACACTTGTGACTGAAGGACTTTGAGAGAGCTCAGAAAGAGCGGATTTGGTCCTTGGTTTATCTGCTCTGTGCTGAGTTCTGCTGGTTGCTGCTCACAAGTGATCCTGGGGTGAGAGTCCCCTAAGATCTACCTGGTGAATCTGTCCCAAGGGGAGCCTGAGAGGGACAGGAGAGTGCTGGACCGGAGGACCCCCAAACACTTCTGCTTCTTGCCCTGTGCCCTGGATCCCTGCAACCCCACCAAGGGTCCTGCTGAGAAACCTGCAAGAAAGTTTCCAGATCTTGCCACCTCTAATCAAGCCATTAATTGAGTTGGGAATTGATGGGGCTGGATTAGATAACCTTGAAAGGTCCATTCCCACCCAAACCAGTCTGTGATGCCATGGATGAAGCTTTGAACCTCATCTAGTGGAAGATGTCCCTGCTCATGCTCTACAGGACCTTTCAATCTCTCCTCCAGCCCAAACCAGTCTGATTCTGTGACATAGACTCTAAAATGGGATTGCAGTGAGCATCAGGCATCTTCTCCATCCTCTTCTCCAGTTCCCAGGAGGCACCTCATGGCACAGAAACCCCTTGAGAAAACCCCAAACACGATCCTGAGACAAAGCAGACTCAGAGCTGGAGCTCAGAAGGTTGAGAAGGGCAGAGACCTCCCTGTGCTGGATGCTCCAGAGGCCATTTGGGAAGAAAGTGGACCCTGACCAGCAGAAGCCTAGATTTAAAGGGCATGACAAAGCTCTCCTGCTGCCACCAGCATTGTGCCATCTGGCATTGGCCTGCAGCCACCTCTGGGGTGCTCTGTAGGACCTGGCTGAGGAAAAAGGACATAAAAAACAACAAGACCTGTTGGGAGGCAAAATGTTATGAAAGCCATTGGCAGACTTCAGTGTGCAGAACGAGAGCTGCAAACCTCCCTAGGGCCTTTGGGCAGGCAACTGTGGCTCCTGTGAGCGACACTCATCTCCATCCCCTGCCACCACACCTCACCTGCTCCTCCAGCTGTAATCCAGCTTTGCAGAGTGGGTGTCACAGCTGGGGTTCTGCAGCCCTCTCTGATATGTGCATCACAGAATGCCCACCATGGTGGTGGCTGGAATTGGACCTCTGGCTCTGCTCTTCTCCAGCCTAAGCAGCCCCCACAGATGCTCCAGTGACCCCAGGTTCCCTGTCCCCTGGCTCTGGGGAAGGTGGAGATCAGCTGTAACCCCATCCCCTGTCTCTTGCAAGGGTGCAGGCATCCACGAGAGGAACTCCTGCTCTCCATACCTTCCAGAGGAGGGTGTTTTGATTTTTATTTTAGGTAGGTCAGCTGCAGGAAGCAGCACAGGGTAAGAGTCAGAAGAGACATCGATGGCTGCTGTGAAGATCTGCTCCCAGTGAGCAAGTCTTTCCCTTCTCTCTTCCCATAATCAAACCAGACTGAACCTTTAGCTTCCTGAAAGCTCTGTAGAGCTGCTGGAGATGGGAAATACTTGGATCCACTCAAATTCCTCTGACTTGATTCCCTGAAGCAAGGTCACTCCCAGCCTGGACATCTGTCCATCTCCCAGAAAAACCATCTCCCTGCAGCACTGAAAGACCTGATGGGACATGTGCTGTGGAGCTGCTCCAGGGCTCTCATGTGAACACATTTTAGGTAGATCAGCTGCGGGAAGCAGCAGAGGGTTAGAGTCAGAAGAGACATCTCAGCATCTTCCTAGCCTCTGCTGGACTTTCCCAATCAGTTCCTTATCTCTCCTTATCAGCAGTGTGCCCTGGTGGCCAAGAAGGCCAGTGCTCTCCTGGGCTGCATGCAGAAGAGGTGAGCAGCAGCTGGAGGGAGGTTCTCCTCCCCCTCTCCTCTGCCCTACTCAGGTCACCTCTGCAGTCCTGGGGCCAGTGTTGGGCTCCCCAGTGCCAGAGAGACAAGGAACCACTGGAGAGAGTTCAGCAGAGGCTAGGAAGATGCTGAGGGCACTGGAGCATCTGTGGCAGGAGGAAAGGCTGAGAGCCCTGAGGCTGCTTAGGCTGCAGAAGAGCAGAGCCAGAGGGGAGCTGCTCAGTGCTGAGCAAGAGCTGAAGGGTGCAGGGGGCAAGAGGCTGTGGCCAGACTCTGCTCAGGGGTGCCCAGGGCCAGCCCAAGGGGCAATGGGCAGCAACTGGAAGCCAGGAGGTTGCAGGTGAGCAGCAGGAGGAGAAGCTTGTTTGGTGTGAGGGTGCAGAGCCCTGGCCCAGGCTGCCCAGAGAGCTTGGGGAGTGTCCTGGTGTGGAGAGCTTGCCAGGGCAGCTGGAGGTGCTGGTGGGCAAGGTGCTGGGGGTGAGCCTGCTGGAGCAGGGGGGTTGGGCTGGATGACCCCCAGAGGTCCATTCCCACCCCTACCATGCCAGAATTGGGGATTTTGTGAGCATAGTGAGCCCTTTCTGGTCCAGCTCCCATGCCTGGGTGGATGCCAGTTACCCTCCTCTGCTCCCAGCTCTGCTCCACAGTTACAATTCTCTTTTCCAAACCCAACATGCTTCATTATTGCTGGAATGATTTTTATTGTTCAATAGGAATCCCAACACTTTCCCAGTTCACAGCACAGGTGCAAAAACAGGGACAGGGAGTTGAGTTTGGTTCCTAAGGTGAACAGAAGTTAATCAAGAAGATGAAGAATGAATTACACTTCAGGGGCATTACAAAAGGAATCATTAGGAATCCTTTAAGAAACAAGAGGTTCAGTCAAAATGAGTTATTTAGTAAGACTCCAAACATACAGACAACTGAGCAGGGCACTGGGCTCCCACTGCTCAGCAGCTTCACATTCCAGAGACTGCACAGGAAACCCTGGAATGCTCCAGGATTATTACACGGTGGTGAGGGACCTCACCCCATGGGTTTGAGAGAGCAGCCAAGAGCACAGCAGAGCCTCAGTGGTCCTGCAGGGACATCTCCCCCAGGTTCTCCTGCAGGTGACAGTTGCAGCTAGGAAGTCCTGTCCCCCTTCAGTCATCTGTGTGAGAGGACAAGGAGGGTGCTGCAGTTTGGGCCATGTCCTGGTTCCTCAGGGCAGACACCAGCTCCAGCATTCACTGCCCATTGAGGTTCCTGGTGTGGATGAGGGGAGCTAGGGCAGCAGTGCAGGGCAGGGAATGTCCAGTCCTGCTCCAGGGAAGCTCTGGATGGGGGAGACAGGCTTTCTCCAAGCTTCATCGTCTGCTGCTTGACCTTGGTGTCACTTGAGAGCTCTCAGTGCTTCGGCCACGGAACCCTGAAGCTGTAACTTCCTCCAGGAAGCTGCCAAGCAAAAATGAGTTAGCAGAGACAAGGATCAGCTTCTCTGGCCTCCAAACCAACCCAACAAGTGCTCTACAACCTCAGAGCTAAGAAAACCTCTGTTTTCTCCCCTGGTGTCACCAGGATGGGTGGGGACAGAGCCCCTCCCTCAGTTGTGGTGATGACTTGCTCACAACAGCATGTGATCCAACCAAACTCCCACCCAGAAGAGGGATCCTGGTCCCAGCAGTGATGCTCCTTCCCCTCCCCAGGCTCATGACAGAGCCAGCAGCTCCCTTCCCAAGAAGGTTGCAGTGAGGAAGGGACACATGACAGAGACACTCAGATCAGGACTCATCTCCTCCAGCAGCATCCTGAGAGCTGGCACCAAGGCTCTGCAGTCAAGGCCAGTGGCAGGGTGGGTGGATCACCCCTGGAATAACCTGCTCCCTCCAGCTGCTTGCAAGGGGAAATATCCTGGGACAGCACCAGTTAGGAGACACTAATCCATGAGGAGATAAGTGAATGGCACAGCCTTGGAGAATGCTCCCAATTTCCAGCAGCAGAGCCTCCCAGCAGCCAGGATGAATTCTGGAAGTGCAATGACCTGCCCTGGCCACCAGCATCTGGAGCACCAAAACCTGGATCACCAGATCCAACACCTTCACTGAAGGTGCTCATTCATCCTTAGATGGTCCACCCCATCCAGGAGGTCTCTGCCTCTCCCCATGCTGGGAAGGGGCAGGCTTTCAGAAGGAGAGCAGAAGCTCCTGGTGGGCTCAGCTCAGCTCCTGGTGGGTGTTGGCAGCTCTGCTCCCTTGCAGTGACAAAGGCAGGAAGGGCAGGTTCCAGCTTGCTTTTCTGCTCCCTCTTAGCCTTCCTGTAGGGATGATAAGGCAGGAAGAGGCAGGGTGGAAACCTCCTGCTGAGGCATCCTTGATGGTTCACAGCCAGAGCTTTCTGGAAAGCAGCTCCTCCAGCAGCCTGGGTCACTGCTTGTGCCTCACAGCTCAGCTCCTCAGCCTCAGTCCATGGTTTGGTGATGATCTGGCAGTGCTAGTTAACACTTGGACTTGATGATCTCAGAGATCTTTTCCAACCTGAATGATTCTCTGACTAGGAAAAGTCAATGGAAGCAGGGCCTAGAGGAGAGCACTAGTCTAGGACCAAAGCCTGAAGCTAGTCCCAGTTTCACCACAAGCAAAAGCTCCCTCCTGCCCTTGCCTGCTGCTCTGCACCCTCCACATCCCTGCCCTTGCCTGGAGCAGACCTTGACCAGCACAGACACAGCTCCTGCACAACCACCAGGCAAGACATCTGCGAGCTAACCTTGAGGTGACAGCCCTCCACATCTGCAGGACATGGCTGAGAAGCCAGAGGAGCTCTCACAACTGCCTACACAAGGAAGCTCTGGCCCATGGGCATTGTTTCACCACAGCTCTTTCCACCTGCTTGTCCCTGTCTGCAGTTTGGGAAGCAGCTGAATGCTTCCACACCCACAGCCAGGCTCCCACGTGAGAGCTGAGGAGGACATGGTTGAGATGGTTACTCTGGCAATGAGACACAGGGCCACCAGTTTCTAGGCTGACTCATTCCTTCACTCTGCTGATCAACTTATCTCAACTTCAATGCTTTAACAAAAACCACAAAGAAATATCAGGATAAAGCACAAATCCTGCAAAAAAATGTGACTCTCATCAACCTGCCCAGGCTGTGAATCCCAGAATCCCCAAATCCAGCATNCCCCAGGGCTCTCAGCCTTTCCTTCTCCCACAGATGCTCCAGTGCCCTCAGCATCTTCCTAGCCTCTGCTGGACTCTCTCCACTGCTTCCTTGTCTGAGGGCTGACCTCCCTCCAGCTGCTGCTCACCTCTTCTGCATGCAGCCCAGGAGAGCATTGGCCTTCTTGGCCACCAGGGCACATCACTGGCTCATGGGCAACTTGTTGTCCACCAGCACTCCCAGCTCCTTCTCCTTGGAGCTGCTTTTCAGCAGGTCAACCCCTAACCTGTCCTGCTCCATGAGGTTATCCCTCCCCAGGTGCAGGACTCTCCATTTGCCTTTGTTGAACTTCATTAGTCCTTTAAAAACATAACATCTCATGCAAAGATGTTACCCTATTTCCAGATCCCAACCCTGCACCAGGTAGAAATGTGCCTCTGGAGAGGTGCACAGGAACACTGCTGCTGCCATGCTCCTCCAGCTCTGTGATTCCAGCCAGAGCCAACCCTCTCTTGGTTCACTTTTAGGCATCAGAACTCCACTGAGCTCTTTGCAGAGAATGCTTTGCTCTTCCTTTTCAAGGGAACTCCTCTTCATCTGCCACCTGGGGGAAAGTTTTCCTGCCTGGAAGAGGGAGATGCAGCAAGACATCATCCCTTCAGACTTCAGGAGGTCTTCCAAGTGGGCAGCAAGCAGCAGGACCTCTGAGCTCCTCTTGCACAGAAGGTCTCCCCATCTGATGTGAGAGCAGTGAAAACTCCCTGAGCTGTGGCTGCTGCTGCTTCCCAGGACCCTGAGGATCCCGTGAGGAACAGAGCTGAGCACCCAGCACCCTGGTCCCATCCAGCTCCTCCAGCTCTGCCTGGGAAAGCTTCTGCCCAGGCTGTGGACAGAAAACTACAAGGAGAACCTGAACTGATCTCTCTGCTCTGCTCTGAGCCTCCCTCCCCAGTGAGGAGGACTCACCACTGGTCCAAACCTTCTCCCAGAGGTTGGAGAACAGGATTCACACACCACAGGAGCTTCCAGCACCATCCTGCTGTCAGTGGAAGTGGGTAAGTGGGTCAGGCTGGATGTCCCCTGGGATTAGTCCCAGCAGGTTTGTGCTGAACCTGTGCTCTGGATGAGTCAGGCCTCACATGCCAGATGTTCCTCCTGCTCTTGGACTTCCATTTTTAATTGATTATTGATGACTTTTTAACACATTCTCCTCCAAACCCAGAGTAATTCCTCTGAAATCTATTGGCAGGCAAAGAAGGGAGCTGCTTGCCCATGGGACCTGTGGTCAAAGTGTTTGTCAGCAGCCAAGCCACATTCCCAAGCCTATGAGCGAACAAGCCCAGTGCCCTCAGCTGCTCCTCAGCACACTTGTCTAGACCCTTCCCCACCTTCCTTGCCCTTCTCTGGACAGGAGAAAGGCCAAGGAGTAGGTGTGTTACATGGATTAGCTGTTAGGGGGAGAGGAGGGAAGGGAAGACACAAAAGCACTTTGTAAAGCCACTGGGAATTGTTCAACCAGGGCAGTTAACTGCCAGAGAAGACCCTGTTAGCTTTTGGTTTAGAATTGACCCCTTGGACTCCACAATATGAGCATTGTTCCTAGGTGCCTCTCCTTGTTCTGCATCCCTAAAGATGATCTATAAAGATTCAGAGGGACAGACTCTCCAGGACATGACTCTGCAGCAGGAGGAGACTTTAAAGTTTAAAGTCCATACCACACCTGCTTTGGGAGCCTCTTTGCAAATGTTGTATTTCTCATCCCTACACAGAGGATTTTTCCCTCCCAAAGCATCTACTGACAGAATAGTCACAGGGAATCAGAAAGGTTGGAAAAGATCTCTAAGATTATCAAGTCTAACCATTAACCAGCACTGCCAGGTCACCACTGAACCATGTCCCTCAGCAGCACATCTCCAGGGCTTGGAAACCCCTCCAGGGCTGGGGACTCCAGCACTGCCCTGGGCAGCCTGGGACAGGCCTTCACAACCCTTGCCAGGGAGATGTAATTCCTCATATCCAACCTAAACCTCCCCTGGTGCAACTTGAGGCTCTTTCCTCTCATCCTGTCAGTTATTCCTTGGGAGAAGAGCTCATCCCCCACCTGGCTCCAAGCTCCTTGCAGGGACTTGCAGAGACCCAGAAGGTCTCCCCTGAGCCTCCTCTTCTCCACACTAACCAAGCCCAGTGCCCTCAGCTGCTCCTCAGCACTCTTGTGCTCTAGACCCTTCCCCACCTGCCTTGCCCTTCTCTGGACACACTCCAGCACCTCCATGTCCTTCTTGGAGTGAGGAGCCCAAAGCTGAGCCCAGGATTGGAGCTGGACAACACAGATGGAACAATCCCAGGAGAATCCCAATGGGCTCTCAAAAGATAACTTTCCATAAACACACACAGCTCCAACATGGAACCAGCTCCAAAGGTTCCTGTGTCTCCTGCTCTGTCCAGAAGCAGAATGGATATCCCTTAAGCCTTCCCCCACTGATGAGATAAGCCCAGATGTTGATCACCATTTCAGTTGTCTGCTAAGAACAATGAGAGCACAGGATTAGTGTGCTTACAGGGGCTGTCAAGAGTATTAATATCCAAATCTCCTTGTTTATTGTGATATATCGACCCTAATCCAGCAGGAATGAGGAAGAGTTCATTAAAGGAAGGCCAGGGGATTACTGGAAGAGTTGGGACACACTAAAATCTAGGTTCTCTCACATCAGAAATCTCAGTGTCCATGCCGAAATCCCTGTGATCCTCCCAGACTGGCTGGAAATGTAGTTAACATCACAGAGTCACAGGATGTTAGGGGTTGGAAGGGACCACAGAGATCAGCTAGTCCAACCCCCCCTGCAAGAGCAGGACACCCTAGAGCACACACAGAAGAACCCTGAACCCACACTTCCTCAGCTTGCCTGTGAGGATGCTGTGGGAGATGGTGCCCAAAGCTTTGCTGAAGTCAATGCAGACACCATCCACTGCNCATCCTGTGCAAGCTGCTCTAGGTTGTCCTGCTCTGGCAGGGGAGTTGGACTAGATGATCTCCAGAGGTCCCTTCCAACCCCTAACAGGCTGTAATTCTCACCCTGCTCCTGCTGACATCACTGCTCCGCTTCTCCCACCAAAGCCCTGCTGGGGAGTTCTCTGCCCCTTCCCAAGTGAGGTCTGCGGTGCTGTTGGTAAGCNGCTTGCCTGTGAGGATGCTGTGGGAGATGGTGCCCAAAGCTTTGCTGAAGTCAATGCAGACACCATCCACTGCCCTCCCCTCATCCACCCATCCAGTCATGCCATCAGAGAAGATGGTCTCAGCTTTAGTTTGATGTCTCAGCTCTGCTATTGACATCTTAGGTGACGTTGGGTGACTTTCTCCTTCCTCTGTGTGCACCAGGAGGTCTCTGAGCAGGTTCTGTATCCCTTCTGCTTAAGTAAGCTCAAGCTTTGTGGCTCTGCTTGGTTGATGTGTGCTGGTAATGAGTGACAGAAGCTCACTGGAGCTTCTGCTGCTACTGTGTTTTGGCACAGGCTCTGAATTATTTACAGAAAAACTAGTATACTGGATCAAAATCTGCATTTCAAAGGGTGGAGTGAACAACAAGAACCAACACAGAAAGAAAGAAGAACTTGCTGTTGCTTCTGAAGGGCTGACTAGGACAAGGTCCTGTCTGGGAACTCCAGGGTGAGGATGGCCAAGGGTCCTGCTCTCAAAATAGCTCTGTCCCAAATGATCTGCTTCTCCCAGTGCCTTGAATCTGATTTCCTTAGTGTCAGAGGCCACTCAGAGAAGTTGGGAGTCAGTCATCTCAAGCCCTTCCCAGGGGGAGCCTGGCCCTGCTGGGGAGGGAGCCAACTCACTCAGGACACCTCAGAAGTGACCCAAGTGTCCTGCCCTGGGGAGGCCACAGCTGGAGGATTGTGTCCAGTTCTGGGCTCTCCTGTTCCAGAAGGACAGGGAACTTCTGGAGAGGCTCCAGAGAAGGGACACTGAAATGCTGAGGGGACTGGAGCACCTCTGTGCTGGGGAGAGGCTGAGAGAGCTGGGGTTGCTTAGCCTGGAGCAGAGCAGCCTGAGGGGAGATCTGATCAGTGCTTAGCAATCCTTCAAGGCTGGGGATCAGGAGGCTGGGGCCAGGCTGTGTGCTGTGGTGCCCAGGGACAGGACTAGAGGCAATGGACACAAACTAGCAGCCAGCAAGTTCCAGCTGAACATCAGGAGGAACTTCTTTCCTTGGAGGGTGCTGGAGCACTGGCCCAGGCTGCCCAGGGAGGTGCTGGAGTCTCCATGTCTGAAGCTATTCCAGAGCCAGCTGGACACATCCTGTGCAAGCTGCTCTAGGTTGTCCTGCTCTGGCAGGGGAGTTGGACTAGATGATCTCCAGAGGTCCCTTCCAACCCCTAAC
>VWZO01009258.1:1375-11589 GCA_013396975.1 Bucco capensis | reverse complement strand
TGGTAGTCCAGGCTGTAGGCACCCAATACTGGGATACCTAAGGAGGATCGCTCCAAGAAACGGGCAGAGATAGACCCCAGCTGCAACTGGTAGAAACGGCCGACAGGGAGTGTGCTGCATGTGAGCCACCATCTTGGGTTCAATATCGAAGTTCCCAAGGACAGCTATTGGAAAGCTGCTAGAAGGGAGTCACAAATATTTATCAGCCCTGGCATAAATCCTTTAGCTTCATGCTTGCTATAAATGATTTAAATCTGCCTTTTGCTGCCCTCTCCTTTCCCAGTGGATCTTTTGCATGTCCACAAGCAAAGTCATTTTCTGTGCAGGTACATTCAAAGGCACTTGGGTACCTTGCAGGCTTTTGTTAGTGTTTTGTAGCTCGATAAAAGCTTAATTTTAATGGACTTCTGTTACTGGAAGAAACCTGAATACTGCAGAAAAGCAAATCCCTTGTGCTCTTCAGCTGTTACATGGCTCATCTATTTCTAAGGTACCCAACTTGGAGCTGTTGAGTGTAAAGCTTTGGCCATGTATGTCTACAATTACTTCTCGCCAAAAGCCACATTTACCAGCCCTAGGACATACTTAGATCATTTTTGAGATGCTATATCTTACCTTATCTTGATTCCTAGCTCACATCTTTTCTTGGTTGCTTCCCCAGGTTTAACATAAGCCAGCTGGAAGAATGGTTACATGGGAAGAACCTGCAGCAGAGTGGAGCAGCACAAACTTTGGAGCCTTTGATTCAGGCAGCACAGCTTCTGCAGCTGAAGAAGAAAACCACAGAAGATGCTGAAGCCATCTGCTCCTTGTGCACCTCCCTCACCACCCAGCAGGTAGGGAGCAGAGCAGAGCTTGGTTTAAGTTAGATAGTTGGGATTTTAAAGCCACAGTTGGGATAGGAGGATGAGAGCTGTCCACCTAGGATGGTTGGATCTAACCTGGAACTTTGAGACTCTCTTCCAGGAGGGTATGAACTCCCAGTTTTTGCTGTTGGATTGCCTGGCCTTAATTTGATAATATAATATGAAGGAAGAAATGAGAGTTGTGAGTTTATGTCCAGTGGTTCTTGGCGATCCTTTCTTCTGTATCTCCATCTCCGTGTCTTGAACTTGTATTCTTGAGACAAGCCAAGGAGGTTGTAGGGGAAGAGCAGGAGTGAAGGCATCCACAACCTCTCTGGACAACCTATTCCAGTCCCTCACCACCCTCATGGTGAAGAACTTGTTCCTTCTATCTAGTCTGAAGTCCTGAAAGGCCACAAGAAGGTCTCCCTGGAGCCTTCTCTTCTCCAGCCTCAACAACCCCAACTCTCTCAGCCTGGCCTCACAGCAGAGAGCTTCCAACCTGAGCTCAGTTCATTTCTGTGGCCTCCTCTGGCCCTGCTCCACCATTTCCATGTCTCTGCTGTGCTGAGGACTCCTGAGCTGGCCCCAGCACTGCAGCTGAGCTCTCCCCAGAGCACAGCAGAGCAGAGCAGAGACACAATCCCCTCCCTGCCCTGCTGGCCACGTTGCTGGGGGTGCAGAAGCTTCTTGTACTCATGCTTGTCATGTCTTCTTGTACTTCTTCTGGTACTCACGCTTGTCATGTTATGGCCATACCAAGAAAACTAGATAGTGTTCCTTTGTATTCTGGCAAAGTTTGGCTTCTCATCACTGTCTGTAATCCTGTTTTCTTTTCAACAGATTGTAAAGATACTGAGTCTCTACACTCCTGTGAATGAATTTGAAGAACGTGTGACAGTTGCCTTCATCCGAGACATACAGGTAAGTTAAAGGAAGTGGAGGAGATAGTACTAATGACATCTGTGTTAAGGCACTGCTGTCTCAGGCCTTCTGTCACAGCCATGCTGCTGCATCTTCTCCTCAGTTCAGTGCTCTGCAAACATCCGTTAATTGCTCACAAAGAGGACGCAAGAAAAGGAATCATAGGGGTTGGAAGGGAGCTCTGGAGATCATCTAGTCCAACCTCCCTCTGCCAGCAGGGCACCAGCAGCTTGCCCAGGATCACCACCAGCTGGGCTTGTAAGCTCTCTACATAAGAAGACTCCACAAGCTCTCTGGGCAGCCTGGGCCAGAGCTCTGGCACCCTCCCAGCAAGGAAGCTTCTCTCCTACTCACATGGAACCTTCTGGCTTCCAGTTTGTATCCATTGGCCCTTGGCCTGTCTCTGGGCACCACTGAGCAGAGTCTGGCCCCAGCCTCTTGTCCCCTGCACCCTTCAGCTCTTGCTAAGCATTCAGCAGATCCCCTCTGGCTCTGCTCTTCTCCACGCTAAGCAGCCCCAGGGCTCTCAGCCTTTCCTCCTGCCAGAGCTGCTCCAGTGCTCTCAGCATCTTGGGAGCCTGTGCTGGACTCTCCAGGAGTTCCTTTTCTCTCTTGAGCTGGAGAGGCCAGAACTGGTCCCAGGCCTCTTTCTGTGACCTCCCTAGGGCAGTGTAGGGGGAATATCTCCCTTGAGCTGCTGGCCACACTCTTCTTTATGCACCCCAGGAGACTATTGGCCTTCCTGGTGGTTTGTGGTGATCTTGATGTCCCTCAGCACTCCCAGCTCCTTCTCTGTGGAGCTGCTTTCCAGCAGGTCAACCCCTACCCTGTCCTGCTTCATGAGTTTATTCCTCCCCAGGTGCAGGAGCCTACACTTTTCCTTGTTTAACATCATAAGGTTCCCCTAATGAAGGAAACACAAATGTCTCACTGAATGCCTGACTCAGAAGCCATCTGCTGGTGTCTTGCTCTCTAAGGGCTCAGGTTATTTTCATTGTGGTCATGTAGAAAACACAGTCAGGTTCTTTTCAAGCAACTCTTTTTGCAGTCTGTGATGAAGTTCCTGTAAGTATTTGATGACTGGGAGGCTGTTGCAGTGGAGAACCAAATAGTTCCACTGGTTTTGTGCAGTATCTCTCAAATTGTGTACAGCCTAGAAGTTTTGATGATGATCAGCATGAGAAACGGAAAGAGAAGGCAACAATTGATACTAACTCTGTTCAATTCTTCTCCCACCCCTTCACAGACGCACTTGCAAGAGAGAAATGATCCTCCTCAGCTGCTCTTAGACTTCAAGCGCGTGTTCCCTGTTGTTTTCCCCTTCAACCCATCCTTCATAACCATGGACTCCATTCATCTCCCTGCTGCTCTCCACTTGGAATTTCTCCATGAAGTCTGAAGAAGAGTCAACTCTCCCCTACCCAGAGACCTCCAGTGGAAGAATGAAAAGAAATCGTGAAAGGAATTTAAAGAGCTCCATCAGTATGGACCAAACAGGTTTCTGGAAGGACCCAGTAATAAATAGATGCTGAACTGTACAGTGAAACAAAAAAGAGACTGATCTAGATGTGATTTTTTTTTCTTTTTGGTAATTTTCAGCTCAGAAATCAGGGTACTTTAAATGCAGATTTCTTTTTTTTTTTATGGCTTGATTTTCTGTTGACCTAAGTCAAAGCCCAGAATCATCTCCAAAAGCCACCAACAAAGACGATGTACCTGGATCTTTCTAGGTGTCTGTGAAGAGAGGAGAGTTTAAGCAAAGCCCAAATCTGAGACATTTATGCTGCCTTGAAGGATTTGTCTGATAGGTGGGATTGTATGTATTAATTTTGGGCCATGGAGTTCTGCCTCTTGTTCTTGCTGGTCCCTGTATCATGGTAGCGAGCTGAGAGGGGAAACTGCAGGAGGTGTTTGTCAAGCTGGTAAAGATAAAGGAGCTTGGATGGTGCTTGTTCTCTCTGGTGTGGAATTTCTCACCAAGTGATTCTGTCACTTGCAAAGGGTTTGCCTTAGTGAAATACTTTTGAGACAAGGTTCTGCTGGTGGCCTTCTGCTTTGAGTATAGACAATTCTCCCTAGGGAGAATTTATCAGCCAACTCATGACAGAAAACAATTTATTGCTTGTCTAGTGCCAGCATGACCTCCAGACTACAGTCCTTGAGCATTTGCATCTTCTGCATGTATTCAGCAGTGCCTTCATCTCCCCTTCACATTCACTAAAGGTCATTCTGCCACCCAGCAAGCCCAAGCTCTTCTGTCCTTTGTTCAGCTCCAATATCTTGATTTATTGTACGTACCTCTCCTTGCATTTGGCAAATGAATGTTTTGCCAGTGCTTGGAATTTAGGGTTTTTTAACTGTATTTTATCCCTTTTTCCCTCACTGTAGAGTAATCATCACAGTTGAAAATGATTCAGAGCAGAATTCAGTCTTTCTGGGAGGTGGTTTTAACCCACAGCTCCATCTCAGAACTCACCTTAGGTCAGCAGTTTCAGGCTCTTCAGGTCTCTACCTCTGATGTACATGATTCCAGGTCTGATTCCTCCCAGATGGATGAAACCAACACCAGGCTGCAGGAGGAATCCTCTTTGGCCACAGTTTAGTGGCTGGTAGCCTCTTAGGGGATGATGGTCTTGTTGGACTGACATCTTCTGGTTCATAATCTATAGATAGAACAAAGACTCTTGCTGTGGACAGATGGGAATTCGCATTTCTTGTTCTGATAATGAAGTTTACCCCTTAAAATCCACCTGGAAGAGGACTCTGGAGGAAAGACCTTTTTGGTTGCGTTTTTATATTCTCTGGAACAGATGGCTGCACTCAGGCCTGACTTTCTTCCTTCAAAATTGGTACTTCTTGATTTACAAGAGCAAAAATCACCCAGAGCTTTGAGAAACTGGCTGTTGCCAGCTCCCTCTTTTACTTCCAAATCTCCATCAGGAAGCTGAGCATTTTCCCACTGGGTGCTTTCAGCTACTCCAGCACCTGAAATCCTAACATCAAAGCCTTTGCAAAGTCATTTTTCTCCAGTTTCAATAGTAAATGAACAAAACTCTGCCAACTTTATTCTTTCCAACCAGATTTAACTGACAAAAAAGCAGCATAATTTTCTGGTGCACATAAATAGAACCAAATTAAAATGAATTGCATGGACTGCCCTGAACCTTTTCCTTCCAACTTTATTGCCTCACCTAGATACTGGCCATAAATTGCTTATTTTTGTTTACCTCTTAAAGAAGTTCTAGCAATGAGGACAAATACCTCAGTTGAGTTCAAAATGTGAATTCCAACAGGCAAAAGACTTTCAAATTGAGTTGAAAAGAGAAAGGAAAATCCAAATATGCACTGTTTTGGGGATTCTGGGGGGTTGTGATGTCTCATGACCTTAACAAGCAGAAGGTCTAGCTGCTGTCCAAGAAGCTGAGTGATAGAGAGGAGTGACAAGTGGAGAGGAAATGCTCTTGCTGATATAGTATTTTGAACAAATCTGTAAACTACACCTTTGTATAAAGGCAAATGCTTGTAAGAGTCACTGTAATAAAATTAAAAAAAAAAAAAGCTGGGGATACAAACAAAACAAAATTTGTGAAATAAACACTTTTGAAGAAATTCTGACTTTGGAGTGAAAAATGGGAGTTTGAAAAATACACTTTCGGATACTTACTTCTTTCTCTTGGAAGCTTTGCAAACAGAAATGAACCTCTCAAAGCTTTTCCTTAAGGGCTTGGAAGGTTTTCACTTTATTTTGGAGGTGCTGAAGTAGTGTCAGCTAATTAGAGATCAGTTAAGTGTGGAGTCTTATGACCTTGAAGGCAGATGAACAAAGAAGGCATGCAGTGCTAGCCCCTGGGCATGTGCTTAAATGAGATAAGGCAATGGCAGAGAGAGAAAACAGCAAAATAGGGACATAACAGGAAAACAGAGGAAAACTCTCTGCTTCTGTAAAGCCAAAGTTGCTTGTCATTGGACATTCACTGATCTCTAGAGTCATGAAGCCACTGGAATGATGTGGGGAAAACAGCTGAAAGATTGCCTTGCATCAAAAATTTGATTGTTTACAGGAGGACACATTTTCTTCTATAAAATTGATTCAAAATTCTGGCAGTGAAGACATAGAATAACTTTTATTTGTATACAAAGGAACAGGTTTGTACTGATTACTGCACTGAGCCTTCCATCTTCTGCCTGACAATCTGAATGGTCTCTAACTGGAATGTTTTATGCACATACTTCAATGTGGATTTTTCAATCCCCAGAGCTCTGGAAGGTTGGTTTTGTAGATCCTTTATGCACAGCTGGGAGGTTGCAATGCACGAGGGATATGGAGACGACGTGAAGACCAGGAGAGAAGTCTTACTCACAGAACTGTTCTGCCTGGANGTCCCTCAGCACCACATCTCCAGGGCTTTTCAATCTCTCCAGGGATGGTGACTCCACCACTGCCCTGGACAGCCTAGGACACATCTTGGCAACCTTTATGGGGAAGAAATTGTTCCTAGTGTCTAACCTAAACCTCCCCTGACACAACTCGAGGCCGCTGCCTCTTTTCCTATCACTTGTTACGTGGGACACTAAAACCCACCTCACTCCAGCCTCCTCTCGGGGAGCCGGAGAGAGTGAGAAGGTCTCCCCTGAGCCTCCTCTTCTCCAGCCTAACCAACCCCAGTACCCTCAGCTGCTCCTCACAACACTTGGGCTCTAGACCCTTCCCCACCTTCCTTGCCCTCCTCTGGACACACTCCAGCACCTCAAGCTCCTTGGAGTGACTGAGGAGCCCAAAACTGACCCCAGGATTCCAGCTGTGGCCTCCCAGGCCAGGCCAGGAGGGCAATGCCTGCCCTAGTCCATCCATGAACTCCATGAACGAAACGCAGGCAGCACTTTTCCCGCCATGGGTTGCAAACCGCCATTAAAGCCCCAGACCAGGCGCTGAGGGCAGCAAGTGCCCTCAGGGCTGCCCTCACGGCTTCCGGGGCCAATACTGGCGAGTCTCGTGTGCCTTGCCTTTGCCGGCACAGGGCCGGGAAGGGCAGGACGGAGTGGGACAGGATATGATGAGGCTGTAAAGGACGGCGCAGGACAAAGCTTCCCGCTTCCATGTCCTCTGTTGCCGTTACACCACTGCATGCGTCGCTCCCCCTGCTCGCCGATTCGCCAAAACTCAAGTCCAGGCTCGAGGCAAGAATGGAGAAATCAAACCAAGTAGAAGTGAATAATAATAATAATTATAAATTATAAAAAAAAAATTGAAAATTTAGAAGTGCTGCCCGCGCCTTTCCTGCCCTCTCCGCCACCAGCGTGGCGAATGTGCGGAGACTGGGGCACTGCAGGACGGCGCGGAGCGGAGCGGCCATGGCGTTGCTGAGGGGTAAAGCTCCGGTCAGCCCCCGGCGGGGCGGGAGGTTCGCTCCCACCGGGAACAAGGGAATGAGGGTGTCCTTCAGGCAGGGGTGGCCGGGCCCTGGCGGGGAGCGAGGCCTGGGCTGGCCTCGTGAGGGCGAGTCGGGCTGGCGGGGAGGTTGTAGCGGGAGTGGGTCAGGCGCAGAGCGGCGGCTCGGTAGAAGGGAGCCGTAACGCGGTGGCAGCAGCTCGTATTGTCGGCCAGAAAAGCCGGATCGATCATGAGTTCAGCGGGTGAGGTTCACCAAGGTCAGGTGCTGGGTCCTGCACTTGGACCAACAAGCCCAGGAATGCTCCAGGCTTGGGGCAGAGTGGCTGGAAAGCTGTTGGGGAGGAAAAGGACCTGGGGGGTTGGGTGACAGTGGGTGAAGATGAGACAGCAGAGTGCCCAGGTGGCCAAGAAGGCCACCAGAAGGCTGGCTTGGAGCAGCACTAGTGTGGGCAACAGGACTAGGGCAGGGGATGTCCTCCTGGCCTGGGCACAGCTGAAATCCTGGGTTCAGTTTTGTGTCCCTCACTCAATCCCAAAACGAGCCTGAGGTGCTGGAGTGTGTCCAGAGAAGGGCAAGAAAGGTTGGGAAGGGTCTAGAGTCCAGGTGTTGTGAGGAGCAGCTGAGGGCACTGGGGTTGGTTAGGCTGCAGAAGAGGAGGCTCAGGGGAGACCTTCTCTCTCTGTCTAGCGCTCTGAAAGGAGGCTGGAGTGAGGTGGGCCTTGGTCTCTTCTCCCAGGTAAGAGGTGGTAGGACTAGGGGAAACCACCTAAAATTGTGCCCGGGGAGGTTCAGGTTGGATATTAGGAAGAATTTCTTTCCCAAAATGGTTGTTAAGACCTGTCCCAGGCTGCCCAGGGCAGTGTTGCAGTCCATTCCTGGGGGGATTGAAAAGCCCTGGAGATGAGGTGCTGAGGGAGATGGTTTAGTGGTGACCTGGCAGTGTTGGGTTAACAGTTGGACTTGGTGATCTCAGAGCTCTTTTCCAACCTTCATGATTCTGTGTTTCTAAACAATAACACATGTGTAAGTCACAGTTTGAGGTTTCAGTGCCAAAAGCCTGCGTTGCAGTAATTGTGGTTTGCTCTGCTGTGCTGGATAATACAGCGAGTAGCTTTGCCCGTACTTGTTTGATGCTAGTTTTCAGAATCCTCTCGCATCTCTTGCCACAGTATTTATCATAAACTGTTCTTGCTCTCTTATTTTTTTCTCCAATCAAACAAAATTAGGCAGGCTCTGGAGTAGTACACCCTGAGGGGAATGGCTCTGTGATCAGTTTATTTCAGTATAACTCCATGCAGATTGTGCTGCTGTTTCTTCTTCCCTTACTGGTTGAGTCCAAGCTTCTCTCTGAGTCTGGAATTATGTTGTATTGAGCAGCCAGAAGGTGAACTTGGATTCAGAACTGATCCAAATGAAAATTAACCCCTCATTTCCCACTGACTCTGGGTGAGTCTTCAGCTGCTGCTGTTATGTGATCTGCTCTGGCTTAGGCTTTAGCCCTGCAGTGATGAAAGAGAGAGATTATATTATTGTGAAAGGAAGGTTTGAGGGCAAAGTTCTCTTCTTGCCCCAGGAACATTTGTTTGGAAGGCAAAGTGGTGTCAGTGATCCAGCAAATAATGTAGATAACCAACAACCAAAGGTTGGAGTGAGGTGGGGATTGGTCTCTTCTCCTAGGTAACAAGTGATAGAACCAGAGGGCATGGTCTCAGATTGCACCAAGGGAGGTTTAGGTTGGACTTGAGGAAAAATAACTTCCCAAAAGAGTTGTCAAGGGCTGGAAGAGGTTGCCCAGGGCAGTGTTGGAGTCACCATCCCTGGAGGTGTTGAATAGAGGTGGAGAAGTGATGCTGAGGGACATGGTTTAGTGGTGACTTGGCAGTGTTGAATTAACAGTTGGACTTGATGATCTTAAATTTCTTTCACCACCTGATTCTATGGAAGCCACACTGCTTATCCCACTTCTCACTATCCTGGAAGCTCCAGTTCTAAGTCTACTCTAGGATATTTCCCAGCTGATTTTCTGAGCATATTCATTGCCTGTTTCAGATCCTAACATTGTATTCAAGTCCTTGTCAGTGGAGCAAGCTTGACCTTCACCAGATTGGAAAGTCCTGTTCTATAAATGAGCCACCCTGGAATCCAAATTTGTGACAGAAGAGCAACCTCTCTGTGAGGAACCAGCCATATGCTGTGGCTCACCCATCCTGCAATCTGGTCCTGAGCAGCTTCACGGACAGGCATTTCCACTCTGATTTCTATATATAGGTTTCTAGTGTTACTTAAAACAACTGTGACTGTTTCATGGCAGCTGTAGAAAGGAGCGTGTGAGGTGTGTTGTCCAACTGGGCCAAAGTTCACAGCTTGTTTCCTTCTAAGAGCAGTTGGTATCCATTTCATTTGGTTCAGAGAGAGCTTCTGCCAAGCTGGAATTGGTACAGACCCACTTCTGGTCACTGTGTTTGTGCTCATGTGGTTGTGCATGCTCTCCTGGCTGTGGAGAACTGGATGCTGTTCCTTAGAGACTGGGAGACTGATGGCTAATGCAGTTTGGATTGCAGAATCCCAGCATAGTAAGAGTTGGAATGGAGCTCTGGAGGTCATCTAGTCCAACCTCCCTGCTCCAGCAGGGTCACCCACAGCAGCTTGCCCACGATCACTTCCAGCTGGACTTGGAAGCTCTCCACACAAGGAGACAACCTCTCTGGGTGGCCTGGGATAGTGCCCCACCACTGTCAGAGCAAAGAAGTTTCTCCTCCTGCTCAGGTGGAACCTCCTGGGATCCAGTTGGGCCCCTCTTGTAGTGAGGGGCCCAAAACTGGACACAGTACTCAAGGTGAGGCCTCACTAAAGCTGAGTAAAGGGGCATGATCACCTCCCTGCTCCTGCTGACAACACCATTTCTGATACAGGCCAGGATGCCATTGACCTTCTTGGCCACCTGGGCACACTGCTGGCTCATGTTCAGCCGGCTGTCAATCAACACCCCTAGGTCCCTTTCTGCCTGGCAGCTCTCCAGCCACTCCTCCCCAAGCCTATAGCATTGCTGGGG
>VWZO01009256.1:90392-122200 GCA_013396975.1 Bucco capensis | reverse complement strand
TTACCTCCTCTTCCTTCTCCCAAACCTATTTGTTTTGTTTTCCAAACTGCTCTGCTGTCCCTGCCCCCTCCCCCAGCGTGTTGACTCTGGCAGCCATGGCAACTATTGGGTGGATGTGGGGCAGGCTGGACCAGTGGCTGAGCTGCAGCAAGAGCCCCCGCTGGGGCTTCCCAGTGTGGTGTATGCAGCAGCGGCTGAGCTGCGGTGTGAGCCCATGCCACGCAGGGCTGCATCCGGGCAGATCCAGGCACAACGCAAGGAAGTGACTTTCATGTGTAAATCAGCTGAGCAAAAAGACCGCCTGCCGCACGGGACCCTGGGATACCTTCTTCTGACTGTAAAAAGGACAGAAACCTCAGACACTTCTTCTCTTTCACTTCCTCTTTGCCTCCTGCCTCATGAGAGACAATTCACAGAAGGAGAGAGAGGACTGCCACACGGCCTCCGCCATCTTTACCACGCGGTGCTTTGCTTTCCATCTAACTGGGACTTTTTCTCTTCAGCCCTCCAAATCCCTGGCTCCATCGAGATCATCTCAGCTCACCTCACCTTCTTCCCACTCCAACCAGACTATATTTCTTGCAGGTTTTTATCGGGGGTGGGGAGGGAGAAACCTCGTGGCACAGTGGCGGGGAGGAGAGACCTGGAAAGCTTTCTTTCTTATCTCTGTATTTGCACTGTTATATACATATCTATTTGTTAAAGTTATTCTTTATCACTTTGTCGCGGGTGTGGATGTGTGTTCATTCTACATTTATTCCTTTATCCTGAGAAGGGAAGGTCCTTATTTTGGACTCTTTCCCAAAAATAGTCTCATCAAACCAAAACACAGTGATTGAAGTGAGAACATGAGATTGCACACAGATATCAAGTTCATCCTGTTTTTTCCCCATACTGCGTGCATTAGCGTACAGGCATTTGAGCGAGTAACCACTACTAGAGCTCCGCCTGACCGGCACATCCCTGAGGTAACAGCAGAGCTGGCACAACACCCCACAAACGTCACAGGCTTATTCCCTACGAGCCAGGTTTTCCCCCCTCCTTCACCTTCATTCAGTATTTGGAGACCTAGCACATGTAGGAAATATTTTCCGTGTGCTTCTTACATTAGTAGACAAGAAAGGACATTAAGAACCTGTACCGTAAGTTACAAGAAGCTGATGCCTCTGGCTTTTGTAACTTCTGCAACCCACTATTCCACACTAACACAGAGTGAGACAGCCTCATCTGCTACTAACCTGTACAGAAATCAAATCCTGTATCACTTGCTGCTACTGGCACATTCACTACATCAAATGATAGCTGCAGTGCTTGGTACTTATTAAGACTTTGTTCTGAGATCTTCAATATGTTTTATCCTGAATTTGGCTGGATCTATACAACAACGTTGACACGGACTCAAAAGTAGGCAAAATCCCTTGAAAATGTCCTGATTAAATTCTTTCCAGAAGCTCTGGAAAGAGCTGCTTTACAGTCTGCTTTCATGTTTAATTTTCCCCTGTATTTGTAGAGTCTAAAAAAAAAATCATTATTCTCTGTTCAAGAAGAGATGAAACTTAGCCACCCATAACAAATCTGAGGATAAATAATAGCTGTTAGACAATACCACACTACCTCACTCTATCGGCTGAGTAGGGCCTTTGCATAAAAGCACTCACCTCTCTAATGGAACACAATGCCTGCTCTACACTACAGATTCCTCTTTCTCTTAATTGCTATCTCCTCCCTTTACTCAGATGTAATTCAACAACTAAGGTACAAAATTTGGCTTGTTTTGTTTAGAAAAAGCACAGTCATTGCCATAAAGTGAGCTAATGTCTCTAATATATCAGTTTGTTTCTCTGTTGTCTCAGAACAGGGTTCATGGCTGTTTTTTGTTTGATGGCAGTAGGGGCATTCTTTTGCTTGGGGATGTATTTTAGGTACCATGGGATCCTAAAGCATCTGACAGTCCAAAACCCAAGTCATTTTTGCTGCCTCTGCTGGCCACTGAGTCAATGTAACAGCTCAGAACCACTAAATGTAGTTCAGAACAAAAAATACCATGCTTCTTTGCCTACCATTTTCCATAGATAGAAGGCTGCTATTTTACTTTATTTACCAAAGTAAAGGTCCGCAAGGAACTTGTAAGTGGAGTAGTACTGGGGGTGAAAAAAAAAAGAAGAAATATTTCTCATGTAAACAACTAGCATTATGGAATAGTGAAAAGATTAATGTTATATTGTATAAAACAGGTTTGAGGAAGCTTTATCTTGAGACTGAAACTTAAAAATCCATTATGTTCTTCAAAAAGAAAAACGCCTCTTTCATTAGTTTGTCCACAACAGAAAATAAGGTCACCAAACGGCCAGAAACATCTCAGTCTGGGAAAGATTACTCCACATTTCTAGTAAGAATCAAATTGCTAAGTGTCACTTTTTTTGTATTTTCAAAATTACAATTATCCTTGCATGCAATATTTTTTCCACAGAATTCTGTGGATTTAGAAGCTCTGCAAAGATGAAGTACTGAAAAAAACCCCAACATGTTAAACTATTCATTCTGCTGAAGGAAAACACACCAGATATATTAATCTACATATAGGCATCAGTGCTCCTGTTTCATCATAAGAATTTTTTAAAGGAGAAGCTGCTAATGTTTACATACACATAAGCAAGATAAAAATTATCATAGTTACAAAAATCAAATGAGATTTTAGATCAACAATAGTTGCAAAACTTAATCAATTGTTAACTGCCAGTCGTTGCTGCTTTCTTGAGTGTCAAACCAAAAACTGACACCAAGTCAACTGCAAGTAGATATACACAGGCACATAGATATTTAAAATAAATACATAGATAAATAAAATTGAGTCTCAAACAGGCATGAGAAGCAGATAGAATCTACCCACATCAACCACGTGAATTAGGTTAACTGGCTTTCCCACATTCACATTTTGTTTCAAATTCAGCTGGCACATTGCACCAATTCTGATGCCCTGCACTGACTTAGCAATATGATTTACGCATCTTAAGATCTTCAATTGCTCTTGCTATGCAAGGTATCTAAGAAGAAAAAAAGCATTAGTGACCAATTTTTCATCAGTAAATTACCACTCAAAATTAAAGGTTGTTATAGCTTTAAGAGAAATACATTACATAACTCCTTTCCCACCTGTACTATCCCTCAGTCCATGCTGACCAGCTGTTACCTTTAGTCCTTAATTTATGCCACCTAACCAAAACCTGCTCAAGAAAAATATTTTGGTATCACTCCAGATCTTGCGAGAAATAGCTGTGGCTGTGAGTGGAAAGCAGATGGAAAATGCTTTGGTATACATTAAGTTATGACATGTTCAGGAAACCTCTTCTACTCTATCCTGAATTGCAAGTGTAGGCATAGGCGTTTGGGAGGAAGGAAAGGTGTAATCTGCATCCTTTTGGGTGATGGTACAAACTGACTATTACTGACAACTATGCATCTGGAAGGCGGCACAATGGGAAGCGGAAAGCAAACAATGCAAGTGACCAACAAGCTGATGGAGCCAAAACGCTTGGGAAAGAAAGCAGGGGGAGAGGAGGAAATAACTGACAGCTGCATTAGTTGGCACACAGTCTCCAACGTCTGGCAAAGATGCTACACATGTACTTGTGAAGAAGTGGCACAAAAAAACTCAAGCAGTAAGGTCCATAGTTCAAAAGAGGCTACCAAGATTTTTTTTAAAAAATGTTTAAAAAAAAGGAATCAGATTTTTATGACCACTTCAGATGTGAGAATTTACGTGAGTCACTGTGTTCCTTGTGCCTTATTCTGTTAGTTATACAAAACAGGTATCATCTTTTTAAGGTACCAGGAATACCCATACAAATATTTTGCCACGTTCCAAGGGAAAACAGCTGAATGCAGTCTGAGAAGACTTGGTTTCTGTGCTCAGAGGTGCCAGGGGCCTGAAAAGGGACCTTCAGCCTCTTCACTTTCGGTGACTGACACTCCATTTATAAAGTGAGGTTTATTACACATAGTTCTCTGCGAGAAGGCCTTGGAAAAGTGAAAGTAAATAAAGGCTCAAGAACATTATGGCCTTGTCAGTCTAACAACTTCTTGCATGTTCATTACAATAGTCTCACATATCAATTTTTGCCCTCAGTGCCTATCAACATGCTCATAGAGCACAAATAAATGTATTTAGTGAGGTATTTTTCCACCATCATTATTCAGTGGCAGTTTCCTGGGTATATTTTATTATATGTATTTCATAGTTAGTAGATTTACCTTAGCAACAAACATAAGGTGAATGAGCCACACTGACCTTAACTGCTATACCAAGTTTCTGTGAAATTCAGACTTGTATCTACAGCAATGCTAGAGTTCAGAGAACAACTCTGACACTACAACTATGACTCTTCAATTTTTTGAGCACTACACCTCCTCCCTCCTCCGTTCACTTGTTATCCCCATTGCCAGTTGCCTGTGCTGATTATGTTTCTTTTTCCTGTAACATTTTCTCACCCTGGGAGGGCCCAATGACCAGGCTAATGCCTGGCATAAAGCAAACACAAAGTCAAAAGATCATAAGGCCTTTATGTCAGGCTCAGTTAGACAAGAAATTACTAAACAAACACATGTGTGTTATCAGATCAAAATTTGATGAGGGAGATTTAAACTAGCATTTCTTTCTCATCAGCACAGCATTCTAACAAGACAGCACAAAAGGGATGAAGACTCTCAACAGTTGTTAGGGTATCAGCTAGGAGAGAAATCCGTATTTTAGTCCTGCTCTTCCTGTATCATTGTCAAATTTCTGAAGGAGACCTAGAAATAACAGGGAGCAGATTCTGGTACTCAACCATCTCTTCTCCAAGCTCAGGGCAAAGTACTCCAAGTCTGTAAAACCATATTCCTTTTTGCTTTCTTTTTCCCTCATTCTTGATTGCACTCTGGCCTACACACCACAACAGACATGAGAGATGTCCTCACCCAAAAAATTTCTCAGCAGTCTTGTAGAAAAGGGAGGGATGTGCATTTACGTCTTGCAGGATGAGGAAGAAACAGAATCTGCAATTGAGTGCTTTAGCCATTATCCTTCCATGCAAAGGGTAGGCACTATCACTAACACCATTATGGAAAAACCAAGTCCTGTATATTTTGGCTCCAATCATTAGGGAATAGCTCTGTGCTCTGGAACGTGAGCCAGCACAGATCCATAGATATCTAACGAGCAGCCAATGCCAACAGCCTCAGTCTGCAATACTAGAAACATTATTTTATGGAAGTAGCTACATGCTTCTAAAATAAGGAGAAAATACCCCTCAACACAAGAGGGGAGCGAGAGAAGGGAGGGGAGGGAGTTACTGCAGATCCCTTAGATATGCCCAGAGAAATGGAGCAATGAATTCTGCTGCTTTTTAGATGCTGAATGACAGTATCTCAGGTAAGAATGAAAAAAACCTTCAGAATAAAAAAAATAGCTGCAAGCACACATAAAGTGTATGTGTGTAAAAGAGAAGGCTATAACCTTTCATTAACTCTGATTCATCTGAATAGTTTTTAATATAGTGAACTCTTAGTGACTCCCCTTGAAGGCTAAGATCTTGCTATGATTTACCTCAAAGCAGTTTTTTATTGTCAGTATTAAGTTGCTGATAAAAATGAAGGACTTAAAATGTAAGTGCTGACACAACTCTAACTACAGAGTTGTGCACAGCACAGTGATATAGCTATAATTAAAAGGACAGGCTACATCAAGTAAAAAGCTTCACTGCAAACCTTTTTAGTGGATCAATACAGTGTCATCAGTGACATCTCAATAGGGAGGATAACGGAAAAGAAAGGTTTTGTACAGAATTAAGAAAAATTACATGAAAAAACTATACGTATTAATAAAGAGATATTTTAAGTCAGTGGAAAACAAGTTGTTAAATTTATAGTCTGATTCTATTATCCACAAAGCATAACATACCAATACCAGAGGTGTTTGTTTCCCTATTTTCCTTGTACTCCAGTATAACTGCAAGGATAGCTCAGGCAACGGATAAAATGCTACTAAAACTGGAATAAAAACAGCACTGGGTAAACAAGTGTTTGAAAGCTTCAGAACAGAAGTTTAACAAAGCATACAAGAAAAAAAAAGTATTTGTGATTACTTTACCAAAACAGTGAGTTGACTTTAGCATTTAGCTTATAAGGATGCGAGATATTTTTAAGCAACTAAAAGTGTTGCAAGAATCACCAGAACAGTTCATATCGCATCAGCTTTTTTCTTGATGTGTCCCAGAATATCATCTACTAAAGCCGAAAGTCAACAAGCTCTAAGTCATGGCACAAAGCCCCAAAAAGGAAAATCTGGTTCTTAGCAAAAAGAAAAATCATTCACAGGAATATTAAGCTACCAGCAGGTAAGAAGTCTCTTGGAAAGCATTTCAAACCAGTCAAGTCAAGCACACATGTTCATTTTTGCTCCAGTGATACTACTGCTCAAGAATCTGAAGATATCTATGGCTGTGATGACATTTCATTCTCCATGGCTCATTGCTGTCTTGAGGAATTTAAGGAGTATAAAGTAACCTGGGGGGAGGGAGGGGAGAATTGAGGGGAGAGTTATTAAGATTGTATATGAAAAGCTGGTTAATTAAAATTGACAATACTTAATTTGAACCCCAGAATCTCATAATCTTTAATACCATCAACAGGATTGTCTGTGTTGTAGCACTTGTAATACCGTTTGTAGAAGAGTGATTGTACTCAAATCTTGAGACTTGCGATGCCAGCTTCTTGGGATCAAGAAAAGTTCTACCATTCTGGTACACCATCCCAACCAGGACTTTTTGGGAAATCTCATTTTATTTTTTAAATTGATCTTTTTTTTCTAAATTCAGCTTTGAGCAAGAGGTCATTACAATGGTTTTGCTATCTCTTGCATTGCTGCTGTTCTGATGATGACAATACTGATGGTAGTAATAGCATTTTACCACAAAATGTGACTGTTTACTGGGTTGTCTTAATTTTTCCTGTTTTGCCAACAGCAGGAAAGGAATTATGTGCTGCTATTTTAAAAGAAATAAAAGAGAAACAACTTTAGCTTGACAAAGACCAAGGAAAATCAAAAAACTAATACAGAAAGGATGCTTTAAAGAGTTAATAAATGACAAAACAATGAATGCTGGATTAGGGCTTTGTGGTACAGAACAGTCTGCATCAAAATAACAAGCAGTATGATTTAGCTCTGAATACTGTTACAGCTGAACCTCAAACTCAGGGTTACAGCATGGGTGCAATCCTGTGCTGCACTACGCAACAGACAAGATAATCATAATGGTTACTCTGACCTTAAAAATCTACATGCCCTTTCTCCCCCTGCTCAGCTACTCCACATTGTCTCCCACACAGAGAAGGCTTCCTCCCTCATGGTTCTGCACTCTCACTACCATCTCCTCATTCAAATAACACCAAAGAAGGTTCTCTGCCTCCTGATTATTCAGAAGAAAAGGTCTGTTGCTATTGAAAGTTAAACTTATTCCTTGGAGCATTCACAGTTCATTTTACCCTCTCCGCCCTTCTAATTACAGCAAGGCATCTTTTATGAGTGTATAATATAATGCCCCTCCGACCTCTTCCTCCTAAGTTTGCAAGATTCTTTCACTGTTAAGCTGGTGGCAGACAGAACAGCCCACCTATGATGAGATTAAATAAACACATCTCATCAATCAACACTCATTTATAAAAATCACAGGGCACAATACTTTGGAATTCAGCAGTCTTCTCTCTTCTGTTATAATTATGCTAACCTCTTAACCCAGAAAGTGGACATAAGATAGCACAACTGAAGATGTTCAAAATACACCTATCTGCTGCCTCAGCTGAAATACTTCATGCCATTATTATAGGACATGTTATTTGGTTTTGTTGTGCCATACACAAATTATGGGAAGTAGCTACCTCCACAGGAAACAGAAGTTAGGAACTTTTAGTTCAGCATCTGTGCAATATGGCATTTAAAAATTAAAATCCATTTACAAGAAGAATTAATCTTAAATTTACTAAAGGTCTTGACCTAAAAATGCGTAACTGTGTTTTTACTGGATATACATGGATTTACATTTTCTCTTAATTCTACTAAAAGAAGGCCTTGAATTTTTTTTAATAAACATTATTAGAAGAGCTACATTTAGCCACATGGGAGTTACAATGTTCCTTTTAGACACATTAGGACTGCTATCTAAAACGCAGAATTAAAATCACGTTTTACTTCTGAGAGAACAAAGCCTAACATTCAGATCCCTGATAAGTTTCTAATGGCACCAACGTGGAGGACAGGAGGAAACAAGAGAGCACAAATCTCAGCTGTAACTCGTGTAAACACACACACACCGCATGCTATCTGCCAAAACAAAAAGAAAACAATTCAGCACTTGTGCAAGATTCATACATACACAGTAAGAGCAGTGGTTTTCAGCAAGGTTTTCCACCCTTCATTAAAATCGCTGACTTTTCTAGCTCCTAGCTCCTTATAACTTACTACTTTTCCCCTTACTATCCCATCTTTTGCTTCTTCAAGTCCTCCTCCAATTTTGTGCAGAACTCTTTCTTTTTAATATCTCTTCTCCACTACTGATACTTTTCCAGTTTGAGATGAGGGCTAAACATGTAAGAATACAGTCATCTACATTCCTACATAATGAGCATGTCTGACAAATTTTGAGGTGCAAGATATGCCATGCATCCCTTTTCACAGTCATATTATTTTCTTCTGGACTTAATTCAAGACAAGGTTTAGATAAAGCCCTAAAATAATCTGCAATCTCCAGTGAGTTAGTATTTATTCCTGCTGAAATCACCACCAGGAAGGTGGGCTAAGATGTTAATGAATCTGGTCAATTTCTCACTAAGCAATCAGATATAGAAGCCCTCAACTGATCTGGAAGGTCGGGGAGAGGGCAAAAAACAGTTTAGAAGATCATTATCTTTTGTTTTTAGCCACACAGACATCCACAAACTGCAAAGCACTCACTGCACACTATTGGAGAAAGTTTCACTCGACAGTCCTTTAATAGAAACAGACTTCGTTCATTACCAATATCCCAACCCCATTATACAAATTAAGATAACTAGAAATAACTTACTCCCACAGTCAGGCAAAGTTTCACGCATTTTCTAGCCTTTCACTCCAAATACCCCCAAATATGGCACAGAGAGCAAGCATCCCAGGTAACAGCCTGACCCCCAGAACTGCTCCCCTACTCAGCCACTCTCTTCCTGAAACCATCTGCTCCTTGGAGCAAATGCTGCCCAAGCAAGAGCTAGGACCTTGCTTGTCCTACCACACACAGACCAGCTGGGAGGCTGGGCTGCTTCTACTTTCAGTGGAGACTGATGACATTAAACATATGTTTTCTACTGATGATGCCATTACAACATACGTTTTCCATGTCCAACTCTGCATCAAGTGCTACCCACGTCACTGTAACACTAAGTTAGAAGGGAATGAAGGTCTATCCTCCATTTTCAGAATATACAGAAAAATATCAGAACTCCTCAAAAGGACTGAAATATGTTCAAAGTGTTACACAGTGAATTTTTTTTTTTCACTTAACTATATCAGTAAACAGTATTACAGAGTTTCTTCTATTGGTAACAAGCATTCACAATATGGTAAAACACTTGCAGTTCCCCTAGAAGCTAGCACGGTTATGCAAAACAACACATACACACAAAAATCTAGTACTATCACATTTCAGAAAAAGCAAAGTAGACTGTTTAAAAATTATAGTCCTTCCATGAAACAGTTTTGTCAGTATTTCTCTGGGACACACTCTTAAGAGTTCTGTTAAAGCAGGTAAAAAGTACATTAGCAGCATCGACTTTTATAAAATCAATAAAATTCTCTCACATGCTTTTTGTTAAGAAAATACAGGAGCTTCATTTGTTGGAAGATTCCTTTTGCTGACACTTTGAGACACACTTCAAGCATACAACATTTTAAGTCCACAATATCAACCCACTAAATGGTGTGCACAATTAATTATGAAGGTTAATTTTTATCTTAAATATGTTCACTTATTGAAACCAATTTCTTTGTGACTTTAATATAGGTTTTTACTGTAAAGTTTAGCCTAGTGTTTCACACATTCAAAGTTTTGTTCTCACAATTTTATTTTTTTTTTATTTTTTTTTAAGAAAACAAGTCCTTTTCAGGACTTTTGTAGCAGCTACCACTACAGTTATTCTTCTGATTAAATAAGATAGAAACTCTCGTTTTAAACCTGGCAAAGTGCTGACTTTTGAGCAGCACTGAGGTGCCAAGGCCTACAGTAACACGCTATACCTAAGGACTGGCTTTCCCACGCACCCCAAATGTGGCTGTGTGGCAGCAAGAGTTGGCAGCTGACACCAGGGATGCAGCTGGGTCACCTTGGACCACATCATCCAAGGTCACCAACACGCACTGGAGGCACTTTGACAAGGCTCCAGCTGAACTTTCAGACAGCAAAACCCAAATTTCGATAATTCTGATACTACTATTCAGTTAGATAAATTACTCCTCCTGCTCCTTTAGCACAGCAGTACTACTCTTGCAACAGAGACTAGCTGTATTTACTACCATTTCAGTAGTGTATCTCTCTCAACAGAAAGAGTTGAGAGTCTTTTCCCTGCCCCAGCCACAGTTTGATGGAGCTGTATGTTTCACAGTGCAGGTTTGCACACACAACACCACTATCTTACAAGAGCAGCCCATCTTTCATTTTCTCTGAAAAATGCAATTCTTCCAACTCTTTCCCTTAGTGATTTATGAATATTTTCCTCTTGAATTTCAAAACATAATTCATTAGCTCTTTATCATTGTGTTGAGAACCATGAAATACAGCAGATCACACCAACTATCTTGCAAATACTTTTACAATACACAACATTATTGTGGCAAAATACCCATGAAATGTAAACTATCCTTGAGAAAGATGTAAAAAAATAAGAGCAAACTATTTAAGGTTTTCTCATCAAGTTAACTCTTTAAATGGAAGTGATTTTTAATTATTCTCTCTTACACAAATAGTTGTGTTTCCTATTGCCTGTTAAGCCAATTTAAATAGTTGAAACAGATTGTTGCCTCCCCATACACCTTTTTTAAAGTCAAATCACTGAACTCAATAATCACTAAGTAAATCCTGCAACTCAGTGAAGTGCTACCCCCTACAGCCATTACCACCTTTGAATGCTACTCCTTTTCAGGTCCAAAAAATATGCTTGGGCTCATTCTGCTGCTCCAACACAATGCCCAGTTCTTTCAGACTGAAAAATGTATTGTATACAGGAGAAATGGGAATTTGGGTTTCTTTTCACATATACAAATTGGTGACATAGAAACCTATTTGTGCAAAAGGGACTCACGCTCATTTCACAATGTAAAAAAAAACCAACCAGAATAACAAATTCAAACCAAAACAGCTGAGAAGAATCTGAGTGTCAAGCAATACATCACACAAATAAATGTGGAAATAGTAGTATACTCCCCTCATTAGGGAAAAAGTGTAATAAATTATGAGTGAGAATCAATTTCTTTATTTACCTTCTCTGAGGTATACATGGAAACCAAAATTAAAATCTATTGGTTGAAATCAAATGTTTCTTATTCACTGATTCTTATCAAGAAAGATCTTAAATTTTCAGTTAAGCTTACTCGTTCAGTAATTTCAAATCCAGCCACCTTTATTTACTTCAGGCCACTTAAATCACTGCATACACAAACACTTGAGAAATTATGTGTTTGGTCTTAGCTGTTACTTACTTAATCACCTCTTGTACCCCAGCATACGGATGTCCTCAGGCCAAAGCGAGTGTTATCCTCTAAACTTCAGCATACTGAAGTTATCTTTTGGCTGTTCATTACTCTAGGGTTCATGCAGGACTCTCTTATTTCCTGATGAAAATTTTTTCCCCTTCAATTTCAACTCCAAAATAGACATAACAATTAAAAGCCATTTTTAATAACTCATTCTTATGATATGGCAACACAACTGCGACCAAACACTGAGAAAAGCATGTTTATTCTTAAACATGAATTGATAAAAGACTTCTTTGAAAGTGAAAGGCATTAGGTATAAACTATTACTACATGCTCTGTGCCCCTGTTACTCTCCAATTAACCTGGAGATGAATGGTGTACTACGCATCTTAAAAGCTCTATGAGTTTAGTAACACCTTCCAATTTTATCAGCCTAAGACAACTTGGTCCAAAAAGTAGACTCAACTAAGCTCCCCAATTTCATTCAGTGAATCACAGCTCTTAATCACTTTTTCTACAGTAAAATCCATATTCTGATATGGAATGGGGTTTTTTTAGTTCAGTTTGGTTTGTTTTCTAATTAGAGCCAGATTTCTGCTTCCACATAACATGTTAACAGAAAAGTAAAAGAATTGTTGTAGTCCAAGTCTGTGCCTAGAGAGAGTATACAATTAGTATGGATCAAATTCTCAGGAAATACATGAAGACCATGCATTTATGTGTTTTAAGTGGCTATTATGAAAGGGGCTAAGTTGATAAGCATAAAGTTGACTAAGACAGCTTCCAATTCTAAGCAAAAAACATTTCACAAAGAATCAGGAATCTGAAGAGTCAGTATTTAAAAAAAAAAATCAATGAATTTCCCACGTTATTGGAAAATACAGCTAGAGAACTTCTTATTCTGACAAATCAGACGTTACATCTTTGAGCATCTAGCAGTTTCAGAGCAACTTGAGGCTGCAATCAAAACACCCATTAGAGTGCCCCACGTTTCGAAACAAGCAAGTGGTTGTCAGTGCAGCCAGTAAATCACCTGATCCTATTACAAAATCAATTACTGCAGCACATTTCTATTGCAATACAACCTGATAATGGCAAAATGATATTGGATAGCTACTGCAAGGTCAAGAAAAATGCTAAGAACATCTGAAATTTGTCTTTTTATCATGTAAGTCCAAATTATACAGCATCCTTTTAATGGTATAGTTAAAATTTAAAATATAGTTACCTTCTTCGGCTGATTAAGACATTCAATGGATAGTCTCTGCAACTGCTCTGAGGTATGACTGCAAGACAGGAGATTGGAGCAGCAGGTCGAACAGCCCAGCCTCTTCATTAAAGAAGAAATAATGCTGCAGCCACAGCCACACATTGGCTTGCTCATCAGACGAGTTTATTCTTTAAGAAATTAGGACTAGTACTGTCCCATAAACACTCAAAATTGGCCAGCTGCCTCATTCTGCAGCTCCCTGGCTGAAACTAAAACTGTTAAAGAGAAAGGGGGGGAAGGCGTTTCTCAAAAAAAAAAAAAGTCAGCCAGTCTCATCAGCAAGTAATACCTTGCATTTTAAAAAAGTGTGCCTTTTCCCCTCTACTCCTCTTTGCAAAGCAAGCTGCTTTGAAAAGACAGCTGTTTTACAGAGGAGGAAATTCAGGAAAGGCAATCTCTCCAAACTGCTTGCCGACTGTTCCTTCTGTGGCTCTTGTTACTTCAGGTCTGTTTTACCCTCCCCAGCAGCACAGCCTACCCAGCCTGGGCCCCGGCCAGAGGAGCTACGCCAGCAGCCAAGAGCCCCACCCTGCCCTCGCCCACAGCATCCTCCACACTGGCCAGGGCCTCCAGTCCTCACAGCCACAGCACAGAGCAGATTATTACACACATCCAGAGCTGCCAACCTTTTGTAATGCCTCTGCTTGAAAAGGACCTTCCAGTTACACAGGAGAACAACAAGACCTGTCTGGCTGCTACACTCTGAGACAGACTATTTGTAGTGTCTGGGAGAAAAAAAAATACTAACAAACAAGAAGTCTTCTTGAAACGTCAGAATGCATGAGAAAAATGCTATGTAGATCTACTAAATCCTGAAATAAGGATTGTTGCTGCAAAGCTACATGAGTGAGAACACCATCAGGAAAAGTCAACAGAAATTTAAACTCAGGAAACAAAAAAAAGTGAGAGAATTTATAGTAGAAGGTCCAAAGGTATCACGAACAATTCTCAAAGCAAGTTAGAAGCAGACTGTAAAAGCAGCTTTAATAAAGTCTTCCAGGAGCCCTTTTTTGCTCTGAGAGAAAAAAAAAAAGGCAAAACTAATTCAGATGAGCAGTCAGACATAAAGAGGTCTCCTAACCTTTAAACCAAAGTATACTCTGCTCAAAATACAATACTGAATACCTGTCTAATTTAACATATGCAAGTAACTTAGTGCTGGAAATATTTTCTCATTTGCAAGTGATACAAATGCAATAACCTTATACTTTTTTCTCATTTCCATAGAGAAAAATACAAGTAATATTGTAAAAAGCACATTTTAATTGGATTAAGATGGTATGCAATACTACTCATGAAAGTAGAAGGTCTCACATTAACACAACTGCTTAACCTGATTACTGGATAATCTGACTTGAAATAATTGTCACTTGCATTTATAGAGCTATCAGTGCTTGTTCACTAGCATTCTCTTTAGCAAAACATTAAGAAAAATGCAAGTAATATGAAAGCAGCCAGAATTACTAGAGTCGCAAATAAACTTCTCATTTTCACACTGCACTGAAAGCTTAATTTCTCTCCTGCTATCTCTTCCCTCCCTTTTTCTCTCTTTCCCCCTCCCCTTCCTTGGTTTAAAGCTCAACTGAGCTTCTCCCTTCACCTTGCTCTGCCCTTTTGATATTCATGTTTCTATTAAATCAATTTCCAGTAGTATCTATATACAAGCATGCACAACAAATTGAACGATAAAAAAACCCTTCAGCAGATAAAGACTACAGATGCAAACAAGCAAAATAATGCAGTAACCTTTTACTCGCCTGCTGGAGGTACTGTCTGCTGCACAGAATTTTAAATCCTCATCTGCAGATGCAATTGAGCTGGTATTGCCAAGGACTTTGCTCTTCCTGTGCCGATTCTACACAGCTATTCATCGAAAGAGCACATTATATAGAAAATTTGTAGTAGTATCAGGTGAAATTACTTAAATGACTTGAAAGGAACCAACTTCCCAAAAATGCAGCTATAAACCTGACCAGCCATATTTCAGATATATGTCAGACATTAGTGAATAAAGTCTTATTGCTGATGCATGCTTGCCAGCAATGTGCAGGATGTGGAAGCAGAGAGAGCTAATGAAAAAAATTAATACACAGATTTAAAGTGCAAGGATCATGCTCTAATGCTCAGCATTTCACATATCCTGCATACCACAAAAATCTCTCTTCACAGCCACCTATTGTTTATAAATCCAAGAAAAGGCTGCTAAAAGCAACCCCCACATCCCCCTACTTCAAATCCTAGTGTCTCAGTACCCTGAGGATCAGTTCTAATATATACGTTCTTATTGTACCCATGTTTCTGGAAATAGAAACACTAGCTTTTTCCTTTGGCAGCAGGTAGTTAAGGATTACACAGATGATATATTTTTCTTAACAAGAAACAGCCTCAAGGAAAGTATCAATACTTGGGATAATGGTTTAAAGTCTAATAGGGTTAGGAAGTACAAGGGTACTTCACTAGAATTTGTATTATTCTTGGTAGAAATGAAGCACCAGCAGTGAAGCCTGCTATTCATTATTTATAAATTTTTCCCCCTCCTCATGTCACTTTCCTTAATGTACTATTGATCCCAGGGTGGATGCAGATAGAGTCAGTGACTGACAGCCACAGATTCATACAATAAGTATCATATTATTGCAGTGGTTTTTGTTGGTTTTCTTTTCATGTTTTTTTTTTTTGTTGCCTATCTACAGACAGTAGAATTGAAGTCCCACTCATATTGACAAAAATCAACAGAGATAAACAAACTTTTTCCCCCTTCATCAAAAGCATCCTAATTGTCATCTAAAATTTGAAGACAGGCTTCAACTTTACATTGGTGTTACCACTATATTTTGTTTCTTCTAGCTTTCTAGTGTCTTATCAGCAAAACTTTCAATACATCTTTACTCTCTACAATGTTTCACCTGAAATTATAACTGTTTGCTACGGATCTTTTTTGTTACTTCCTTGTTTTTAACTGAAGTATAAAATGCATAATGCTCTCCTCCATAATATTCATTGACAGGCAGGGACACAAAGACAACATCCTCAGCACTGTGGTTACCTTTCAGAACATTAGCTATTTTTATCATTATATTAGCTGTCATGGCTTCCACAAACTTAGTCAAATCCAAACTTAAAAACACAGCAGGATTATTTATCATTTTAAAGAAACACTAATCATACTAACAAAGCTTTCTTGCAACATTCTCCGTTACTAGCCACAGACTGTTTCTGTTTTTTAAAAAATGCAAAGGAGAGATGATTTCATGCTATGCTAAAGCCACACTCTCCTGTATGCAAAACCTCAATGGGCAAACAGCCAGATGTACCCTTAGTTAAAGAGCCTGGATGAAATATCACTTGGACAGGGAGAGTGCAAAAGACTGTATGCTATAAAAAGTGTAAGACAAAAAAAAATTGTGTGCAGAACATATACTTCACTTAATTGTTTGCAAGGATATACATATAGAAACAATATATAAATTATGAAACAAAGTTACTGAACAAATAATCTAATAAATACAACTTGGAACTGGGGGAAAGCCTTCCTACAAAAAAAGATTCTTGCCAAATCAGCATACATGTGATCAGTAATACACAATTATGGCAAAACCTTATACTATATATACACCTCATTGTAAAGTTTAAATGCCTAAAAAGATTGCTAAGATCTAAACATACAACATATGTCCGATACACAGTAAGATACTCAAACTGAAGAAAGCAAACAGGTTCACTTGTTACATATTTAGAAAACAGCAAGAGAATGAAAGAGAAGATACAGGTGTAACAGCTTTAGAAGGACAAAAGATATTTGCCATAACAAATGAACAAGTTTTAAGGCAACTGTCCAAAAGACAGTCAGAAACCCCAGAGACTCCTGGGGCTTGCCACGCCACCTGGGCAGCACCCTCGTTCTGTCTACAGTCAGTTCTGCTGTCTCAGAAAATAAACCCAACATGTACAGCAACCATCTACTTTATACTTTACAATAGCAGGTCAAAAAAAAAAGTCTCGTTGGTATATACTTCCTTGAGAGGACTGACTCATTTGCAAAGTTCATTCTCAAACCATTGCTTAAAAAAAAACCAAACAAACAAAAAAAACCCCCATACACACACAAAACCTTACTGTTTTCAATACATACCTAGCTTTTAAAACTGTCAGAATGTATGTTTGTCTTTTCTTGTTCCATGTGTTCAGTTGCACTTATTGCAGACAAGGAACGAAACAAGCAGACAAAAAAAAAAGTAAAACACCAGAGAAGTCAGAGTTGCCTCTCCATGTGGGCTGACTACCTAAGTAAAAATCATATGCCTCGAACAATTCCCCAGCACCTGCTACAACAAAAGAAAGCCCTTTCTATGATCTTCCAGCTATATGAAAGAAAAAAGGTTTAGCNCTGCCATACACAGTGAGTCTAGTGAGAGTAATGAATGTGGGGCATGTCTCCTGAGACCATAAGAGATGATCCAGTGGCAGATTTCTGGATGCCTCTTCTAGTAGGGTTATGGACAACCGATCGCATACTTTGGCTTGGGAGCTAAAATCATCCAGCTTAAGTAGTGCTGTTGATAGACATGTGGTTCCTGGCATTAGATCGTAAGCCTACATTTGAGTCATCAACATAGGCAACATCAACCACTCACACCAAATTACATATGGAGCTATTATAGCTAAATACAAGGACATCTGCACAGGAGTTGTTCCTGTCCTCCCAAATACTTACAGCTTTACTCTACTTACTCTTCTCACCTTTTCCCTAGAAAATATCTGTACAAGACAAGTTTTCTACACTGGAGATGAAAACAGCTGGAGATTATAAACCAATTTCATACAAGAACTCAGTATTTCAAGTAAAGAATAAACTCACACTACTGTGTATTACCTAATGAATTTCAGTATGCTAACACACTACTTCATAGGTATTAGAAGTTGTTAAAGATATCCATACATGCCTGGTTTTAACAGCTTGTTATTTTTCCTCCTTTAGAGCACCGGGAAGCAGTTTAGGACAGGCACTTAGGTACAACCCAACATCAAAACAGTTAATATTTGCCTCAGAGGTAACCCTCAGTGCAAACACTCAATGTTTCTCTCTTTCAGAGCTCGTTTTGGGCCATCTGCCGATTTAAAAAGGAAACATTATCAATTTATGCTGGGTACTTCTTTTTAAAGGTGACTTAACTAGGAGTGCTACCCCTTTTCAAACTAAGGAAATGAAAAAACAAAGTAGTGTAAAAGAAAACTGATGTCCTAGGGAAATAGGGCAGCTGCTGCAACACTTCAGCCTGTAACAAGGATCACAGAGGAAGCAAGTGGCTCACCATTTGACTGCAAGTTTCAGAGACACTCAATTCCATTACTATTGATGAAGACAAGGATGAGGACAACAAAGTTCTCAGAACAGCTACACTTACCACTGACAGGATGGTAATTTTTCCACAAGTAGTACAGGGTAACAACCAGGCAATTCCTGCTATGTCCTTGGAATTAAAATGCCACTGACCCAGCAAGGCTGAAACATGAATCTGAAACGGTAGTTTTCAACCTTTTATGTAGGATTACTACAAGTAACTTAGCCCAGACTTTGCATCTGACCCTTGGCCCCCTTGCCTCCCGCGGCAAATGGGGAGAAATGAGAAGTAAAAGGGACATAATCTTACATTTGCGTGTCATGAAAGTCTGATGCCTGCAAAAAGTGTCAGGCCTGCTGTTTATGTGCAGGCTGACTCCACTAAACATTCACAAGACGGTCCTGCACCAAGTGACACTCCCTTCTGTGCTACTGGAAGAAGAAGTACCACATCATCCAGCAAGGTGCATTTCTGGGACAAACAGGCACAACTGGAGAAATGCTCTCTGGCAAAACCCTTAGATACAGGAATTGTCATATCACACCATAAAGCAAGACCTGTAAATCTTGGACTTTGAAATTGACTTGTGAGTTTTCTTATTTGAAATACTATTAGCTTACCAGAAAGTGAAGGTCTGTTTTCCATAATACCTAGACATGGATAAATCTCATATTTCTTGGTTTTGGTTTGGTGTGTTATTTTATTTGTTTGGCATTTTCAAAATACATTCAAAGACAACTGGCTACTTCAAATAAAAGCTTACAACATTAACATAACCATTATCAAATAACAGATTTTTTTTGCCCCATCTCTCCACTCAAGCTTCACCCTCCATCTACAAGCTTACAGTAAGGCAAAATATTTACTGTAAATATTACTTTGTGCAATACTTTGTCTGAAGTACATGTTCACTACCAAATGTGTTTTCATTACCCCTTTGGAAGGCATAGTTCAGATCTTTTTGCACAGCCTTACCCACAGCTACAGTTAATACAATCTGTATAAGTGAGTCGTGGAAAAATGCTAGCTTAACGCCAGGTTATGAAAGTTTAAAAAGCTACTTTTAATTTAGATATAAGTTCCTTACAGCACACAATTATGTTCAATGCTGCTGTTAAATTTCTGATGAAAAGCTAAGGCTTCTTAATAGGAGAAACTGGATACATTCAACTGCAGAAAACATTAACAGATATTGATGCAATAGGATGGAAAAAAGCACCCTGCCTGTGCACTTTTTCATATGAGATCACCAATCTGGTAAGCCTAGAAAGGAAACTGTGTCCTCCAGCTAAAAGAAAAAAAGTGGAGGTAATCCAAAGCTATCAGAGAAAGTGAGCATTTTGTCAAACATCTTCATAGAGGATAATTCACATTTCCATAACAAAGACTAAGGTAAAAACAAAGTCCAATCTACTAATAAAAAGAAGGTGGCAAAAAAATCCACATACATACAGACGCAGTGCAAAATTTGTTCACAAAAATATGTAGTGTGTCAGTTCTTGAACTAGGCTGAGTGGTACGGAACAACCTACAAGGACATTCCATATTTACAAAGACTATGTACTGAATTGCTTTATATATCTTATAAAATTTCCATCCATTCAAAAACCAGAAACTGATAGAACTGAAGTAGTTAAATCTTTTACAACCTATCAAATATATTTTATGTTATTTATCAATTTATCTACAGGACAGAAAACAAAATACAATCACCTTCTCCCTACTTCTTTATACCATACCATCTGTTTTCTAACCTAGACAACACAAGTAACAACAGCAGTACGGATGCTTCAAAACAAGCTTTAAGTGTGTGTGAGAATGCAAAACTGAAGCACCTTACTCATTACAGGCAATAGCTAAACACACACCAGCACAGTCATTTAACTCCTGCTACAGTCACATCTTGAATTTTGCTGAGCTAGGGCAACCCAGTATCAGTGCTTACCACAGGGAAGTTCACCTGAGGCTGCTACAGTCCAACAACCACTGGCAGCAGAAACACTACCTTCAAAAACATACTTCATTCCTCCCTCAGGTGTTTCCATCCTCATGTCATCCCTGGCCTTGTTAGCAAAAGAACCTGTGCAGACATTTCATGTGTTACTAGTTTTAACCTGTAGTAGTTCTGAAACCTAGTTCACTGCACAAACACTCCAATACTTCTATGTAGAAAAGTCAAGAGTCAGAAGCTAATCAGACGAATTTATCTGGGTACTACTGCCTACTTTCAAGTACTCAAAAACTGTAGCCTGACACTAGTTTTGATCTTAGCAGCAGCGTTGCTTATGCCAGGTTACACAGCCTTTGATCCCTTGTTTCAAACCCCTCTCCCTTTCATACTGAAGGGAATACAGAGGTGTAATTGTTCATTTAGTTTGACATGGAAGAATACAAAAATTGATTTGGATGAAAAATAACCTAGGGAGAAAAGGAGACCACATTTCCTAAGGTGGCCAATCTGGATCACTCTGCTATGCTACATATGACTTTATCAACATAATACCAAAGTGGGTGGTGAGGCAGAAGGCAGAGAACAGGAGAGATGAATGGGGTCCACGAGACGATGGGGATATTGCTGTTTGAGCCAGCAGGTTTATCACAGGAATGGAAACACAACCAAAGCCACAGATGTCATACACCATAATGATGGAATCACTTGTTACTCCATTCCTCTCTTCCCTGTCTGTAGAACAGGACCAATGCTTACTATGTTTAGGGCACTCTGGTAAAGTAAAGAAGTTAAAGACTAAGTTATTAACTTACTTTATTAGTAATGAGGGGACATAAAACAAAGCATACAATTCTTTTTGAAGGCAGGATGAGAAAAACAGTTAATAGGAAAAATAAGTAATTTTCTTTCTTTTTCCTATAACCAAAGCATTGAAGAAATAAACAACATTTTTGATGTGGTGGAGCCAGCTTGCCAAAGAGAAAGAAGCACTCCAAACTGAGAGCAGAGTCACAGCAATAAATGTTATGAACATCGCTCACAGGGAGCTTGAGTTGGATGCACTCTAACATGCTGCTCATTGTACTCCATCCCTTTAATCATCCATGGTTGCCTTTGCATTTGTGCAGCAAGCATGCCCACAGCATTACCGGGGAAGAAGAACTGACTTGGAAATAGCACCCCAGCTATACAAGATAATTAGCCACCTATGTAACATCCTAAACAGACTTTCACTACATATTACCAAATTAAGATTTTACATCTAAATGACAACTAGTTCTTGTGCTTTAAGGCTCATAATTTTCTTGGATGTTAACATTATTTAATAGTATCAAGATGTAAAAGACCAATTAAGTAGTGAGGTCACTATGGGGTCACCTGTGCCCACACTGGAAGCCAAGTTTTACACACACACACCTCTCTGCAACCCCTTAGGAATAAGCAACTAGTGCAGATGAAGCAAGCCATACAAAGTCATGTAAAGTTCAATAAGCTAAAATTAATGAAAGCAAAAATACATCTATAAGGATCTTGCAAAATTTACATCTGATTACATGTCTTTTAGCAGTTTCTACTTCTATAATTAAGTGAAAGTATTCAATTTCTCTATGATTCTAAACATCTTTGGTCCCAGAATACCCAGTTACAAGCCATCTTTAGAATATATTAAACTTACTGGTTTTCAAACTTCAGGAGGTACTTTCTCCTTAAACCAACACCAAGATAAACCGACTGGTCTACAAGCATATGCAAGAACTCTAAATGACAACCACTTCACATTCTAGATTGATGAACAGAAAAACTAGCAAAACACATGTGAACAACTCATAACCTAAAGAACAAGCAGTTTATCACTCAAGCAAGGATCATGACATTTTTGCTCCAGACTTCAGGCCCAGGTGTGAACACAAACATTTTCCTTGACCTATCACATACAGAAAAGTTAACATGTTCTGCAAAGGCTTGACAATCATATCTTAGCTAATTAACAGAACATCTTCAGGCACCACTATAAAAAACCCTGAAGTCAGAAGACAACACTATAATATGATATTACTACTGTACTATTCTTTAGTAAATAAATTACGACAAGTGGAGCTTTTCCTAACATAATTCTAATGTGTTTACATGCAAGACAATGTTTTTCTTAAAGATTCTTCACCTAATGGGATCTTTGTAACACCTGACAGGCAATGCATGGTTGATAAACTTAGCAACCCACTCCCAGCTCAGTTTCTTAAGAGTATTACTGAAGAATGTAAAGCCAAGAGACTAGCACGGGATCTTGTTAGACCAGCTGTTTTTTTTGTTGTTTGATTTAGCTTTCATTGTTTGAGGGTTGTGGTTTTTCCCTTTACTTTAGCTAGAACTGGGTGAGAAGGAGACAATGACACCAAAAAGGACATAAAAAGAGTCTATCATCATTCATTCTGTGTAGCCACCATTCAAACACAAACTTCATTTTATTTCATTTGTTGTAGTACTGTAAATAGAGTGCTTAAGGACACAGTCAAGGTGAAGTCTCTGTTTGCTCATAGTTTTTTGTCTGCTGTAATAACCAAATCAAATTCAACATAATTAAATTCTTTAGTTAATTAATCAGTGTAACTAATTTATAATTTGCCACTTACACCAAAGAATTCATACACTAGAAAATTCCAACCCCTCCCTTCTCGTTAGCTAGTATAATAAGGGATATTACCCTTCTTCAGTCACCTGTCCCTTACTGCACAACAAGCCTGGTCTTACTCTCACTCTTCCACCCCATTACAGTGGTGATGCTGTTTTGATTTGCTATCTGCACTCCTCAGGATTCCTAGTATAGCCTGTGTCTCATGCATTCCACAACACAAAAATTTTAATATTAAAATTCTTGGGCACTAAGTTTTCATACTGGTATAAAATAAAACATACACAATCTGGCCACAAATAATTAATTTCTTTGACTAAGACTTAAATCAACAATACTTGGAAGAGTTTTCCCATATTGCTTCTAGAGCTTTTCAATTGATGTATCTTCAGAGTTTCAGTTTTAACTAAACATTGGACTTCTAGACTTCATCAGCTAGGAATGACTTAAACCACACAAATAATATTTATTTGCAGTTTTATGTTATCTTTACTCAATGACCTTTCCCATGAAGGAGTGTCACTGTCCCTCTCAGTGTCATGTTCTAACACCTGGATACATCACCTGCATCCATGGCTCCAGTTCCTTGCAGTCCAATTCCCAGACTCCTAACAACCTGACTTTGAGTATACTTGCTTTCACTAGTCAGCCCGTCCATTATCACAACGCTCCTCAGAGATGTCATACAACTTGCCACTCCTGAATGCACTGTGGACATTTCAGATCAGATCACAGAATCACATAATGGTTTGGGTTTGAAGGGAGCTTTAAAGGTCATCTAGTCCAATCCCCCTGCAGTGAGTAGGGACATCTTTAACTAGATCAGGTTGCTCAGAGCCCCATCCAACCCAACCTGGAAAGTTTCCAGGGATGGGGCATCTACCACCTCTCTAGGCAACCAGTTCCAGTATTTTGCCACTCTCATTGTAAAAATTGCTTCCTTGCATCTAGTCTAAATCTACCCTCTTTTAATTTAAAACCATTACCCTTTGTCCTTTTGCAATAGGCTCTGCTAAAAAGACCGTCCCCAAATCTCCAAGCACTTTACACACTCATTTCAGGATGGTCTCTGAATATTATCACCTCTAGCTAAGTAGCAGTCTCTTTGAAGCATATCAGATCAGCTGAAGTACTTTAGGAACTCTTCATATCATCTTTAGGATCTCAAAATCCATATTTGCTTAACTTTCAGCAAATAGTTTCTACTCCTGTCCACTAGTTTTTCTACTTAGTATTTTAATGCAGTGTAAATAAGTCTTCATGGGACATGTTAACCAGTCACATATGGAATTCATTTGCCAAAATACTGTCAGTGAGGAGCAGAAAACATATAATAATCTCTTGGTACAAACAATGCCCATAGCTCTATTTCAAACCCTCTCCCTCACAGTTTTCAATTGCAAGATTTTATTTTTAATCTATCATTTCATACTAGTTTAAAAGTTTACCCAAATTTAAGGAAGCATTTCCCTTAAATTTTGCCCAAAAGAAAAATTTTCTACTAAAGTGTATATTCAGCTAAATATTTCATCATCCTTCTGTAGCTGCCAAATCAGCATATACTTCAAAACTTCAGTTAAAGAGACAACTGCAAGTATACTATTAAATATTCATATATTTTGTGGAACTAAAACTGAATTAGAAAAATGGTTTTCTGACCCAAATAAATTGGCACTTGTTTACCTTAAAAATGCCTGACTCTAAATTTCAGCAGTTGAGGAACTGCTTCATAAGCACCTCATTCCACAAGGCATACAGAGATGTTCTGTAATATCATAAGCTGTCCCAATCAAGACCATCCCAGTAGGCAGTCTCAGGATGAACTTAATCTATGAACTATCCTGCAAAAAGGTAGTCTTATGCCATCCCTGCAAAAGGTGGCAGCAGTTGCTACCATCAAGATAGCTTGGTCATTTTGGGTTAGGGCAGTGCCAGGTGCTCTTCAGCTTTATCTCCCTGGAAGCAAGTCATCCTCCTGAAGGCCATTCAAGGAAAAACCAACAAACAGCAGCAATCTCCTTGCAGACATTAAAGAATGGAGGGCTGGATGTCATATTACTTCTCTAGCTGCAATGTTCTCTCAACAAAAAGAGACTTCAACAGCTAAAGAATATTTTGCATGATGTTCAGCTCTGGAACAAAGTGGAGTAATATGCATGAAGAGCCCCCCAGGAATGTACTTGTGGCTTCCCAAAGAAAAAGAAAAAAGTACACAAAGTTACTAACTTGTGTTGTTTGAGTTATTAAGGAACAGAAGTCTAAATTCAATTTGCAATTAGTATCTAATTAATTTGCTAGAAAACACCCAATATCTTTCTGTGGATAACAGCGCAGTGAAAGTACAGTTTCACTTAATTATTCAAAATGCATCCAGCTCTGAGCAAAAGAAAACATTTCACGAAAAGGTAAGATTTTTTTAAATGTAGTTCCAAAGTGGGGAAGACATGAAGGGGGAAACAAAACAACAGCAACAAAAAAATTCAAGCACAACACTGATTAATCAAGAGTTACTACAACTACTTAAACAAAAAAAAAAACCACATTATTTTTTGAATGACTGTCCCAGGAGATCCTACTTCAAGAAAAAACATTGCTTACTGAGGATACTAGGATGAGCATTGGAGGGGGAGAGGGTGGAAGGGTGTTAAATTCTTTAAAGAAAGCTACTTTTCAAGTTAAACCACAGACATTTGGCAACTTGCTAGACAACTTCACTTCCAAAAGTTTTAATTAAAGAAGACAAATAATCAAAAATGGATTTTTATGACATACCTTTTGGAAATAACTAGTGCATTCTTTTAAGTTAACTTTGTTTTACTGCAAAGTATTACTGCTAACAAAGTTTACAATGCACACAATTCACATACCGAATAACACAAGCACACAAAAGGTCCAAACAAGGATGAAACTTGATGGACACATGAAGACTCAGGAGCTTCAAGAAAGGGATGGTATTCCTTGTCCAAACCTACCAAGAGCAGCTCCCTTTAAAGGGCTAATGCTAAAGAGTTTTGCAAGTTCTGTTAACTGCTGGCTGGCAGTTGAAGGAATGGATGGGATGTGTCTATGCTCCCTTCCACAACTTAAATCTCCTTTAGGATCAAAATTCAAAGGTTTTGGAGATCAGCCTGCTTTGTATTAAGTAGCACAGAGCAAGTGACGATCTTACATGGATTCCAAAATTATGAGACTAGTTTTAACAACAGACAGAAAAATGAACAAACAGTACAAACAGTATTTCACCATAATTTTGCATTACCATTGGCTTTACTGACAACAATCTTCTCTCTATACATCAAAAATCCCAAATAAATTCACCTTCGAAAGCTACAGCTCCTGTGAAGACAAACATCTTCCTACAGTAATTCATAGCAGACTGCCAGAGCAGCTTACATTGTACCAGTGTTCAAATTTACGTGCTTGCTACAGAAGGTCCAATTAATTTATTAATTTTCATTTCTTAAAAGGACTAGACTAGAAATATTTTCAGTTATATGTTATGGGCCTTTTACTGTCACAGAAAAGTAACAAAGAGACTAACTCTGCATAACTGACAATCTGTCCTGCAGAGTGTCTCTGGCAGACTTCTTGGAGGCACATATTGATGGGACAAAGGCTACAGATGCAAATTGCAACAACCAAAATTCTGACTATATGGTGGGGAAAAGTTTCACACTACAGGCAGTCAAATATTTAAGCACACTGTCTAGAGAAGCTGTGAAATACCTGTCCTTGAAGATATTAAAAACTTACCCTGAAGAGCAAGCCTGAAAAACTACTTCTAAGCTGGTCCTGTTTTGAGCAGGGGTCTGGACCTCTAAAATCCCTCCTCATCTAAATTGCCTTTAGGACTCCACAAAACTGAAAGGAAGATCAGAGGGGAGGGAGGGAAGTCAACTGTACCACACTGTAAACCAATACATTAACACACATACACCAGTACACTAACTGATATTTTTATGGGCAAAAATCAAACGAGAAGATTGTAGAAATCGTTTAAGTTTGTGGGGTTTTTTACAGTCTACTCTGTCTCCTCAGTGTTCTTCTGCTCCACTTCCCTATAATAAAAATTAAGGCGCTTTTAAAATGTCAATAGTCAATAACATGTAATTAACAAATCTCCAATTTATGATGATAAAAATGCCATCACTTGCTTTTACGACAGAACACTAACAGACCTTTTAAAAATCTTATCAAATTAACTGTCCTGGTTTCAGTAATTCAATGATTTACAACTGGCTGTCAAAATAGATAGAAGCCATTAAAAGTTATTAAAAAAAAGGTATAAATAGTATTGATTTGATGTAATGGAGATGAAGGAAGGCAACCATACCTGGAGGTGTTTAAGAAAAGATTGGACGTGGCACTGAGTGGCATGGTTTAGGTGTTGTGGTGTTATTGGGTCATAGGCTGGACTTAATGATCCTGGGGGTCTTTTCCAGCCTTGGTGATTCTGTGATACAGAGATGAGGCCAGTATGATCTAGCAGGCAAGAACAGTGGTTATCAAGGTGCAAAGCACACATCAGTAATGATGCTCAAATCACTTCATACTTTTACATCCTCCAGAGAGTATATAGCACATACATACTTAGAGCCAGGAAGCTTCTCCTACAGCTGTGCACATGCACTGATACACATCCTAGCACTACACCCAAAGCAAAGACAGGAAAATGCAGCATATTTCTGGTAGTTGTTTGACACTTCAATATACTGGTAATAGTCAGCAGAAGCTGAGCTCTTGACTCTCCACTGCATTAGTCCTCCAGCACTTGAATTTTGGCCCCTAGTACTGATTATAGAGCCAGATGTTCATTCTGCCCACATGAAAAATTATCAGACCAGTTTAGACTTAAAGGATCTAAAGAGGTCTCTAACCTAACCTTCTATTTAAATGATGGTTCAATACTGAATTTAGAACAAGTTGTTCAGGGTTTTGTCCAGTCAGGTCTTGAAAACCTCCAAGGACACAGCAGAGGGCTAGCAAGTAATTTTCAAAAAACCTGTGCAATTCTCAAGAATATAAAGTGTTAAATATTCCCATTGCATGCACATGTGTGCATACACGCACACACAGAGGCTTTATACATTTTATATACCCACAAATAACAGCACAGAAAAGATTTCAAAGTTACATGGATTGGCATAGAGCCAAAAACAGTTGGCACCAACAGTCACGGTATCTCCTCCACTGCCTCCTGGAAGCGCTGCCCAAACACTTTTGAAATGGCTTGTTGTACAAGCATGAAATTCAGTATTCAGCAATAGCCCGAGTTGATACAGCAAGAACAAGACTGCATTTGTTAAAGCCTGATAAAAGGGTGCTGCAGCAATCATGATGCCAGATGAAGAGAGCTGGGATGAGAGTTTAACCATGTGGATAGAATATGAATCTCACAGATTTTCTTCAGGAAGAATCAGGGTGATTGCATGAGCAGCAGTTTCTTCCTTTGTGGAAACACACAGTTTCACAAACCTGTACTGAGACAAGAGAGCACACCCATGGTTTTGGCAGTCTTTTGTCCAGTGGGCTGCTACAGATGCACAGTCAGTTCCTTATTACTGATCCTACCAGTCAGGCATAAAATAACCCCTTTTCAACTCTGTAAAAATGCAGCAGGGTGGTGTTTCTCAGAACATCACTTGGTCTAGCATTGCCATATCAGCAAACAGAAACAGAGAAAGACCTGCCACGTGGAGGAGCTGTGGTCATTTGCAATCTTAAATCCTTGCCCTCCACTCAGGAGACTGCAAACCTGACAGTTTCCATTCCTGACCACCAGGTTCTGCCAACCAGACAGCTGCCTGCCTCAGCACACAAAACAATGACTGAACAGGCATGGAAAACTGATTCTATGTTTTATAAAACAGCAGTCAGACTTTTGGACATTAAAATAGTCTGTCATTGGTGTTCCTCTCTAGGTCAGTCCAAAGTTTCATCAGAAACTATACTGTCTGAAGCAAGTGGAGAGAAATAAGTAACCCAAGTACAAAAAAGGTACCAGTTTGTCTGTTTTTCACACTTGTGGATTCAGTTTCTCCATAACACCACTTCCAACTAAAGATGAAGTACTGCAAATTAAAAAAAACATACTGATGTTTATGCCTTTGACCACAGCTTTACAAACTGAACAAAAGAAACACTTAAGTCTTCACCATGTTATCTATGAATAGATGAAACAACAAATGTTCGGAAAGCCTGGAAAGGCAAATTAATCACAACCAACTGAAGTTGTTCATTCAAAGCAGTACTTCTTCACCTTTTTTTGCTGATGAGCCTAGCACAGCACAGCAAAACCAGCAGGGTTCAGTGTGACTCCTTCGAGAGTGCACCCCTAGGCCACAGCCTCCCTTCCCTCCACTGCTGTCACCTCCTTTGCCTCCAGCACAGGAGTGCTCCCAACCCACAAAGCATCAATAAGGCTAGGCCTCAGTCATGGATGACTCCCCTGTGGTCACAGTCCCTTCTTAGTAAGATTCAAGTTATAAAGCATGATCTCCTGAGCACTGGCAATGCACCACAGCTGATGCACAAGCCACTTCAGAGCATCACATAGCCCAGCAGAACCAGAAACTGCCACTGGTAATGATTTTAGGTGCAGATGTCTCACCACTGGATGCCTCCACCCATTACCACTGAGGATGCGACAGCACCACACGGATTTGTCAACCTCTGGCTTAGACGACAAGAGTGAGGAAAGGAAAATAGCACTCTTTAAAATCAAAAGACAGTCGATGGAGGAAGAAAACTAGATACTGTTTATCCCATCTACAGCAAATACAGAGGAAAAAAATGGACCTGACCTGCAGGTGGCACCAAGAAGAAGTGGACAAAGCCGTAGGGCAACTCCATAGATGACTAAGTGGCAGAAGAAACTGGCTAGGGAAAACATAGACTTCCCTTCACTGAATACATAAAAGAAATCAAAACACTGCTGATAGACACTGGTCTAGATGTAGTAGATTTTTGTCTTGAGGAAGAAGGGTCTCAATGATCTCCCGAAGTCCCTTCTGGTCATTGTTTCTCTTAAGCATGTAACAAGTAAAAAGGAGGTTAAAACATTTTCTAATGACATTTTACACAGGACTGACTGTCACATCACAATCAGCATTTTGGTAAATACATGAGAGGCTTAGCAGCAAGCTGGTAGTGGTCTTTAGTGTAAATAAAAGGATGAAACACTTCAGAGTTCAAAGCCATTGTGGCTTTCTGAAACAGAAAATAAATTCATTTTTCCGTATTTCACAGATCTAGTTTAAATAATCACAATTAATTTTAATCATCAATATTGCTATTCAACACTGAAGAGCCAAAAGCAGAGTGAATATCTTCGTAACATAAGTTTTCTAATTATCTACAGAAGACAGGCTTTTGGGGGTTTTTTTCCCTTCATTAGCTCAGTACATTGCTTCTCATCAACTTACTTCACTAACAGTATATAACAGAGCAAGGAAAAGGCCAGAGAACATCATTAAAGTCTGCTCTACTATACTATACTATGCAACTACTGCAAAGCATTAAGGTAGATGCCATCCAGAGGGACCTAGACAAGCTTAAGTAGACCTCTGTAAACCTCAGGAGGTTCAACAAAGCCAAGTGCAAGGTCCTGCACATGATATGGGGTAAGCCACAGTACCAACACACACTGGGGGATGAAGCAATTGAGACCACCCTGCAGAGAAGGACTTGGGGTGTTCTGGTGGACAAAAATTTGGAGATGAGCCAGCAACATGCACTTGCAGCCCGGAAGGCCAATGACACAGGCTGCATCAGAAGTTGCGTGGCCAGCAGGTTGAGGGAAGTGATTCTCCTCCTCTGCCTTTGTGAGGCCCCACCTGGAGTACTGCATCCAGGTCTGGGGCCATCAGCATAAGACAGGTATGGACTTTAGAGCTGGTCCAGACGAGGGCCATGAAGATGATCAGCAGGCTGGAGCACCTCCCTTTTGAAGAGAGGCTGAAAGAGAAAGACGACAGGCACAGAGGCGAGGCTCACCAGTCTGTAGTTCCCTCGGTCTTCCTTTCTACCCTTTTTAAAAATAGGTGCAATGTTTGCCCTTTTCCAGTCACTGGGCACTTCACCTGACCACCGTGATTTCTCAAATAAGATCAAAAGTGGCTTGGTAAATACATCAGCTGGTTCCCCTCAGGACCCTGGGATGTATATCATTGGGTCCCATAGACTTATGCTTATTCAGTTTCATCAGGCGGTCTTGAGCCTGCTCTTCATTTAATGGTGGGAGGAACTTCACTTCTCCAACCCTCCAACTAGAGGTTCTGGGACTTGAGAGGCACAGAAACCCTGACTGCCAGTGAAGACTGAGGTGAAGAACTTGCTGAGTACCTAAACCTTCTCTATATCCATTGTCACCATTTCTCCACTCTCATTTATCAGGGGGAGAACGACACTCTCCTTAGCCTTCTTTTCTGACTAAATGTACTTACAGAATCTCTTCTTGGTATTTTTCACATAGAATCATAGAAGAGTTACAGCTGGAAGAGATCTTGAAGATCATCAAGTCCAGCCTTTGTCCTAGCCCTATTAACCTGCTAAATGATGCCCTCCAAAGGAACATCCACCCGTCTCTTAAACCCCTCCAGGGATGGTGACTCAACCACCTCCCTGGGCAGCCTGGTCCAATGGCTGACAACTCTTTCAGTAAAGAAATTCCTCCTAATGTCTAGCCTGAACCTCCCCTGGCGCAATTTGCATCCATTTCCCCTCGTCCTATCACTCTCCACTAGGGAGAACAGACCAATCCCTGTCTCTCTACAACCTCCCTTCAGGTAGTTATAGAGAGTGATGAGGCCCCCCTCCATCTCCTCTTTTCCAGGCTAAACAGGCCCAGATCCCTCAGTCTT
>VWZO01009256.1:70664-90323 GCA_013396975.1 Bucco capensis | reverse complement strand
CTCCAGCAGCTCCCTATCCTTCTTGAGCTAGGGGGCCCAGAACTGGACACAGTATTCCAGGTGGGGCCTCACCAGGGCAGAGTAGAGGGGGAGAATAACCTCTCTCGATCTGCTGGCCACGCTCCTCTTAATGCATCCTAGGATGCCACTGGCCCTCTTGGCTGCAAGGGCACATTACTGACTCATGGGTATCCTTCTATCCACCAGGACTCCTAGATCTTTTTCCCCAGGGCTGTTCTCCAACAGATCAGTTCCTAGCCTGTACTGATACATGGGGTTGTTCTTTCCCAGATGCAGTACTTTACACTTACCCTTGTTCAATTGCATTAAGCTTGTCCCTGCCAATCTCTCTAGCCTGTCCAGGTCACACTGGATGGCAGCACAGCTTTCTGGTGTGCCAGCCACTCCTCCAAGCTTGGTTATCATCTGCAAACTTGCTGAGATTACACTCTACCCCTTCATCCAGATCACTGATGAATATATTGAACAGTACTGGACCCAGCACTGTCCCCTGGGGCATACCACTAGTCACAGGCCTCCAGTTAGACTCTGCTCCACCGACCACAACCCTTTGGGCTCCTTCAGCCAGTTCCCAATCCATATCTCAGCACAGTCTTCCAATGCACACTTCCTAAACCTGGCAATGAGGATACCATGGCAGACAGTATTGAAAGCTTTGCTAAAGTCAAGAAAAAAACACATCCACTGCCTTCCCCTCATCTATCCATCTGGTCATGCCATCATAAAAGGCTATCGGATTAGTCAAGTAGGACTTCCCCTTACAGAATCCATGTTGACTACTCGTGATAAGCCTCCTTTCCTCCAAACGCTTGGAGATGGTAGCAAGTACAAACTGTTCCATCATCTTTCGAGGCATGGTGGTGAGGCTGATGGGCCTATAGTTACCCAGGTTATCTTTCTTGCCCTTTTTGAAGGCTGGGATAACATTGGCCTTCCTCCAGTCCTCAGGCACCTCCCCCGTTCTCCAGGACCTCTCGAAGATCATGGAGAGCGGCCTTACATCCCTTGCCAAGTTCTGCTCTGTCTGTACCTTGGCTTTCCTGATCCCATCCTTACACATCTGAGTCATATCCCAGGCCACATGCCACTGCTTCTCCACTGCCTGTGCCTTCTTACACCTCAGTTGAGGAGCAGGTCCTTGCTCAGCCATACTGGTTTCCTGCCTGCCATGCTTGATTTCTACTCAGGGGGGTGGAGAGCTCTTACACTCTAAGAAAAGTGTCCTTAAAGAGCTTCCAGCTTTAATTGGTTCCCTTGTCCCTAAGGATAGTTTCCCAGGGGATCTCATCCACTAATTCTTTAAACAGCTGGAAGTTGACTCTTCTGAAGTTCAGGGCATTGACTTTTTTTCTTTGCCAGGCTCATGTTCCTTGAGATCACAAACTGAGCCAGGCTGTGGTCATGACAGCCTACACTACCTCCAATCTTCACCTTTTTAATGAGTTTCTCTGCATTGATGAATACCAGGTCCAGTAATGCTTCTCCTCTGGTTGGTTTGTCTAATACCTGGACCTGAAAGTTACCCTCAACAGAGTCTAGGAGTCTCCTGGATTGCTTGCAGCCTCCTATATTGCTTTCCCAGATTATCTATCTGGGTGGTTGAAATCCCTTACTGGGTGAGAGCCAGTGAGCACAGTGCTTCCTGTAGCTGAAGCCAGATGGTCTCAACAGCTCCCCTTGATCAGGTGATCAACCACAAGGTGATCTTTATTGGTCTGGGCCTTAATTTTTACTCGAGCTCTCAACATGCTTATGGTTGTTTCTGAGAGGCAGCTTTTTGCAGTCTATCCATTTATTAACATAGAGAAGGAAGAAACAATTGTATGCAACCTTACACAAAGAAATGCAGAGACAGGCCTTTAACAGAACATTTAACATCAATCTTTTGGTCCCATCAAGGGCTCCTTCCCTCAGAAACTGTCTGAAACTACTACCAATGATATCTTGGCAGTAGAGGATTTTTATTTTAATTTTTATAAGCATTGGAGCAACCAATTTTCCAGGAGGCAGTAATTGCCCCTAAGTAATCCACAGTAACTTCAAACAGTTCCAACCCAGCAAATCAAGCTACTCACACAACAATTCTTTTTTGCAATTGGAAGAGCAAGTGAAGAGAAACAACAAGGCATCTTTTCAATAACGTTTTCAGGGACCAAAGCTCACCTCTACTGGTAAAGGCAATAAATGTAATGTAACATCTTCTCTCAGACTAAAGAAAACTACTGTGTAGGCAAAAACTTATTACTGACCTTGTACACGGGTCTTTTAATGGCTTATATGCCATTAAATTAGGTATGTAAAGCTGGAGAAGCTTATTCTATGTTACTGTTCTAAAGCAATGCTTTCCATATCTATTTTGAGACCATCATTTACAAAGAAAAAAGCTTCAGAGCAACACAGAGGTAGATACCTACAGAATGGCAGCTAAATTTACAGTAATGTGAATTTTCACTGTAAAAAGACATAAGATGCCACGTTTTCTACTGAACAGCTGAAGAGCCTAGCAATCAGTAAAAAAGGATTTTCAATTTTATTTTCTGCTCAGTTTAGTTTGCATACAATTAAAGAATGGTGTGTCAAAGCAATTCTTAACAGTCCCTAAGGCCTTTCAACTTCTTTGAACAGTCAATCTAATTTTAGCAGCAGGTATGGAAAACTAGCAATTCTGTTTACTTACCCTGTGCCAGCAGGTAGATCAAATTTTGTTTTCTAGCAAGCAGAACATCACTGAAGTGGATCAACATCAAGAAATTTCTCAGCATGGCCTTGGACAGAGTCTGTACCAAAGGCATCTAACGTTTTTCCATGTCAATATGGATGTGTAGCTAACTGTGAGACACACAAATAGAGCAAGTACTCTGGTCTACAGTACCATAACTGTTATTGTACTGTATACCCGGAATCCAATAGGCCCCTTCAAAGTAGTTAGTCCATTCACATATAGATATACATGATTTCTCACATAGATGATCTTATTTTAAGAGTAAAGTACCAAAAGATACTGGATAGGCAGACAATTCTTGAAACAACTTTGAAACTACTCTCAATGGGAACATTTTTTAGGTTCTCAGTAACCTGCACACAGCCACCCAGGTTTTTATGCAATACTCTAGTAAATTGAGATATTCAGATTAACAGCTAAATCTGTGCCTGCATCCAGATTCATATGCAGTATTGTTAAATTATCCTGCAAGATCTTTCAGTTCTGTGGCCACCTAAATATTGTATTCATTACATACATCCTCCTATTTTAACTGGATAAAACTCAATTCTTTAAATAATATGATACTTCAAACTACTTGAATTTGTTGGCATCAATTAATAAAGACATACACAATATTGAACTCCAATCTCACACAAAAAAAATAGGAGAGTAGGTAGAAGCAGAAAGTATTACTATAAGAGTTCACAAAGCCAGCAAGTCTAAATTAAGGAAAGACAAAAGACTCTTAAGACACCAGGCACCTTTCAAAATAAGTTTATCAGTAACCTTATCCATTTCCCACAACTGAGACATTATTATCATTTCCACCTTGGCTATCAGCTCAAGTTTGGGCCATCACATTAAATTCTATCTAACTAACAAGAAAGAATAATGGAAGCATTTATTACAGAAGGAAGGGCTGTTTGCTTTATACTTCCCATTTGTTTGCTAACAAAACAGTCTGTCTGACTTTAGAAAATAACAGCACTCAGAATGAACAAACAGAAAAGAATTAAAACTTAAATGGAACATAGTACTCTCTCCCAGTAATCACCTCTTCAATAGAAAAGCACAAAAAGGTAATGGTAGAACTGAAACCAATTTTAAATTAACCAATCTTTAAAAAAGATTGGTTTTGCTAAAAGAATTTTACTTCAACAATTTAATTTGATGAGTATTTGCTTCCAAAAGTCTGTATGCCTTTTATACAAATTCCCAAAGACAAAATAAAGAAAAAATCCTTGTGCTGGCTGCTGTTTAAATTAGCATGACAGTACGCAAAACTTGCAAAATCTGCACTTAGAAAAACAATATATAAACCAGTTGATGAGCAGCAGATTCAGGTGCTCCAGACACCAATGTCCAGCAATAAATGGGTTCCTGCAGCTCTGCTTCTGCTCATGTTCAGGGACTGCAATTCTACCCACACAACGCAGAAGGATCCCATTCCTTCATGCAGTGGTAACAGGAGCATCTGTAATATGTACTATTTTTAGAAGTAACTAGCCAACTACCAGCTGAGAGAGAAATGAGGAGCTGCAGGCCAGAATACTGTATCTGCTTGCTAGCTACTGCTGTATCTGACCCAAAGGAATATGCCAAGCCCCCCTTGCCCTTCAACTGCTACCTGGAGCATGGACTCAAACTGAGACAAGCTTGCTAGAGCCAGTTTTTGCCTCTCTTCACCTTGATTAAAGATCTCCCAGACACTCACAGTAGTTTTTGCCTGTGCTGTTTCCAGCCCCAGGCAGACAATGCTTTGTGGATGTCTAGAGGCTTCTCTTTGCAGCCCACTGGTTTAAGCATTTTGTAGACAGCTCACGGCTTCAAATATATCATGATGGCAGGAACCAAAACCAAACTTTAGGCCTATAATTCATATGCCTTTGTTTAATCCTGTTCAAAACTTCTTTCCAATTAATTTGAGTCACAGGAAGATACTTGTATATCTGAGCACCAAACTATTCCCAGGCTTTTACATCTACCCTTAAGAGCACAGTACCACTATTTGTAGCTAAAAACTGTACACTGGAAATATAAGTTCATTAAATGATGATTCTAGCATGAAACATTTTCAAGCACAAAACAACCAGCATGTCCTCTCGCCTATTTCATGAAATTCAGTTCACACATAGGAAACAAGCAACATTTTAAATGAAGTATGAATAGTCTATTTACAGACAGTGATTGACAAGATCCAGATAAGGTATTTAATAGCTCTTAGAAGTCAACCTATTTTCAAAAGAAGACAGGTAAGTACTAACATCTTTTCTCAGAAGTCTGAGCATTTTGAGAGTTTCTTAATAGTTCTTTACAAACTGCATTAAAAATTACAGGCAAAGGCATATAAGGGGGGAAGGAATGAAAATTGTTGTACCTGGCATTTACGAGTGGAAAACACCACAGAGCTCACTTTCCAGATATTCAGTCATGTAATTGTACCTTTCAAACTTGCACAGAAACAACTAGTGTTGTTCAAAGATCCTGCATTTGGTTTCTATGAAGCACCAAATTCAAAGAAAGATACATCAAGGTCTTCCTTTCCTTTGAGGGAAAAGAAAAAAGTCTACAATTCTAGCAATAAGATATCAACAGGAAGACTTGTAGCAATGCCTGTCAGTATACCCTTGGAGGAACCAGATTGTCACTGAACTTTCAGTAAATACTCATCAGTGTCAACAAACACTGATACATTCCTTCTTTCAATTTTGCCTTTAAAAATTTTAAAAACCAAATGCAGAATCTCCTAGTCCTCCTTCAGCTACAAGTACAAGCCATTCACATGCATCCTTTGCAATCAGGAATGGCTTTAATTCAAGCATTTTACTACATCTAAGTTACATGGGAGCTTCAATGTGAGATGTACCTATAGAATGCTTAATTTCAGAGGAGTCTTGAGGTCATATATTTGTGTATATATGCTACTAGAGGTATTCTATGTATACCACAGTAGAGTTAAATATTGACACCAAAGCTGGAGGGTCAGCATTCACTTAATATCATATGATATTTAATGCAGGCCCATTGTATGGATTTAAGTAGTGGCCTTGTTATCTCTGCATTTGTGACAGCTGAAATAACAGGAAGAACAACTTGGGCCTAGAGAGTTCATTGTTTGGTTTGTTGGTGTGGTCTTCTTTCTTGAGTTGGAGAAAGGATATAATCGCACCTTAAAATTTTACTGTGAAACTTTAGTGTGCATGTCTCACACACTGAAAAAGGCAAATACTGTGCCATTCAAGAGCTCTATCTTATTTTTAGCATTACTATTGACCACAATGTACTATAGACACATTCTTTTTCTTCTCTCTGCTTTCAACCCCTCAAATAAATCCCCTTTATTGGATTATGGATTAATGCAGCAACTATAGCAGTAAGCTGTTTCCATGAGAGTGAAAAAAACATAAGATGTGGACCATTAAGCAGAGTAATTTCTCATTTGGAGTTTGTGATTCTATCTTGGATATTGTGTGCATTACAGTAAAATATTTATGTTTCATTAAATGTGTTTTGAACAATACCAACAGGACAGAAACTTAACACCTGCAAAAACAGTTTCACAAACACTAAAGTAATATAACCCTCCATTTTCATTAAAGCATCTCATGTCCAGTAAAACAGCAACTCATTTTAAGTCACTGCTCCCATTAAACAATGAATATTTATACATATGTTAAAGCTCACATTAACTTCATATTACAGAAGTTAGAATGCCATTTGGATATAGAATGCTGAACCACTGGTGCTGCTTCTTTTCCACAAAGAAATAAAACTGCATTATTATACTATCATCACAGGCTGTGATCTCAAACAAATAGAAAATACTCAGTGTTTACCCAAAGATCTCAAAAACATTTTACACATACAGCTAAGTACTCTCATTTTATAGAGAATAAGGCACAAAAAGGAATATTATGCTCTTAAATAACAGAACCTTGGAGAAAGGTAGCAGCAAAAGCCAGGAATAGAAACCCCAGTTTTTCCAACTGTCATGCCACTGCTCCAGCACATCTCCACCCTCAAAGGACTAATGAAGAAGGCAGCTACATGAGTTAAAAATAACTTCCGATTAGCAAGGCAGTGATGAAGACAGATGCCCTATGGAAACCGAATGAGCCAGAGTCTCATTCAAGAACTAGACTCTAAGCTGGGGAAACTGAACACTGTACGGCCAGGTTAACATTCTGCTCAAATTAAGTGAAACTGAGTTTTCTAAGGCAACAATTTTGGTCTGGGTAACAGCATTAGAAGCACTGATACTACAAAGCAAAACATGTCTATTAGTCAAACTGATATAGATGAAGAGATCAGATATAGAAGACCTCCAGATTTTAAAAGAGAGAAAAACCTTCAGTACAACTTGAAGCTAAGAATAAGAGCTCTGATTTCATCTGGGTTATGTTAACTAGTATGAGGCAGCTGAAAAACTCTGGAATGGAGGGAGATTTTCTGAGGATGGAAAAAGTTAAAATGCCTTTGTCATTCTCGGAGGGCAAAAGAGACAATTACTATTTATCTGTGATATACTGATGATTCAAAAGGAGTGAGAAAGTTTATACCATTCCACAAAATTTCTCTCAAGGCCATAACAGGCTCCATAATCCCATACTTAAAGATACAAGTTTGTCTTAGAATAGAGTGGTTTAGGTCTTTTCTCATCTGCAGATGTGAGTTGATTTAGGTGCTTAGAAGTTGTTTGCTTTCCCTCCTTTTACTCCCACAAGAACATTTGGTCAACTGTATTGAGTACATTACATTCTGGTGTGTGAGTATGTAAGACCCACTGATTTTATTGATTTTAGTGGGGAGGAGAACAAATATTTACCATAGGTTGGTGAAGATTCATTGGCAAGCTTTGCAGTTGTTGCTCTGCAAGGCCTGGTAGTATTTGATGCAAGTTCACATAAAAAAAGGTTGGCCCTGATTATGAACTTGACAGTAGGGGATTATTAAAAAGCTAGGAAAGAGGGTTAGAGAGAAATTTCTTCCGTATACATTTTCCACTATAACTGGTAATGTTTAATCAGCTTCTATGGAGATTCCAAGGCACAATGCTAAGCCACTACAGGGACATTTCTTGTATTGCAACAAGTTCTTGCATGACATTCAAAGATTTTACTAATTCTCTAGAGGAATAGCATTCTGAGGTATGTATTTTAAAAGATGAATATCAAATGCACTCGTTATTGCAGATACACTGATACCTAAGGGCTAAACAGTACACATTTTACTGTACAGTGCAGATGATTGCTGGTTTTAACACAAACAGATCTTAGTTGTGTCATCTTTCTTTGATACATGCCATTTGTGTGCTGTCATTTTGGATGCTTAGCAAGTTGATATTGATGAAGAAATATATAATGAAAAAGCTAACTACAGCAGAGCTCTGGACAGCTAGAAATCTGCAATTTGTTTTATTTCCTTATCTTTATTTAATATATCTTTCCAATGAAAACTACACCAGAATTACCAGTTTTCTTTGACATGTACAGCTTACAGATGGTGTGCAGTCATAATATCAACATAACCTCAAAATCAGTTCCCCAAGAGTTGACATGTGTCCATGTAGTAGGATGAAGGGTTAAAAATTACTACTCAAAGCCACACAACTTGTTCCATTCCCTTACTCACAGTGACACTCTGGACATTAAGAATTCACATATACGAATTGTGTTTAGCCAACTGCTGCCTCTGCGCTAAATTTCCATGCTGTCTACTTTGACAGTATTTTTATAATAACAATTAAAATGTCAAAAACCTCAGATACCTTAATGGATTCTAAACAATTCAGATGGCATAAGTTACCTTTTCATTTTTTACATCTGGGAGCTGAGGTATAGGCTCAGTGGCAAGCACAGAGTGGCTGAGGAACATCTATGAATATCTGGCAGAAAGGGATGCTAACATGACCTCTGGAAGAGTTGGTTCCTTCAAAAATCAGGGCTGACATGTCATTTTCTAGGTTTACAAATGAAACCCAAGTCTTTTGAAGATGTATAAACTACTGAAACAGCATTAAAAAGCAAAACAAGGGCATGAGGGCAGAACCAGACAAACAAGGTGGGGTGGGGGAAAGACAAAAAAAAAAACCTGCAGCAATAAGGCGATAGGAAGATAGCACCAAAAAAAGAATATACTACAGATCAAAACAAATCTCTTAGCACACACGGAAAGATCACAGAGAGAAAGATGGAAACTGGGGAAGGCTGTAACCATAAGAGGTAGAAAAGAGGGCACTGCATAAAGTGGCAACAAGCTCCAACCCATATCCTCATCTCCTTTTTCACATATCCTTATGAGAAGGGGAAATGAAAAACTGTGCTTTCCTGCTCCAAGTTTCCTCCATGAAAAGCCATGCAAAGTTTATATGTGACATTTTGATGCTATAAGATTCAGAAGAAAACTAAGTCAAAAGGTACTTCCTCTAAATAGCACTGCTAAGCTATAGCTGCTAACCAGAGCAGGGTGGCAAGTCAGCTCCTCTCTGGACAAGATTGGCATTGCACAAACTGAACACACTCTCAGTGTGCTGCTTCTCCTCAATGTATGCACATACAAGCACACCCAACCTCATTCCTAACATAAAAAACAACTTCACTGGGAACAACTGTCTCAAAAAAAAAAACCAACAACTAACAAACCAAACCAAAACAAAAACCTGTAGAAAGATTTATGCAAGGTCAGTTTTCCTGCTTGTCATAGTTTTCCCTAATTGTCTCAGGGAAAACTTGCTTTCCTGGGGAATTAGGAACATATTAGGGCATAGAACTGCTCCATGATAGAATTTTTTTTTTTAACACTTTACTGTAATACAGACACCACTATGTACTAGGCTCAACACATCACAACCACCAAGCATACAACACAAACCCTACAACAAAACTCAAAGTACAACCAAAAATGTAAAATTTATTTCAGCAGCTGCCCTCACCGAATGACAAGTGCTCCCGTGCAAATCTGCAAACCAGAAACCAGCCAGCTACAGTACATTTGAGCTGTACTGTATTCCTCCACTCAAAAAAGGCATTTGTATTGAACAATAAATTGTTCTCATACAGTACTTGCACTAAAAGAAGTTTCTAATCCTTTTAATCATGATTATAACTTCACATATTATATAATGTAAATAAATTTAGCAATTCCATGTGAATGTCTCACTTCAGTCGCAACACTAATATTCTAGTTACAGGAAGATGCTCATCTTTTACAAGTAAAATGGTAAGTTTTTAAAGCAACCTGATAACTCCAGGAATAAGACGGAGGACTGCAATGTCATCTCACATCTGATTTAGCACCTTCATCACAGACATCAACTCTGAGAAATAATTATGATCATTAAGAGAAGCCTAAAGCATCTAACAAAATTTGTCTTAACTGTACAGCAGGTGGGGATACTATTTGCTCAATTAAACAAATTCTTAGGAAGTAATTCAAGAAGTAAAATATGCTCACTTAATTCAATCAAAGGCCATGGTTAAGTCATGTATGTTGATCATTTAAATCAGACAATAATAGAAAAACAATTTTTTTAAAGACTAACACAATTTCCATTCAGAACTAAACTGTAAGCTAAATTAGTACCTACTTGACATGCTTCCTTACAGCTACAATACCTTCTTACTTCACACATAGGTTTAATGAAAAACAGCCTTCGGAAAGTCAGTCTCACCTTTTCTTGTTTCAGGTGGTTCACTATAGTGAGCCACCTAGCAAGAAAAACAGCAGAAGAGGTGCACAGTCTCTTGATTTTTACATTGCTGAAATCAAGTCAGAGAACTGCATTGCTCTTTTGCCCGCACACTTTCCTTCTTCACAAAAAACTTTTTATTGTGCTTTAACAGAAGGTCAATGGCTATCACTTCTCTACTCTAGCACAATGGTGAATTGAAACAAGAACCCATAGCTATTTGGACCGACAAAGCAACCAGTATGTCTAAGCCAATAAAGCGATTTGTTCATTAAAGCTACTAATAAAGCAACCTTTTGTTAGTCTATGAAACATCAGAAACCTCATAGAATGCATTTAACTATGCTTTCTTAAAAACCACCAACTCAAAAGTTCTAAAATCTGTTAACTTCACCACTTCCTTAAACTGATAATAAAAACCCTTTGCGTTGCCTTTTTAAAAGGCAGAAACAGCAATGCAAACTTTTATGCCTATTCATCAACACAGTTTAGGGTTTATGGTGAAGGATCTCCCCTGCCAAAAGCTCAAATTTATCATATTAATGACTTAGGCAAAGCTTCCTATGCAACACTGACAAGCTACAATATAGTAAGCAGCATAACTCCGTACAGTAACAACGAAATTACTCAATGGATGCACTCAGTTTGGAACCAAAAGTTAATTTGGATCTGACAAACAGAAGGAACAAGAAGAGCAGTAGTGAGCAAAGATCCTAAATGCTGTAAGTGCTTGTGTCCACTGCTTTCAATTAACACAAAGCAAAGTTTTAACTTTAATTCCCAGTGCTCAGTGTTGTTGTGTGGGGGGTATTGTGACTATTATTGATAATCAGCTCTAACATGAATTTGGCCACAAACTTCCTCCAATCACTATTTTTTCCCTAAAAACTTAAGCTGTAAGATATCAGCAATCTTTGAAAAGAATTAAAATGAAGCCTCTTCTGTTACAATATCTAAACTTGTTTCATTAACAAGTCATCTCCACTATTGTACCTACATAACATACTAACACAGACAATAAAGCAAAACAAGATCAGAGAGGAAAAAATTTTGTACATATACTCTATAACTCATATTTAACATTGCAATTCTCCTTGTCCCCGTGGCAAGCCAGTATAGAAGCAATGCAAAAATCATTCTTCTGCTACCGTTTCTCATCTGCCTCTTTTTGCCAACCACACTATTAAGTGCTGGGCAAAACTAAATAAGTGAGTTTCATCCTTATTACTGCAATTTCTCAGAGACATGATTCCCATTTGTTACACTGGATGTAGCATCTGAATTCTCAACAGAAGTTCCTCTAACAGAAGAAAGGTAAAATATTTTGTCACCACTCAAAGATACTTACAGTGAGCCAAGGTTCTGTCCTTTGCTATTCAGAAAAAAAAAAAATCTGTATTTATAAAATAAGTCTGCTATCTAGGACAGAGATAGCATCCCTCCCACCACACTGTGAGTCTCCCTATCAAACCATGAGATATCATCCTCCTTAAATTAAGTGTTTATTCTAACACTAACACTTCAATAGCATGTGAAGCTTTTCAATTAAACAGTTATCAAGCAGCCTGATAAGGCACAGAAAGGCAGCTGATAGCAGGAACAAGAGTAATACAACAATTCTGTGGTTTTCCTAACTACTGCCAAACAAATAGTTAATCAATGAGTAGTGAAGAAGGAAACAACTAGCATTACATTTCATACAAAAAACGGACAAGTAATTTTACTTAATTGTAAAGTTTCAAGCATCTTTAAGGGTTTCACTGAAAGCTCTCCATGGACTTTGGAGTCTTTTGCCTGCTATTGCACCACTGACATGCTGGCAAAGAAAACAGCAGTACAATAACTATTGCAGAGGCTGATTCTAAAGAGAGAATTACACAATGCTTTTCTACATCCTCCTTGAGAGCAAATAAACATGACTTCTAAATAGTGACTAAAAATAAGTTTAGACATGGTGCTTTCCTAATTAAGTTTTGAAATCACATTTTGCTAATTGTCCCTGCACATACTTGACTGAGTCTTTCAACAATTCTACAGCAGATGTTCATCTAGGCTTAAGAAGATTCATACAAGAACAAGACCTCCATAGCACAATATGTTGCCTGGTATCTGTAATCAACTGCACTTCTCAGTTTGCTTAACTTCCAGAATTAATCCTCTGCTCCAGTTCAATTCTTCTCCTTCCACACTACAAAGTCAATGGAATTTATGTTCTTAAATGACTTAAGTGTACTTGAGAAATCCTGCTCTTCAGAGATTAACTTCTTGCTTTTCCAAATAAATACGCTTAGACAAATGAAAAGTTAGTATTAGTCTAATGAAAAGTCCTGGTATTTTTTTAGATTATATTATGAATCAAAAACTGACAATGAGTTTTGTTATGAGGCCACAGAAGTACAGCACTAAGAAGTCAGACAAATTTGTAGCTACTGATGCAGCCAACTTTTATGCAGACACTTAGCCTTCTACAGGTACTCTTATGACCAAATTTAAGTGCGTACTCCAATGACTGCTGATGAGACCTGGATTTCATTTATCTTTCTTCATCTGTACCCCACAAGAACTGATACCACAGCTTATCAGTAGCGGCAACAGAAAATTAACCACTGGGTTAAAATGCATCACAAACATATTCAGATTTTTCCCTCCTGATAGTGATCAATTTGACAAAAAAAAAAAAATCTCAGTATCATTTAAGACTTCAAGATGCAGCCTGAAGAATTTGTCTTACACATTTCTTCTACAAATCATCCAGTTAAATAAAGGCTTTAGAGGTTTACAGAAAACCAGTAAGCACAAAATTTAGTTTTCTTCACAATATCACTCATATATGTGATAATTAAAAAAAAAGGAAGTTGCCAATCAACACTGCAGACTAAACAACAATTTCAATTACAAGAGCTGAATTTTTGTTTGCTTTGCCTGGTTCAACAGTTGCAATACTAACACAGGAAACCTGCTACTTAGCATTTCAGAAAGATCCCAGTGTTTATTATTATTTTTTAATTACCCATATCAAGACACTGAAACTTAAAAGTTGCCAAGCTGATGTTCTAATGATGTGAAAATATGGCCACAAGAACAGCTATACAGGAATTGCCATTTCCTGGAGACACAGATGAGAACTCTTCCTTCTTCGGTATCCATCATTTCCTCAGCATCAAGCAATTCTTCAGTAAACATCCCCCCAGAGCCTAAACTTCAATTGCAGTTGGTGTTCCTATGTTTGGTTTCAGTCCTGAAACACTAGGAAGCACTGGTGGCCAAAGAGCATCTCTACTTCTCAATTAAAAAAAAACAAAACAACCAACCAACCAACAACAAAAAACCCACCAATAACCAAACTCAAGCAGTTAGTGAAGAAATACTGTCTTCTTACAGATGTGCACTGCTTCAGCAAAATTATTTAAGTATATATGAAACGGCACCTGAAAAATGGTCTCTTTTGGACCAAAGAGCCCAATTTCAAGGCACTATGCCAGAGGCGAATGGTATGAAAAAGCTAAGTAGTAAGTTATGAAAAGGTAAGTAGTAAGTTACAAACTGTTCATTGTCCCCTTCCAACACAAACACCAGACAGCAGCTAATGAAGCTAGTAGGAGCCACCTTCAAAACATGACTGACTCTTCAGGCAAGAGCTAGTACACCTCTGGAATTTCTTGCAAAAGGATGTAGCAGAGATGGGTTTTTGAGATGGGTCATATGAAGTATTAGGGAACTTTTGGGTTCCTGTACAAAATTTTCTCTTTTATGGCTGCTATGAGACACAGAATAGTAGGCTAGAAAGAAAATCAGTGTGATCCAGTATGGCAATTCTTCTGTTTCAAAATGATTCAATAAACGCATTTTAAAAGAGAACATTCAAATTAAAATACAGAAAAAGTATTTTAACACTTGGATCCTGCTTGCTAAACTGCCAGTTTGATAAAATACATCAAATCTGAATGTTTGAATTTACTTGACCTTTCATTTAAAATACTAGTTAAAAAGTTATTACACCTCTACTGGAATAACATTACTTATTATTCTCCATCCAAACATCTACAGCAACTTCATACCTTTGCCTTCTACACACTGTGTGTGTGTTAAGTTCTCAGTGGGCAGCAGAATGGTCTATTACCATTTGGCTGCCATTTTTCTCCTCAGAGAAGCTAAATGACACACTGGGTTGGATTTGCAGGTTGAAAAGGGATACAAAAACTAGATGTAAGAACAAGACTGTTTATTAATTAGGGAGAACTCTATACTCCTCTTTGTTCACTCTCCACTGCACATCTCGCAGTGTTCCTGTCATCTGAATTCAAGACCTCCTAGATGCTAAATTCAAAGTTTGAGACAGACTACCTGAGTACACACATTTCTCAGCTGCTGAGAGCTTCACTACAGAGTTTTGGGGAGTGGAATGGAGCTAACAAACCTAACCCATTAGCATCTCATTTGGAGAAAATCTGGTAGTTTTGTGTTTTCTTATTTTATTTGCAGAAAACAGAACTACATTATGCCAAAGGAGCAAGAGAAATCATTTGCTAATATTAAAAATTTACATTAACCTCCTACTAAAAATAACTAATACTAGAATGTGAGAAAACACTGAGACACAGTACCTACCTACATTGAAAAGAGACAGTAGATATGAGTTAGCATATTATAAACAAACAAGCCTTCCATGCATCATCAAGCTAGCTGAAACAACTTTTTATAGAATACTACTGTAAAACATACATGGGTTGGTATCAGAGAATATACACAGCATGGCTTCTGGAAAGGAAACAATGAGTTTTTTTTAGGCCAGTAGCATTTTATGTAACAGCAGTAACGAACTAATGAGAAATTGCTGAAAAACTGACTTTCAAAAAGCCTTCCCCGAAGTCTCAAGAGGCCATTAAGTAAAATTAATCTTGGTGTTAGGGGAAAACACTTGTGTTTAGATGCCAGCAACAAAGCATCCAAATAAAAGCAGTAAGTGAGCTGGAAACGTGCAGAAAAGGGTTAACCACGGAAGGTTAGGGCATTGTACTATAACAACTTCACATATTCCCTAATGGCCAGAAAGCAAAAAGTGGCAAAACTGACTTTCATGAAAATTAAGGTTAAGACAAGAGAAGGAACTGTAAGAACTTCAGACAGTCTAACCAAGCTAGATAAAAAGGGAAATACTCTAAACAAAAAGAATAATCAGCAAGATATTGAATGTCAAGATGAATATTCTACTTAGCAACTTTCTGGATCTTAACAACAAATTCAGAAAGTGACATACTCATTCTGGATAGCCCACTGTGAAGAATGATACTCAGTAAAAGAAAAATTAAGATATATATAAAATGTTTTGGAGAATATTACAATTGGTACATCACAAATTGAATACAGCACTCCCAAGTACACATGCAATTTAAAAAGATATTTGAAATGTTAATTAAAACCATTTCAAAAAAAGGTGAAAGCTGACAACAGTCATCTTAAGGGGGATGCCAAAAGCATCAGAAACATCAGGTATGTTAACTGTAAGTGAGAGAAGCCAAGTCATACACAGGAAAAGGCATAGAAGAAACCTAAGAACTTTTTGAGTTCAACTGGACTTTTGTAACACCAAGAACGCATTCAGCTAAACTTGCAGGGTTAAACATCATGAATAATTTAAGACATTACTATGGCATTCATGATCAATACAAGACATTTCTATACAACAATTGCTCAGATCCCCAAATTTGATTCAGAAAAAAACAAACAAACCACAAACTACAAACCTAACATGCTTTTAAAGAGGATTACATGCTTCACTAAACAGCATAATAAGCTGTAACAACAATTAAGATTGATCTTGAAGAACAGTGAACTACAGTAATTTTTGTATGTGAAAACTTTCAGAGTTTTCTTTCCAAAAAAAAAAAGAGAATCTGCAAAGAAAGGAAAGACACGCGTCCTGCAATGAAATCCTAATTCTTTTCTGGAGATGGTAACTAAAGACAGAGAGAATAGCACAGAAGTTAAACTCTCAGTTCCATGACCAGTAAAATTCATGAATATGATTTTTGTTCCCCTCTTTGGCAGCAGCCAGCAAGCATACACATAGCTCTGCAATAGTCAGAGCACATGCTGCCTTTAGCCCACCCAGCAAACTAAAAAAAACCATGGTAGGTTATATGGAGAATACCATACTAGTCAGGCTGCAGGATCTGAACATACTGTGATAAGTGAGGTCACAAAATATAACAGGACAGTAATGAGGACTGCTACTGCAGTGGAGGGATATAGCAGCAAACAGAGGATACAAATCCACAGGAAACTAGGTTTTCTTAGCTCTGCTGTTCACAGAACAATTTGTTTCCCTTGTGTTTTACAGATTTGAATACTAATATTTCTCACACTGTAGCTTTGATCACTGTGTTAAATGTAGCTCTACTGAATAACAGGATTAGTTTGCCCAGATTGGCACAGCTATGACTATGATATCAAAAGAACTTTGGGGAAAAAAACCTTTGAAGATCAAGTGCATGCTCAATTTTGTAGGTTAAACTAGCAGTAGGAGCTGAAGGTCGTTTTTGTCATGCATATGACAGTACATAGTTTACAGTATTATACACACAACAATACTTCTGCAGTTTAATATACAGATTATTGGCATTTTTAGATTACTTAAATTTGTCTTGCTATTAACACAAGCAATCCCACTCTCCCCTTACCCAAGAGTCAGGCAGCACTAGCACTCATGTTAGTTCACAAACAGATGGATTGGAGAAGTGGACACCAGAACCACAAAAGCCAAAAAGGGGTGGCGAGGAGCAAGATCAGCCCTTTTGGTTGCAGCACGTACTCTGCAATGGCTTCAGCAAATCATTAAACCACAACTGTGAGGTTTTGAGGCACAGTAAAGCTGACCTAATGACCAGCCAGTGCCCAAAAGATTCATCACTAGCTGTGGATCCCCTGTGTCAGCTCTAACACACATGCCATGACATATAATTTGAGTTTTAGTTCCCTCCTCACTTGAATTCAGGGAACTAAAGTGGTAGAAAACCAACAGCACAAAATTAATTACTAAAAGGTCAGATGAAACCAATAGCTAGCACAGGAAGAGCTTGGAGGTAACAGAAGCTATCCTGAACTATTCCTTTCAGCAGCAACTAAGCAAGTCAAATGCAATACGAAATGACAACTCTGTAAAGCACAAATGAACATAACTCTGCTGGTTCACAACCAGCTGGATTTGAGAAGTGGACAGCAGAACCACAAAAGCCGAAATGGAATGGGGAAGCAAGATCAGCTGTTATGGAAACCCTCAATCTTTACAAAGTTCAGAAAGATTTTATGAAGGAAGGGTGAATTGTTTCAATTTTAAGCTTCTCTTTTTTAATCTTTGCCAGGTCATGCCTAACCTACTCAATCAACTTTGTTTCCACCACACTGCAGTGTAAACAAACAATAGGAATGAAAAGGACCAAAACGCTAACATTTCTTTTATGTTACTAAACAAGCTTTTGTTTCTCCACTCATTCCCAGCACCCTTTTGAAAGGTTCCCACAGCTCATGTAAACAACACTCAAGCTGAGCAGGATGACTGTAGGTACCTCCTACAGCTCCCCTAACTAGACAGCCACACATACACCCCACCTCTACCCTTCAAACACAAAAACCTGCCTGTGCTCCTGAGTCTAGTGCTCCCACCAGGCACAGCCAAACATCAGTAATGGCTGAGCTAAAGTTTGAGCCTTGGTTATTTCAGTTTCAGCCTACTACTTTTTTCTGTTGCACATCAGAAATTACTTGATTTCAAAATAGTCAAGCTTAATAGTATTCAAAACAAAACAACTTGCAAGACTTACCATGGCAATAAGCTAAAAAACTGGGAATACAACACAAATCTGAAATTAAGAAACAGTATGTCAAAGTTGCTGTGCTACAGCAAGCCACGTCTAAGAACCACTCTAGTTTTAGTGCACGCTCAGGTGTGTAAAAGTTTCAAAAATAAGTTAGACATCCAGACAAGCTAAGAAACTGCCATTATGGAGATAATCAGAGTTCTTAAACACTTCCATATTACAGGTTTAAAAAATGGAATGGATACACATAAGATATTCTTAGTAGGACCTATTTCTCACATATTATCATTTCCCTAAAGACACATAATGTGAATACAGTTAGAATTACTACTGTGTTACTAAGGGGCTATCAAAACTTGCATACTACTCTTGCTATATTTCATGAACATGGAGTAGTTGTTCAGGACCATGTGCTGCACAGCTGGTAGTGTAGACCAAGTCCAGGGCAAGATAAAGTTCAGCAAGCTACGAGTCAAGCAGTGCCTACGTCTAGCTCTTAACCAGACCGGAGACTGCACAGTCAGAACCCACCTGCTACTACAGATAACGCAACTAACACACCACAAAAGCAGAGCGGTACAACTGCCCCCTTCTACCAGAGGCTTATCACAAGGTTGCATGTTTAAATATGCACCAGATGGGCAGTCTAGGGTGGGAGGAAGCATAGCAGGTTGAATCATTGTCTCCCTCCCCCAAGACTCTTGCAACAAGTAGCAAGTTAGGAGAAAAGCAATCCTCAAAACACCATTCCCCAAGCAAACTGATTATTTCAAATTCCATCTTGCTGGAATATGCAATAGGGCCTGCTATCTAGGTATGTGGAAAAAGAAAGTGTCAAGAGTTTCTTAGCAAAAAAACAACAAAAAACCTACACAGCAACTCTTCTTATCACGATTTAAAGGATGCTGAGGATGCCCTCAAGATGCATAAAAACTGTCACTACTGTACTGTGCAGTAAAGAAAAAAGTTACCTGTCATTGCTGTTATCCACTCACTCACAGAAATACCACAGATCTGAAGACAACATATAGTACATGGAAGAATGGGAAAGCCACTTGGGAAGAATACAGGGAGGTTGCCAGAGGGTGTAGGGAGGCAACAAGGAGAGCTAAGGCCTCCTTAGAACTTAACCTCGCAAGAGAGGTTAAGGATAACAAGAAGAGATTTTTCAAGTATGTTGGAAGCAAAAGGAAGTCTAGAGGTAGTGTGGGCCCTTTGAAAAATGAAATGGGTGCACTGGTGACCAAGAATACGGAGAAGGCAGAGTTACTCAATGCCACCTTCACCTTGGTCTTTACTGCTAATACCAACAACCAGGAGTCCCAGAACACTAAAACTGCAGAGGAAGATGGGAGGAAAGTAGTTTTTACCTCAGTTGATGAAGTTTGGGTCAGAGATCAGTTGAGCAAACTGGACATCCGCAAGTCCAT
>VWZO01009256.1:21613-62976 GCA_013396975.1 Bucco capensis | reverse complement strand
CCTTTCCCCGGGCAGACTGCAAGCAGGTGGTCCTCGGGGCCGAGCCCTGGGCTCGCTCCACCGCTCCAGCTGCGGCTATCCCGGCGGCTCAGGTGCACCGCCGCGTCTTCTCACATGGAGCCTCCGCCTTGCCGCCCCTCACTGCCCCCCGGGCCGGACCCCGTGCCGCCGCCGGCCGGGAGGCAAGTGGCTCGGGCCGCGGCCCCCGCCCCGCTGACCCCTCTCATACACTACAGGCGCCGCCGGGCTTCGGNNNGGTTCAGGCCGGGACAAGGGGGGCGGGGCGGGGCCGTGGGGTCGCGCAGCCGCAGTCGGTGTCCTCGACGTTCTCCGACCCTTTCCCGCCGCGCGGGGCGGGGCAACTCGTGAGCTCAGCCTGGAACGGGGAGCGGAGGCGGGGCGGGGGGGGAACAATGTGACGTGAAGGGCGCGGGGAGGGCGCGAAGCCCTAGCACGTGCGTGTGCCCCCGCCCCGGCGGAGGGGAGGGGCGGGCGGTGGCGTTGCCGTGGGAACGGGCGGTGAGACCTCGGCTAACAGGGCAGGGCCGGGCGGTCTTTCCACGGCCCATGCCTTGTGCCGCTCTGTGTAGTCTCCGCAAACCTCTCGCATTTAGGAAGTGGCAGTGAAAGCCGTGAGGTACCTGGCAACGTTGCTGTGCCTTAACCGCGAAGGTGGTTCTAGAGGCCAGGGCGGGACCTGTCCTCAGCAGGACCTTTTCTCGCTGCCCAGGCTTCATGATGACGCAGAGCTGTGGGCGCTTCAAACTTGCTACACAGTTATACAGGCCCTGTTCCCCTAATGATTAAAAAAATAAAAAATTAATTCAAGGAGCCTCTAACACTTATTACAGAGTTGGGGCTGCTGTAGAGGCACTCCACCTGGGTTCCGTTTAGCATGCGATGCGAAAGATATGAGGCTGTTCATTGAACACAAGGAAAAAATAAAATACTTAATTGCTGCTCATTAAGTGTGTGGGATGGCTGCTCGTAGCATCCAGCCTGTGCACCAAGAAAAATTTAGGCCCTGTGGAAAAAAAAAAAAAGTGGTGTTTGATCATGTTGCTGTCATAAAACGCATACACAAGAGCAAAATTAAGATTAGTTATGTAACTCGTGTCTGGCATTTCCTACCCTTTGAGTCCTAATCTTTGCCATGCTAATGTATCTCCCGGGCACAGCAAACCACAGACAGACGGTAGCTGCTCTGTTCCATAGCTGCCGTGCTCAGACCCCAGGCCAGCGGCTAACTGTGTTAAAAGCCTTCCGATTACCCACTAGCTGTTTCCTGTCTGCTATTCACTTTTAGTATTGCCTCTTATTCTCCAACATCTTATGCTTGATGTTTCTTTAGCCTTTCTCATAACCTCGTTTACTTGATTTTTTTTTCTTCCTGTGTATTAAAAACAGATATTTGATCTTACTGAGTCTCCAAACCTCTCCCTTCATCCCACTGGGACAATGTTGCAGAGAAGCACTCTCTTCAGCACTACAGGTAGGTCCCTTCCTCACCAACTGAAGCTGCACACCTCAGTCACTGTCCAACTTACACTTTTTGTCACAAATTGGCAGGGGGTGCTTTTGCAGAGAGCTGCATCCTTCACTGGTGAGCCCTGCTTCCTCACAGAGCATCACTCACCTTTCCCACAGAATGACAAAGCAGCCCTGTAATAAATACACAGATAAATATGTAACCAGGTAATTAATTTAAACTTTATGTTTCTGGAGCAGGGAAGAATTAAGTCTGCATGAGTAATCTAATTCTAGTATTTTGATTTTGCTAAATTGGTTGGGTTTCCCCACCTCCAAGTTTACAAAAACTCACATGTTTTGGGTTTTTTTTTTGCCCTCTACAGAGGAAATAGTCTAAAACTTTTACATCTACAGTGTGGATCTCTGCCCCTTAAGCTCAGAGAACAGAGTTCTCTCCCCTCAGACCTTATCCACATCAAGGGGTTACTAGCTCCTATTTCTTGGACCTGTTATTCATTCTGGCTTTCCATTTAATTCTGTGTTCTCCTTCTGCCAGTTGAATAGCCGATTTACACATAGATCATACACATCTGGGACAATTACTTGGGAGTGAAGGAAGAAGTTGGCTGTCTAATCAGTGTAGATCACTGACAGTGGCAGATGAAGCACTCAAGAAACAGAACTGCTCTGCCAGCACCAATGATAGTGCTGAGCCAGTGTGTGAATTTAATGAAAATGTTACATTTTTTTATTAGTCACAGATTAAAATGGTTCAGTGCCTAGTATTTAATGGAAATGTGGTCATGTCTGACTGTACTTCAAACAGTAGGGATAAAAATAGGAGTTGTGCTGCAGATCGATGCATTGGCAGAACTAAGCAGGGAGATTAACACTGTCATATGCCAGACTCTAATGCCACCGCACATACAGTTTCAATAAAACTTATTTTAAAAATAAAACAGAACAATTTTATGTGGAACTGTATTGTTTTCAACATACAATCCAGTAAGAACACACAAAAAAAAACCTTGCCAGAGGTTATTACTGTGCATGAAATGGTGACAGAGCTAGAAAAACACTGCTTTTAAGCACTGTCTAGAGGCTGAAGGTATACCTGCTGACTGGATATATTTTCTACCCATGGTGTTTTTCATCTTGAAGGACTGCCATCTGTACCAGAAGATGGAATTAAGCTTCATGGCGGGACTGCAATCTAAAATGCACATAGAAGAAAAACTGCACTGAAATACATTAAAACTTCCCCATGACTGTGGTAACTGAAAAGATTACATGCTAAAAGGCATAGAAAAATTAGATGATGATTTGAAAATATGAGTTAATCAGGAGCAAGAGGGCACATGCATTAATAACAAATCTACAGAATTGTTATTACAGAGGAAAGCCGATCCTGTATTGTACTATGTCATCTTTAAAATGACATAAACAATAAGGTGAAAGAACCAAACAAAAGGAGAAAATTCAAATCCTAAGTGACTATTTTGTAAATCTGATTCATTTCCCATATTCCTGGTTTTATCAGATGTCTGTAATGAATTTTTTAACCTTGAAGTGTTGTTTGCAGATAAATGGAAGCAGAAAGGATTTCTATGTGTGGGAAAACATGGAAGCAAATGAAGTTAATACTAAAGGAGCCTTCTGTACAAGGTTTAGTCCATTTTGGCTAATGCAATTTAAATTCACATCCTCACCTTTTTTTAAGATTGTTTGCCCCGAGTGTTTACAGATAGATACATCCTAATGGTGTGCAGTGCTGTGCATCACACTGCCTGCAAAAATGAGAACAGAAACCAAGTATTGGGCAGATGTTTCAGCTTCTCTAACCTGCCCATATCCAAAGTCCCACATGTCAGGGTTTCGGATGGGAGAGGCAGGCAGTCCACATTCTGGGGCCACAGAGGGTGCACATAGCGGGGAGCCCTGGGCCAGGGAGGGGAGGTTCTGAGGCAGGGCTGCTGCCTGAGAAACAGACCCCTTAGCAAGACACCTGTGAGCAAGGAGTCCCATTAGACACGAAGTCCTGGCTTGCAGCATAGTGCGTATCCATGTTTTGGATCTCCCCTGCCAAATACAGGCCAGAGCCATGGGGAAGCTGTGCTGTTGCAATACAGGTGTAGGAGGAGGCAGGCAATGGAGCAGGGAACACTGAATTAGTAACTGTCTTAATCACAATATGTTCTGCTGGGTGAGAAAAAAATATCAGCACACAAGAGGTAGCAACATGGGCAAGATGAACAAGTGACAAGGGAGTAGAGCCACACTTCTTGTTATTAGTGAAATATAGATCAGTTCATCTGTCTCAAACTTCACCCTACTAGCTGCAGTGTGTACATTGTGCATAGGTTGTCAAAACCTTCATACTAAATCTACTAACATGGATAGCCTGCTGCCACGTCCTAAAAGGTATGAAACATCCTGTCTATCTGCTTCATGTAAGGATATGACAGGCTTCAAGTAAAGAAGCAAAGAGTTCCCTTTTTTTTAATAGGCAACCTTCCTATCAAAGGCACAATTAGTTCTACCTTTAATTTCCAACACAGGCGCAGTCTGAAAATCACTTGTGGTCTCCTGTGGCCCCTGGTGCGATAACTGTGCCGACAGCAGAGGGAGCATTAAACTCACTGCCCACAGGAAAGTGTGGGGAGTGATACCCATGTTCCTATAATCCTTGTATGGGTAGGATGAGCTCATTAGCCTTCTGGCAGTCATCCTAGGAGAGGGACAGCTCTGATTCCAAACCCGGGCAGATGGAGCTCATTTAGCCCTGTGAGGCCTTCCATCTAAGAGAAGGACACTCTAATAAAACCTACATCCTAAGGACTTGGCTGCCAGCATCCAAGCTTGCTAGGCCCTGGCAGATGAACCTTAGGACTAAAGGGTGGGTCCAGCTCTGCGCATGCTGTGTCTCACCTAAAAAAATCCATAGCGCAGGCTCGAGGGTGCTATCTGCTATCCTCTTTTTATCAGCGTGCTTGGAAAAGGCGCTGAGGAGGAGCGTGGGTGGAGCCCTCCCTGGATCTTCATTCATGAAGCCTAGCCACGACGACAAATTTCCAACAAATGAAACTGCTGTCCTAGCTGACCATAGGAAGGTCATTTTAAATACCCTGCATGATGGAACTGAAACTTCCTCCCTCCCAGCAGCTAGATGGTTGGTTCATATCAGTTTTCTTCTTTTAATGAACGTTTTCAGAGTCACCGGTAAGACATAATTCACATTTCTCCCATGGTTTTACTGAGTATTGTAAAGCTGTGTTCAAGCAAGTTGCATCAGACTTAAGACAATAAAATCACTGTTGTAGAAAGAATCTATTGCATTCAAACAAAATGTAGTAGATACAACATGTTAGTGACGAAAACAAGAATGAAAATCTCCTTTCATCTTCATTCCTATAGGAAACAGGGCTTCACAGACATACTGAGCTCAAGCAGTTACAATGTAAATTTTCTGTTCCATTAAAAGGAGCAGGTAAAGAAAAAAAGAGCTAGCCAAGATCTCATTTTCATGAGATGTAATAGCTTAACACATCCCAGTTGCAAACAGAAAGTCTGGGAAAGAGAAAAGACATTTCCAAGATAGGTAAGGCCAGTTTTCATAGATGCAGTCCAACAACTAGAGAATATTTCCTAAGCCTCTGCCCTGCTTGGGAGACAAAGGGAGTAAATTTACTGCAACTGAGACTGATGAGCATTTAGCCAGACATAGCTACAGCAGATGATATGGTACAAGACCTTCTGGGTTTTTTTCCCCCTATTCTGTTTCTCCATTTCTGCTCATTCTTTTATAGACATTGTCATGGTTTTGGCAGGAGTAGCTTATAAAATAAGAGAAACAGTGCAATCAGTGAGAAGGCTGGCTAAGGACTGTCTATATAAATACATTAGTTTTAATGATGGAGTTAATTACCTTTGCATGTCTGGCTATAGCTTAATGCAAATGTTACGAATTAAACTAGGTCTGGCCTAAGTGTCCTACATACTGATATTTTAGTTTGCTTATAATACAAGAGTGTTGCTGGGGTTTCTCTTTACAGTACTGTTGAACACTACATGTAATATTTTACTTTTAAAAGACACAGCTTTAAACAAAATTGCAGGGTTTTGTGAAAATTTGGAACCAAGCCCCAGTTTGGCTTGACTTGTGCAACACTGCAGGCACAGATCTCCGGTCTTAGGAGCCTTATGGGCAGATATTTAACTGCACCCCTTCTACTGACACACCTGATAACACACTGGAAAGAACCCATTTCTGAATGTTCTCCAAATCTGCACCAAAACACAAAGTTTGGTCCACCAAGTTCCAGGTCCACCAAGGCCATGATTATAGCAGGACTAAAGCAGCATTAGAACCTTGTTTAAAATTAACTATACCCTGGAAAAGTCAGGGCAAGCATAGGAAGGGTAGTGCAGATCAATGTATTGGCAAAATTACACTGGGCAGCTGGCCTGAAAGCTCACTGCTAGCAAGCATTGTCAGTGTTCTGCTGCTATTTGACCTCAAATTAATAATAAAAACAAACAAAAAAAAAGAAACAAGAGCTCAGATATCTAACTAACAGCTACTTGTTCCCATAAAAGCCACAGAGGGAACACAGAAAATTCCCATGGAATAGTGTCTATTCTGTGCTTCTGTCAAGTACTAGTTTACAAAACATCAGCCTATTTATATTATTTGTCTGAATGTGTAGTTCAAAGTGGCTGCACCTTTCTTTTTCCTGTATTTAGCTATGGCTGTCTAACTGTCACAGTAGGCAAAGCAGGCTTGGTGAGAGAAAATCCTAATAAGGTATCCCCCAGTATTGAAAATAACTGAGTCACAGTTGCACTATTTAAACTATTTGTAATACTATTCAACAACAGTTCATAGGAAACCACTGTGGAAACTCGTTTTCAGTAATGTTGCTCTTTTCTGCTACAGATTTATCTTAGCACTGAATAACCCTAAGCCATAGCAGAGCCCATTTTTTTTCCCCAAAATTTCATAAATTTCTTGTCTTTATCTGCAGAAGTAGTGCTAGAAAATTTAAGAGTAATGTTTTGACTTAAATTTGAATACCTATATTTCATCTTTTATTTCAACTCTTATCTGACACTATCTCCTCTCCAGTCTAATTAAAATTTTGTTTAGCCCTCTTCCTTTGGCTATTAACAACACCCCTCCAACTGTTACATTTTATAAAACAATTATCCAGTACATCAGCTCCTGCAAAAAGGTTTGTACAAATGTAAAAGAAAAACAAACCAATCTTAGGGAGGAAAAAGAGATTGGACTCATGTATTCAGCTAACTCAGAAAATAATCACTAACTGTAACAAGCAACATAGCTTTCTCATCAATTAAAGTTTCTGAAGCTATTTCTACTTCCGATTTTAATTATGTGCCAATAAAACCGGACACTGAAGTTTTAGGCAATTAGCACCTGGTCCTTCAAACTAATAAAGTCAGTGGAATGTGAGTAAAGGCACTTTCCCAAAGCCTATCTGAGAGAGAGAGATAACAGCTCTCAATTTATATGAGTTAGGCTATTAGTACTGCCATGGAGTTGCAACAGTGTCTCATCAAATTCTAGGCTTTGAGGCTTTCCTGAGATTATATTTTGCAATTAAAAGTACTAGCAAATGAATGTAAGCCTAGAATTCTATTTCAATTACTTTGCATGGTCTCCAGTTAGTAACTTGTTTCCTCCATTTTCATCTTTTACTTTATAGTATATTCTTACTTCTCCCATATCTAAGCAAATCAAACTCTCCTGTGACCGAATAAAGTAGTCTTTCTGTAGTTGTATTACTCTAAAATAATGTATGTCNAGGGGCCACAGAAGACCCCAAGTGATTTTCAGACTGTGCCTGTCTAAAATAACCAGACTTTAATTTAACTACTTACATTTCAAGAATGATATTTTAATTATATATACATACCAAAAGAGAGAAAGAGCATAAACAACTTTTATAGTACTTACCAGTGTACAAAAAAAAAAAAATTATCAAGAATTGTACAATACAATCTGAAAACTATACAGATTTGTCAAGCCTTGTGAAAAAGAAGTAATCTTGCTATCTCTTAATGGTGCAACCCAAAATAATACTATTGTCTAGTAAGTCAAGCTTCAGCTAAATAAATCGAGTCTCCTAGGAAGAATGAAAAGAGAGCATGTTTTAACATTTTACATTTCCTCAGTGATCTTTGGGATAATTTTTCAATAAGTCAGCAACCACTTAGCAGGAAGTTATTCAATTACATAACAAAGAGTTGCTTCAGCATGGCAAGTTTAAAACACAGTGCTATACTCTGGCTTCTTTTAGAAAATGCTTTTCCTCATCAGATAAACCCATATCATGTTAAGTCCAGAGGCAACTGAATGCATTAAAAATTAGAAACTTTCAGCACATAGGAAACACTGAACACTGAAAGTATCTGCATCCAAGAGCTGAGCTTCCCAGAAAGAATTCCCACACTTGCTTTTCAAAGGCAGAACCAACAGACATTACCTGAGAAATCAAGCAGATGGCTGCAGATTTGTCTTTCCTCAGAGCACACTTTTGCTACAGGGAGGTGACACAAAATTTTCCAGAAGACAGTAGCACAGAGAGCTAAATAGGCTCCTAGGAAAGACCCTGGTTCAGCAGATGGGAAAAACTGATACCATAAATTTGTGTTGAATACTGTCGTCTTCTCCTGAAAGAAAGAATCCCTGAAGAGAGGGGGTGTTACAGTCCTGACAACTACTATGATGAACAATCCCTTCAGATTATTATGTTCCTTCTATCTCAGATATAAAAGTTATCAGTGCAGCACAAAGCCCCTTTCCAGAAGGGAAAATCTGGAGATCTCCAAGCATCAGCAGGAAAGATGGTCCTGAAACACACTGAACGGAAAAAAATAGAAAGAGAAAATTTTTATTTTTTATAATTCCCCACTGCTTTCAAGGGTTATTCTGAGGGTCATCAACTTCCAGAGATGGTGCTTCTGTGCAGGCTATATTGTGCAATGTAAAGTTTTAATTAAAAGTTTTCATTAAAGAAACTAGGCTGAAAAGTGTTGCAAATTAGAAGTAGTCATCTCAGCTGCTTGAGAGGGAAAGCTGAAAGCAATTCCAGGATGTTCAGAGGCAGTCCAAATAAGTTTCCATAAATTTACAGATTTCTTATATAGTTGGACACTCATACTGACCCTGTTATTATAAAAGCAAAATTTATTTTTAAAAAAACCCCCATGTTTATAGGAATCAAACTGTTAGTCTATGGTTCTCATTAGCAAGGTGTTACCACAGCTTTCTTGTCTTAGTAGCTGGTATTCCTTTGGGTAATATTAACAGCTGCAATCAGAGACTGTTAACTATTACCCAGATTAAATAGCTTGTCATTCAGATTTATGTAATTGAGGGGAGGAAATAAGGATACTAGCACACACAGGTCAAATATTTATTGTAGCTTAACTAGAATAATCGTCTTGAACCATATCATCAGCTTGATAACATAGTATCTCTATGATACTATGATAACATAGTATCTCTTCTACAGCTCTGCTGAGGTCAGGTTCTTCACTGTTTTTATTAAACAAATCAGTAAGCCTACATGTTATTTTGCAGAATTAGTCCCTAGAAAAAGCAGCACTAGAAAACAACAAAGAAAAATTCCTGAGCCCAAACATCTCATCAATTATCATCCTTAGTGTTGCTCAGAAGCCTAACATGCAATAGAACTTACCCTAATTCAGTAGGAAACCTCAAGACTCATATTATTTGTAGTATTTGTAGGAAAAATGCCTAGAGTTATAATACTCAATCAGTTGCATGAATATTAATAGTGCTGAGAGCCTGAGTCTAGATAGTTCTCAAACTTGGCGGACTTGTTCAGCATTATGCACATCAGGCCTCCTGGGAGCATGCCTCAATGTCACAGAACTGAAAATGGTTGCTAGAGCTGAGGAGAAGCTCACACTGATTCCTGATGCTGTTTGCAGCACCACTCTGCATGCAGTAGCAGCAGAATTTGGAAGCAGGTGGGGGGTAGGAAAAAACACAAGCTAATGCGTACAAGGCTGTAGAGGAAAAGCAGCGTGTAAAGGCCCAACAGGCAGAGCTTGGCCAGGTGCATGCCAGCAGACTGCATCACTGCCTTCCCCTGGGAGCCTGGGCTGCAGCAGGAACCACTCCCTTCAGCCTCCAGTGTGGTGTGTTACTGATGCTGCACACAAAACCTAATGCTCCCTAGCAACTGCTGCTAGACAGGGTGTGGCCTTCTGGATTTTTGTTAATGCTGCTACCAACAAAACCCCCACCGTTTTACTGACTGATCAACCAGGTTAGCCAAACCTGGCTTTTCACTCAAGGATTAAGGAGCAGTAAAAAATACTTTGAAATCTCAGACCCTGCTTGAGATCTCTTAATAAAAAATCTGGTCTTTCTTAGTTTTGCCCCCTGACCGGGGAGTGACTACAGAAATTTAGGCTGGACAAAAGGCAATTGCAGAGGACAAGGCACCAAGTGTCATTTATTTCCTGATAAATGCCGATTTATGTACTTACATCGGTGTTTGTGCTTATTTCTGAAATCTGTAATTGTAGTTCCTAAAAGTTCAACTACATCAACAAACCCCACAGCATTCACTTCATCTTTTCTCTTTGTAGATTACAAAGGATTTCAGCAGTGTCTGAAGAGCTCAGCTTTGGCACGCAGTATTCTGATGGGAGAACTGAAAACATTTTGTTGTTTAAATTGTTACACTAATAATAGTCCCCTTTAAAATCTTGCTACATAAGAAAAGCTGATCATTGTTTAAAAGGTATGGAATAATCTGAAATTTATAAGTAACTGCCTTAAGTTTGTAGTCAGATAGTTAAATCCCATGCCTTTTAATAACTACAGGAAAAAAGAAGGAATTGTTATTGTTGTACACCCATGGAATCTAGATATGCTGTAGGAGAATTTGCTCTTTGAAGCACTAGGTATTTGTCATGGGCAGTATCAAGATTCTGAACTTGAACAAATTGCTTAATGATATTTTTCTACTTTTTCTTTGTTCATGTCTGTCTTTACATAAAAGAGGTTACAAACTTGTCTATAAACTTTTTTAAGGAGGAGTAAGTACAGCACGTTTCATTAAGATCCATCTATGAGAACTCTAGCATTGGAAGCACAGTAGGTTTAATACATTAGGCTTTCACTGATGAAGTCCTAAACTCTATTTCAGCATGGCTCCCATGTGATACGAATTTCATTATTTAAATCTGGCTTCCAATGACTACAATTAGTAGTCTCTGTTCAAGGGAAGACCAGCACTTGAAATGTCAGACATTTCTGCCTTTCAGGTTGTAAAGAAAATATTTTGACCAAGCCAAATACAAAGAAAACCAGTATCTGACAACACTAAATGCTCGAAGCCTCTCGCTCTTTACTTTCTCATCAGCCACAAGCTTCTTACACAATCTTTGTTAGATACTAGAGCCATCAAATAATTTAGGTGCCTGAAATCTGGGCAAAGGCAGCGACCAGCCTTTGAGACTTTATCTGCACTAACATCAAAACACACTCTTCATTCTTCACCTGAACCAACCAGCAGCTATGTGTGGTTGAAGCCCTTATATCTCAGTCTTTGGGAGCAATTCAGCCCAACCTCAGGAATGGGTATCACCTGGAGTGACCTTGTCCACCAGTTTGCTTTGGTGTGGTCCTTTTACACTGTAGACTTCAAGCCGTAATGCTGCAACTTTGGGTTCCTGGCTCACAGCTGTGGATTGAGAATTGAGATAAGTGTGGAAATTAAAGCAAAGCTGATTGCCTGAGAGCTACTGCTAGGGGAAGTTGGCAGTGTGATGCTGGTTCCTGTGGCTTCAAGGTAAGATGCAGATTAGGGAGTCTTGGGCTGACCAGCCCCTAAATAATAGCTTATTTTATGAACCTGTTGAAACTTGCATCAGAACTATGATCTTCTGTGGTGCTAGGAAAACAACAGGTGCTTTGGAGATTGCTCTTAATAAATGATTAGAAAGTAGCCATTACATGTGAATGCTGAAGACAGAGGTTTTTTCTAAGAAATCTCTTTTTCTTTCTCCCCTTCCGTGTTCTTGGAGCTGTTTTCATTTGGCCTGCTTTTGTTTTTCCAGATGGGAAGTTGGACATATCCCTGTGCTGAGTGTTTCTGTTGGTCTGCTCTCAGCAGCTCCTGGCTCAGCATGGGTTTTTCTGGACTGTTGTTCACAGGCCTCGTGGGGGACTCAGACAGTCTGTAATGTGACCAAAGGGAAACTAAAAAGAGAAGACCTCAGGCAAGAGATGTCCTATTGGCTATGTCACTAGTGCTTTAGAATGATAATTACATTTGTAGTGTGACAAATAATGAGTGCATCATATTACTATTATTTGTTGTTACTACTAAATATTTCTGGCTGCCCGGTATTGCTTAAAATTGGGTAATTTTAAATGTTCTATCTGGAGCAACAAAAGGAAAAATAAGAACAATTTTAAGTATATACCTAGAATCAATTGTGCTCTAATTTTGCTTGTAATGGTGATATATTGCCAAAAAGGTATCTGTAGCAAAATATTTGTTCTGTCACTGCAAATTGCAGGGTACCTAAAGGTATTTACCAAGTCAGAGAGAGATTTGTAATTCTGAGTTAAATAGCACTATGCTGATTTACATTAGCTGAGGAGCCTCTGTGTGCCTTGTAGCCTTATCTGCGTGACAACCTGTCCATCTTAGCACGCGACTTGGCTGTTTTCTGTTCTTAGGATCTGGTCTTCTGCATGTTAGTGGGTGTCATGGTAACTGAGGAGAAACCATATGGAGTAGGCTAGCACAAAACCCAGAACTGCTGAAGGTTAAGAAATAAATGGAAGGAATGTTTCAGCAATGAAGTGTCTTTCTTGGGTTTTTTATAAAGTGATCTTTGGGGGAGGGAGTTGTAAACACAGTGGCAGTAAACAAATAGTACAGCTGGCACATCTTACAGCAATGTGATGGTTCAGTGAGACATGTTGGCAAGTAACAGGATATGGGTACTACTTTGGGCAGTTTCTTCTGCCTAAGTGGGAAGGAGGCTGAAGGCTCTGGAAATGTTTGGGTTTCTGTTTTGGCAGGTGTCTGTGGCCAGATGAAGCTCACCTTTGCACAGCTGGGATCTAATAACACCCTTTACAGTAGTTATTCCCAATGGGTGTGTTAGAAGTTCACTGGGAGCTTGCTGTGATGTGGGCTTGTGAGAAAGAGCTGCAAGGTGAAATGTCCCAGAGTATGACCCAGTGGGTTGTTGGGAGGCAGCTTGGTGCCAAAGGGTGTGTGTGTGCGCGATGTGTTCTTCAGCAAAGAGGTTCATTGTGAAGTCTAATCCAGAGTGATATGTGATGAGGGATCACAAGTCTGAAAAACACAGACTCAAAAGAAATCTGGTTCATCATTCAAATCCTTTTAATCTACCAACTTCTAGGTAGTCTAAAGATAAGTGGAAGTCAAGGAACGAGCTTGGCCTGTAAGTCCCAGATTTTGGACTTCTTGTCCAAGACTTGGACTTGTGCTGATATCCTCCAGTCATATCCATGTGTTCTCAAAAAACAGGCTCTTCTCCAAGTGCATTGAAGACTGTGTACATTAGGCATCTTCATAACTACAGGACCTTAGAGATCTTAGAAGCTCTTCTAAATATGTCCTAGCCAACAAATGTCTCTACTTTAGCCAGCTGCTGATGGCAGTTCAGAGTTTCCATGTCATGGAGGGGAAGTGAGATTTCTTCAGAAGAAGTCTTAGAGTAACAAATGCAGCCTGGGTTAGTTATGCTTTTTATTAGAAATGTTTCTTATTTCTGTGTTGCATTTGTCAAGCTTCAACTTTCGTCCATTAAATAATATAGACTATAGATTCAAGAACTCTCCATAGTAAAAATTGCCCAGTGTTGAGGCATATAAAATGCTACAGTTTCAACTGGAGTGTGTTACAAGGTAAAATAATACCTGAAACAGTATATATGGCTAGGCTTNCAAGGGATTTTCAGACTGTGCCTGACCTGAAACAGTATCATCTCTTTAATTATATAAATCATTGTTTACTGAAGCAGATTGGTGTTTGGAGATTTACAGGCTTCACAAAAAGCCTCTGTTCAGAAACCTCTTCTAATGGCACCCAGACAAAGCACTTCAGAGCTGTAGGTGCATCCAATGCTTAAAGAACATTTACAGGTGTGAGGAAGCTGAAGAACTTCTTGCAGGTGCTGCCATCAGAAGCCCTTTTCTCTTTCTCCATTGGTCACTTTCAGGCTGTACTATTCAAAATCACTGTGATGGTCTGGGTTCCTTGCACAATAAAATTAGTAACTGCTCTTCTTACTTGCTTTCTGTCAGTCACTAGAAACTATATCCATCTACATAAAGGAAGTTATCATGATGTGTGTCATCTAATTTCAGTGCAATTTTTATGGAATAAGGTCTTCATGAGACAGCAATTGGATTCTTTTGGCCCTTGCTTTCCCCCTGCATCTTCTCCTGGGCTATTACACCAGAATCTTTCTTGCACACTTTCTTTTGGATATGTACTCAGCTTTGGCTTCCCACCCCTCCCCATTCCAGTATTTCCTTTGGCTTGAGTGCCTTCAACAGTACATGTGGACACATTTGCCTGAACCTAAAGCACATAGGTTTAGGCATAATCTTGGGAGTGAGAACATATATATTTAACTGGGAAAAGAGTAACAACTCTGTTGGCTTTACCTCAAAACTAAGGATGAATACAGGCCTAAATGTGCTTGTGCAGTCTGTATAAAAATCGTCTTCTGCCCTTCTCTGCCTATAGACATCTAGTGGCTCTGTCTTTCAGCTGTTGCTGATGCTGCAAAGTTGAAATGTTCTCTCTGGTGCTCTTAGCAGCCTTGCAAAGTGCAAATCTTGGCAGTAAGTCACAGCAGTGACAGATACTGAAGCTGTTGGGCTGGGTGAGAGGAGGTGTCTAACTCTCTTCTGCAAACTGCATCACTGCCCTCCCTGGCCGCAGGGTCTTGGCGAGTCTTGGGCTGGGGAACCCCTGCACTGTAACTGTGGAAGGGGAGCTTGCCCTGGGGAAACGAGGGGGTGTAATGCTTCAATTGCCTCTGCCTCAGAAAAAGTAAAGAATTGAATTTGCAGCTGGATAGTGGTTGCAGTATCCTTTGTATAGGTGGACAGAAAGATAGCTTTAAGCAGTATTTTTTGCTTCTCTCCAGCTCAAGCCTAGGAGGAATACAATCAGACCCCAGCATAACCCGGCACAGACTCTGTCCTGCTCTGAGTTATCCCCTGCTGCCAACAGAGACAATCAAAGCTCCTTGCTGCAGCTCTGTGCTCCTCCTCTGTGGAGAACCTGCATGCAGAGCAAGGTGAAAGGATGGGGAACACACACACACACAGAGCAGCCAATTATGCCAGGAGGAACTCCTTATTATCAGTCAAGTTGGGGCTAAGGAGTGAGATGCTTATGTGGCAATGGAGAAAAAAAAAATAAATCTATAAGTGCAGTTCAGAATGGATGGGAGGATCAAAGCAATTAATTTCTTTTATTAGGTTTAATTTCAGCTTTATATTCAAGTGTCAAACATTTTCTATGCACAAATACAAGACTATATAGGCAAAGTAAAAACAAAATATGTGAATTTTCATATTAATCTGAATAAGGTTAGAGGTTTACTGCTGGAATAATCACAAGAGGAAGTGTGGGGGGGTGTTGAGCATAAAGATGCAGGTCATGTCTGTCTAGGATCAAGGATCATGTTACAAAGGCAGGCAGAGAAACATCGGGAAAATAAGGCACAGAATTCATGCAAGAAAATAACAAACAACACTGTAAATTTGGGGTGCAAGGTAAGACAAACGTAATGAGATGGGGAGCTACTGAGGAAAAAATGCCTATGTGTATGGATGTGGTCAAAACTCTGAAAAGGATTTCTAGAAGGGATGAAGAAATCATTAAGGTACAAATTTGGCATTTTGATTAGACTGGGGGGAGGAAGAAGAAAAAAGACGTAGATACTGGATAGGTCAAAGAGCTGATAGCTATAAAATTACAAATTTCTTGGATTCAGTTTTCCACTATAATGTGGAAAAGACCCTAATAACAAAACTGTAGATATCCAAACAATGTGTCTCCTGTGGGGACAAACTCCTCACAGCTCCATGCCTTTGTGAGGTTTAACGAATAGGGAGCAGATAGAGATCAGATGTAGAGAACTGGGCATGGAACTTGCCAAGTCTTGCTAGTCAAGTTATATTTGCTTCAGGAATGGAGCATGAGGAGGGCACTTGGACTGACTTTGGTGTAGAGGTACTTGCTAAAGCCCTCCAAGCTGCTGAGTTGAGTGGTCCTGCATGGGGAGGGGGCAAGGCAGGCTGCTGCTGGGGCCCTTCTGCTTAGTGCACAGGGGTTGCGTTGGAGGAAAAAGGTGGCTCCAGAGCTGACATAACTGAAGTGGCAAGGGTTATTGGCTTTAAACAAATTTTGGCCCGGTGGGTTTTTCTGGTTTGGTTTTGGGTTTTTTTCAGCCTAGGTTTCCCAGAACTACACAAGTGTAGTCAACTTTCCCAGTTGATAGTTAATAGGAGGATGGGAGGGAAGTGAATCACTGAGGCTACAGGAAAACTTGCTGGAGAACAATAATACTATAGCTATCAACAAAATTTTTGTTCTGTTGCTTGATAGCTTATCAGCCATAAGACAACAGCTTGGAATCATTGTAGACTGAGGGTAATGGCCTGTCTACACCTGAACTATTTCAAAATTTAAAAGGGCTTTTTGATACTGGTATGAGAGTCATAGAAAGAATCCTATAGAGATGAATGGTAGCTGAACTGAGGCCAAAAATATCACATGCCTCTTTGTAGTAGTTGCATAAACAGAGGATGAGTAGATCATTTCCCTTTCTCTTCTGCTCTTGTCTAAGATCTTTCTTGTCATAGATAATTATAAATCAAAAATAATGAACTTCCCCTTTAATGCATTTGAAGCTCTGGTATAAAGTGGTGTAAACAAGTTCTAGGGTCTAGTGTATGAGAGTATTAAACCTAGTTATTAATAAATAACACTTGATCAAAAACTGAGGGAGCAGTTCAGGACTGGTGTTATTTTGACACTAACATGTATATCCATAAATAGTATTAACTTGAGTCTCCTGTGACTGATCTTGTGCTCACAAAGAAATTCCCTCTGTGCAAAGCAAATAGAAGAGATAGGATCCAGTTTAGTGTGCTGTCTGCCTGGACCTATGAGTCCTCCCCCAGACCTCAGCTCTTCTTGTGCTCCTGGAATGCACAAGGATAATACTTCAATTCATGCCTTCTCCTGGTTTTTGCTTTCAGTTCAGTAATTTGGCTCAAGCGAGGTAACACAAGGATCTGTCCTTTTTAGTTTATGGTCTTTCATGAGTTGGCTAGTTCTGCTCTTATTTTTAAGTTTTTTTACACAATTGTTCACAATACTAAAAACTGAAAAGAATTATCTGTGGTTTAAATATACTGCTAGCACTTAGTGTAGGTTAAGTATTTAAACTACAGCAAAGGGGCCTTTCATTGTTCATGAGTTTTTCAAAAATGAGTGCAACTAATGCATGGCTGTACAAATCCCTGTTTTTTTCCCTAGGGTTATAGGCTGCTTATTTTGTATCCACTCAATGATTTCTCCTTGGTTACCCCTTTTATCTCTGTACTCTGACAGTCACTACTCCACAGATGGTGATGCTCTGCATGCATTCCTATAGCATTGTCATCCAAACACGTGGTGAAGCATCTTCAGAAACACTTCCACTTTACTGTCTCGATGAGCCTTATTTTCCCTCTTTGCTCTCTGTGCAGAAAGCATTAAATCCTTTGACAGATCTGGCTATATAGTGACTGAAAGAAGCTAGACTTCTTAAATTGGTTGATTTAAGTTGCTAAATTCTTCTGCATGAACTTTATGTAAAAACATCATGCAGCCTAGCAGATAATTATCCATTTTTTTCCCCGAAAGAAAATGTTTGTACTTATTCCAGGGGGAAAAAGATTTTATTTATTTTTTTATCTTTCTTAACTGCCCCTAATTTGCTAAAAAAAAAATAAAAAAATAAATTCTTAAGATTTATTGAAAATAATTTAATACTTGGGGAAGTAAATGCTGGTCTTAAACAACCAGGGCCAACTTTGCAGTCCTTACTCGAGAGAAGTCTTATTTGAGGAAAGTGGTCAGAATACAGACTGTAGGTATAACTTTCAGTGCTTTAACAAGAGTACTGTACCATTTGGACTGGTCTGCATGACTAGCATCAGATAAGACCAAAAAGATCTAACTGAATATCATACTGCTCTGGTGTGCTGGGGGAGTTAAAACTAGAAGTTCCTATGGAAGAAATTTGGGCTGTGGGTGACCCTCTGTAGGGAAGAGTTTTCCTCTAGCTCTGGCACTAACCAGCACAGCTTGATCCTCTGGGATCATCCCCTTTACAGCTGATACTACCAGCACAGCAAGCTATCTCCAAACCCCACAGCTGCAGTGAGCTCCCAGGGTGATGGGCAGATACCTAGGGTCAGTGGTACTCCCCAGAAAGTGTTGGGCATCCCTTTCCTGGGGAGAGAGCTATCAGCTTGGAACTAACTTGGGCCAAACTCTGGGGAGCAAAGCAGTCAAGCCAGTGTGTCCTTGGGAAAGAAAGTTTCCCCTCTCTCCTGTTCCCATGCTGCTGGCTCTGCTACTGAGACAAACTGTCCCCAAGCCCCTGGCTGCTTCTTTCAGTAATAGGAACTATGGTTTGGTGTAGAATATGCAGTGCTGTAAAAAGCACTTAGGCAGCTGCAGGTTGGGATTTCCTCCTGGGGGTGGCAGTCAGAGTATCATTTTGAATGAGAGCTGGATGCATCTAAAGCAGAGAAAAGCAGGTGTCCCAAACCAAGTTATGGCTGGGAAGGTCACCAGCAGCATTACTAGAACCAAAAATGCTCCTATACTGATAGCTGGGAAGGCTACACAGCAAGCCTCCTGCCACTTATTGAAAGGAAGACACTTGGGCTCATTGTAATACCGGCTGTGTGTGTATATGTATGTATGTATGTATGTATATATATATATATATATATATATATATCATCTGGATAAGGGTTTTTGATAATATTATTCCACCCTGTGCAGGACTGTGGGGGGGGAAAGAGAATCTGTAAACACTAAAACTGCTATAAACCTTTATTAGAAAAAGTTCTTTAAAATCTCAAACTCTCATATAAAACAATTAAGCAATATTATAACTTTGAAATATTTACATTACCAAATCATTTGAAACAGCTATTTGATAAAACAGTTGCACATACAGAAAGTTAATATACAGATAGTAAACAAAAGTTGTTTTTATAGCCCTCTATCATGTTTAGCATTGCAAAACAGTTTACTTTTTTAATCTTAGATCAGTAGTTATCTATGCATCCATGACTTACGACTACCTAGGAACTAAAAACATTCTTTTTTTTTTGCTGAGGTTAATGTTAGGGTTATATGCTTTATAATTGCAGGACTACTATGGTACTAATTCACTGCTGGTAATGCCTGTAACCTTATGTTTATAACTTTACAGAGGAGTTATTTCGATTTTGTTGAAAAAAAATCTCTGTTAAGATACTGGTTCCTAACACATGTAGGGGAGATTTGAGTTCTTAATTACCCTTCTTTTTATCCATGTATTTCTCAAAAATTCCTCCTTTGGAGCTGTAGCTTTTCTGCCTTCTGTAGGACAAAAGTGCTCATGCTGTAAATTAGATGTAAAACTGTCTTGAAGTGCTATATAACTACTGAAATATTTTAAGAAAATGGAAGTAGTAGTAACAGTTCCTTAGGGATCATCACATTCACTAAACATTTTAGAATAATACATAGTGCAAGTGACTTTGTTATCCTGCTCTTTCTCAATTTTTACTGAGCAATAATAACTTGAATTATTGGTGGTAGATGTTGCAAGGAGGTGGTGAGATAGCATGCAATATCTTCATCATCAGCCTGATCTGAGCTGACCTGTGTAGTGTATGGCAATAGTAACATTTTAAAAAGTCTGCTAGTATCTTACCTACTGTCTGGTTGTCTTTTTTTGTTTTGTGGGGTAGAAGGCCTGACTGTGTGCATCATTTAGGGAAAATTAAGGTGCATCAACAGAAGGTGTAAAGGTCATACTCATAAACAGGAATATTATAACATTTTTGGCTGTACTAATGTAGGAGTAGAATGGTCTAAATCCCTTGTAACTCAATCCACCTACAAGATGATAGAAAATTGAAATAACCTGTGTGTAAAAGGAAATGACCACAAGTGTGAAATAATAAAGGCAAGGACTCGAATTCTTCATGTCTCAGCCGTGTTTCAGCTCTCTTCAGGGAAAAGGTGGTGGCTGCTGGATGTAGAGCTGTGTGGGCTGGAGTAAAGTAGGGTGAGAGTCTCTTCTAGAAAGCAGCATTGCAAGCTGCTGGGTCACCAGTGACAGCCCTCCAACCACCCAGCTCATAATGGTCTCAACCTTTTCATCTTGTGCTGTTAAAGAAAACATTCCCTGGTTTGGGCATCTTCAGGTTGCTGCTTTTCAAACTATAGGAAGTCTAAGCATAACATCTTTGTCTGTTGGAAAGAAGGTGCTAACAGAAAATATACACTTGCAGTTTTTAATATTTTGTAAACTTCACTCTTTCACTTCTCTACCCTTGTGCATTATTTTATATAATACTAGAAATGTTTAAAAAAAAATGTGAAAGATGAACTTAAAAACACCTATTTCAAAAGTAAGAATCATTTGAGCAGGGAAACTTAATTCACCATCAGTCATATTAAATCCAAGATTTGCAATAAATTGTTTTGGAACAAAGAAGAAATCTTTTATTCTGAGGAGATTACTAGTTAAGTCATATTCAGTAATGAATGGATATCGTTAGCTGCAAACATTTTTGTTCCTTTTATATTTTGATACATCCTCAATTACTCACAAAGCTAAACCTTCCCCTGTATTTGTCAGCTGTTAGTGACACTTCGCTCTCATCTCAGAGGCTTGGGCTTTTCCTTTGCTCTCCTTAACCAAGTTATGCATGATAACGTATTAGCGAAACATTTGCAGGCAAAACAATACTAATCATATTAAACATGTATTGTGTGGGAAGAAGTTCTGTATTTAAATAGAAGATGAGGATAGGTAGGATATGAGATATAGTAGGATGTGAATTTAATACCTAAATAAGGCAGGAGAAGTTTGTCACAGACAAGGATCTGCTTTCATGTGTGTGTTACTTATTTAAACTACATCCAGAAGAGGCATGCTACCTAAAATTAATGGAAGTGATTACCTCAAGGTGGGAATATAAATATTCTATCTCAGAAGTCTTTTTTTTTTCCAGTGTAATCAAAGGTGAGCAGGCACACTTAGAAGTTTGTCTTTCAGCTATTCTATGCTCAATATTCAAAATCAGAAAAAGAAGAAATCTTACTGCATCTGAAAACTGTGACTAAGTAGTTATGCATAACACATACTTGCCTAAACTTGGGTTTAGTGTGAGTGCTGAATTGTTCATTTTTGCAACTTTTTAGTTTTGAAAAATAAATGTTTGTGTTTTTTAAGAAAAGTTTTCAAGTTGAATTTTCCTGAAGTAGGTGAGGGTTAGAGAACAGCAGTGGTCATGGAAGAGGGTTAAATGGTGATAGCTAGCCCAAGGTACTCATCTGTGGAGATAACAAGCTGAAAGACAATCTCAAAATAATATTTTCCACTTCTACAATGCCTTTAATTTGAAAACCAAAAATCATGCCACAAAGACAATGCCCTTGCTGGGCTGCAGTTGCTTCCATCAAATCCTTTGAGAAGCTTTCAGCTGCTCTGTCTGTCCTAAACTGGTACCTCCCCAGCAGAAGTCCTGTGCAAATCACTGCACCATTACAAAAAAACAAATATTGCATAGTCATGAACTTTACCATTCAGCACAGAAAAGATTCACATCCATCAAACCAGGGTGCTCCAGAATTATGGATGCTGTCAAACAAATGGAAAAAAACCCAACCAAATAGAAAATACAAAGAATCCCATCAAACTTGGAACAGAAATGGTTCTGCATGATACACAATTGAAGAACTGAGCAGAATCATAGAATCATTTGGGTTGGAAGGGATCTCTGAACTTTCAGAAGGAGGCAGGGAAAAGAGAGTTCTTTTGCTTTGCACTGAATCTCACTGCAGCAGGAATTTAAATCAGCCCCTAATCTTACAGTAGCGTGCATGAGGGTTTTTTGGGGTTTTTTTTGGCTGGTTTTGTTTTTTGGGTTTGGTTTTTTTTTTTTTGCAATGCTCCTTTCTGAAGACTGTATATGGCAGGATGCAAAGCATTTTCTTCTCTGGCCTTTTGAGATTAATTATATTGAAATCCAGTTCATCCAATATCTAGGGGATCATTAGCTTGTGCACTGCTTCCCTTTAAATCAGTTCTTTGCTCGTTTGACTTCATGATTCACCATCACTGTGTGAAAGAAAAAAAAACACACCAGTGTCATGTTGTTTAGTTGTCTCAGCAAGAAATAATATGCCAGAATGTATCTGGAGCCTATGAGAAGGTGTTACTAGAAAACAAATATATCAACCATGCAATGTAACAAGGGACCCTATCTGTGGTGCTAGATGCTGGCAGCAAGTGCTGGTCTGATTTCTCTGCTGGTTTAGTGGCTACCCAGTGTACCCTTCTCCTGCTCCCAGGTGAGGGCTGAGCAATCAAATTTCCTTCTCTCCACTTGTGAGGACAATTTTTTACAGATGGAATTTTTGCATAAATCTGGCCTCAAGTAACAGGTGATTTTTCTTTGTCCCACTGGTTTCTGCCTAGCTAGCTCGCTCCCTAGCACTTCATTAATAATGTTTGGTTCATGCAAACATTATAAATGTGACATTTTTAATTTATTGGTTAGATTTTAGTCAGCTGTAACAGCAGGGGTTTAAGCCATCTCTGAAGTTAAAAGGGTCACTCATAATCTCAATATTTCACATGTTTTTTCAATGCATTGCCAAACTGAGGCACAGCATGGGAAAGGAGTATTTCTTTCTGCACTGACTTATTCCCCACCCAGAACATCTCTCTATAAGAAAGTCACCTTTTTTGGACAGAAAGAGTAGGAAGGAGCCTAACAGTGCCCAAGGAAAACCAAACCCTTCTGGGAGATGTGATAAAGCACAGAGGATTGCTTCATCATACTTGGCAGCCTACAGAGGCCTATGCTGTGAAGAGGATGTGCTGTGCTTCTGTTTTGTCACAGGAATAAAGGTCCCCAGAGAAGAGATTGCTCATGTACCACAGGAGCATCAGCCCTTGGCTGCCACCCCAGCGTCCACCTGCTCACTCCCTCCTGCATACATGGGACAAGAACCCCAGCACCAGTGAGGCTAGGGAGCTTGCATGGTTCTTTGGCTTTTAGTACTAAGTTCCAAAGGCAAGCTAGGTAATTTTAAATTTATTTATTTTGTGCATACACGTATATATTTTTCCCTTGGCTTGCATGCAAGGCAGGTAACCTTCACCTACAAAGGAGCCTGGGCTCTCATATGTCTTGCCTCTTGTGAACAAATCAGCAACCTTGAGGCTCTTGAGTACAAATCTTTCCCATGTTAATGGCTTTATTTTGTTTTACTTCACAGTCTTTCCATTTTCTTGTTCAAAAGCACTGCTGAAAACATTTATCTGTATTTAGTTCTCTTTCTGGCATTACTTATTCAGTTAAGAGTTGGTCAGGAAAAGCAGCAGATCTTACTCTGGTAAGGTTCAATTGCAGAAATAATCAGGAATAATTTTTTTTTATTTACTATGAAATTGCACTTCAGAAAACTTTTTGATTTGACATGAAGCATGTTTCAAAGTTTCATGTAAAATGAAATTTGAAAAAAAGTTTTGAGTTAAGGGAAACACTGAACTTAGTAATACTTCACCACCACATGGCCTGTTCTTTAAACACTTTAAAAATTTTATATTAAAAAGTCACTTACTCTGAAAAGTAGTTTTGGAACAACTTTCATTCTGAAAATGTCAAAATGTCATTATTGAAATGTTTAGAATCAGATTTTTTTTTCAAAATGATATCACAATCAAATCATAGTTCAAAACATTTGAGTCCTGATGAACTCCCCCCAGTGTCTTTATGAAACAGGAAAACAACACTCAGCCAGCTGTGTTCAGTGAGGCCTTGAGATGTTTTCCACATTGAAATATCATCAATAAAATCTAAAAAAGGAATTACCATAATTTGAGAAGAAACTGTCCCAAAGCAAGCAGTTTTTCAGAATCTGAAATTGAACTGGATAATCTTGCACCTTGTATTCACCTTATGTCCTTTGTCTGAGCAGCTCTAAATGTTTTAGAGATAAATCACCTCTTCTTACTTGCATTTGTCTTCCTGCCTACAATTTAGAGGTATAAATTTCTCTACAGTCTCATCCTAAGACACCAGTCATGAGAAAATATGCTTAAATAATGTGTGTACCTTCACTCAGACTGAGGCAAACTTATCGTGCCTTAAAAGCCTTTTATAGTATAACTAACCTCTGCTGGTGTTAGTGTATGGCTCAAACACACTTTGTCCTATGCTCCCTAGTATAGTCATTGCTCAGTAAATCTGTTTTTGGAGAACCACTGTGCAGCTGCATCTCCTTAACAATTTTCCCCCCTGAGTTATCATTTAGAGGCTGGAGGGGAAGACCCAGATGGTTAGTGAATCAGCATTTTTCCCAGCTGCTCAGGGTAAAATTGCTCCACTTGCTTGCCTCTGGAACAGAATCACAGAACAGTTACAGCTGGAAGAGACCTTGAAGATCAACGAGTCCAGCCTTTGTCCTAGCCCTATCACCCCACTAAATGATGCTCCCCAACACAACATCCAGCCGTCTCTTAAACACCTCCAGGGATGGGGACTCAAGCACCTCCCCAGGCAGCCTGTTCCAATGGCTGACAACCCTTTCAGGAAAGAAATTCCTCCTAATATCCAACCTGAACCTCCCCTGGCGCAGTTTCAATCCATTTCCCCTTGTCCTATCACTCTCTACCAGGGAGAACAGACCAATCCCTGCATCTAAGTATTGGTTTGGTTTTTCATGCGGGGGGGACCAAAACAAAACAAAAAAACAAACATCCCCCCCCCCAAAAAACCCCAAACAAACAAAAAACCCTCACAAAATAAAAAGTCCCCACAACACAGTGATTTCTCTTGCAATAGGGGTAAAGAGAAGTCTTTTAAATACAAACAGCTGCAGTGGAGCAATCTCATCTAAAAGCTACTCTGAACCTGCAGCTTTGGAGCGACTGAGTTCCAGACTCTCCCACAGTGGTGATTTAACATCACTGCTCTTTCACTCCTGGGCATGAAAGCTCTGAGAAGAGGGAGACTGAGATGTTATGATGGCCTACAGTGGGAGGTGCAGCTCTGTCAGAGAGTGTTGCTGAGCTGAGTTACCTGGTACCATAGGAAGGGGAAGACCCAGGTCCTCCTCCAGCCACCCCTCCCTGCTCCCAGCCTTGCCTGCTTGTGTCTCCTGCTTCTACTGCACCAGGGATTTTTCTGGCACACAAGATGGTTTAATTGGTTGTTAGTGTAACCTGGCACAGAGGAGCTGCTTTGCTCACTTCCCAAAATACAGCTGCAACATGAGCATGCAGGCAAGGGAGATGTACAGCCTCTTGCTTCCAGCTGGATCTAGAGTTTTTAATTAGGGAAAATGGGAGTTTGAGAGGGGTTTATGTGTTCTGGCCAAAATCCTGGGGAAACCAACCAGAAAGTTGTTAGGTTTACAAGCTGTTAGGACTGTGGTTTTCCCTCCCTTTGGGATCTCTGCTTGGACTGTGAGCTCTGGGGGAATGCTGGAGAGGGGCAGCGGGAAGATCTGTTGGGTTTCTCTTGGGGTCAGACAAGCCCTTGAACGGCAGGTCACAGCTCCAGCCAAAACATCTGGCAGGGTTCTCAGGGACCTATAGGTACCTGGTGGCAGAGGGGAGCTGGGTGTCTGTGTGGGTAAGGAATGAAAAGGAAGCTAAGCTGAATGCTCGTATTAACACCTTGGGAAACTGTGATTAAAATCTGATCAGCAAATGAAACTCCATCTGTGCCATCTGGTTGTCTGTCTCTCAGGTTTACAAACACAAGATTATTTAGTGGTGCAGTTTAAAGGCAGAGACTGGTTTAGGAGTGTGTCAAACTTTTTGTTAAAGTTAAAAGCAAAGTCCCTTAAATAGCCTAAAGAATCACTCTATTTATAATTACATATTTAAAAAATAGATTATTTTGGAATGACACTGACCATATTTCTTGACACAATATAATGAGTTTAAAGTACCTTGGGTTGGCAATTGATTCTTTTTCTTCTTCTCTTACAGTAGGCAAACATTCACAGTCAGCTGAAAAAGAGTAGGAAACAAGACCATAGTTACTCTTGGCAGTTCTGCATTTATTTCAAAATTACATTAACTTTTATTATGCAGTCTCTGTAAAGTGCAGAAGAGCATCTGCAGTTTTACACTCTTTTATCTGTAAAATTGACACGGTCCTCATAGCATAAATGTTACATAGTTTGAATCCTCTTTCCCTTTGATAGGTGTTGCTGTTACTTCTTTACTGTATATACCTCAGTTGTTTATGAACACCTATACAAATGAACTACTCTTGAGGATTGTTTCCTGTAAACTACCACGGAGAGGACTCCTTGTTAACGTTTCAATGCTTATAGTTGCACCTATGCTTTACAGTCCAGCTGGGAATTTGGCGCTGGGGTTGAGGAAATACTAGCAAACACCCTTTCCCCCCATATGTGAACTATTTGCTCCCTTCTGTCCACAGAATTTAAAAAAATGTTTTATAGTACTACTCCCCTTGTACTATACTTAATGCCTCTGTTTCAGTAGTGCTGCTTAGCACATGTTTTCTGCTAGAGCTTAACAGACCACGAAGGTCAAAGCCCTATCATGTGGAGCACTGTGCTAACACAGAGAAATGCTCCAAGGGGGTTTATGTCCTGAAAAACAAAGCATCCCTAGAAGGTCAGGCAAATGAACCATTTGAATATAAGGCAAGGGACCAGGAACAACAACAACAAAAAAATAATTAAAAAAAATTGAGGGTTTCATTATTTCCTAGCCAGTGAAAAGCTGTCAGCAGTTCAAAATCTGGCCTTGGTTAATTTGTGCCTTACTGAAGATCTTCATTTTTTGAGGAGAGGCTTGAAGGAGGATGCAGGACCCTGAGAGATTTTGAATGGGAGATTCCAGTTGGGAGGATGATGGGAGAAGAAATACAAGTTGCTTAGCAGTAGTGAAGAAGGAGATGAAGATGCTACTGGTGGTAGTTACCCCAGGTATTAATTGCTCCATGAGCTGGTAGACTTGCAAGAGAGGATGTAGATGGTGAATGGTGCTGACAGCAAAGGGCAGCTTGTGTTTTATGTTGTATAGAGATGGCAAGTGAGTGAAAGGACACAAAGAGGGAAGGGATGTGTTTATAGCATCCCGGCAGCAATTCAGGTAAACAGTGGTCTGAACTGTGGGTAAATGTGTGTTACTTCTACAATAGCACAATGTGAAGCCCAGAACTGTAGAAACTCTGAAGACTGAAAGGACTAGATGGTTCAGAGAAACTAGTATTTAGCATTAAAAATCTGTATTTAAAAATATAAATGCTATTTACAGCTATACATATGTTTAATACAAGTGTCTACTGGAAACTCAAAACATTTATGATATTCCATCATATGTTAAAAATAAGCTCCCACACAAACTAAAATACTCTTCTGAACAATTCTACCCCTGACATTTGTGCTGCTATTTTAGTAGCAGGGAGTAAAGAACACAGCTAAAAGTGTTGTAGGAAAAGCAGTGACACTCACAGAAAATGCCTTACATTGATTCTCTATGCATGAGATCTACATCAGTGTGAAAGAGAGGGATTATGGAGTAGAGAGGTTACCATGTACCATTTTTGTTCATGCTGTTCATCCATTTATCAAGCTCTTCCATTTCTATCTCCATAACAGAGGGTGTGTCTTCTTCAAAAATAGGACTTGAGGGAAGGGGGGAAAAAAAGGCATTACAAAAAATGCTTAATTCAAATAACTTACAATGTAGTAATTTTGTATAAGTTTTTCTTAATTCCAGATGCACGAATAAACTCTAGAAAGCCATCCTAGACTAGTAATCTGAGAAGATGCCAGCCCAATGGGTGTAAACAAAAGGGCTGCAAACAGATGTGAAGGAGCAGTGGCAAGATGCCTGTCCCAGGCTGAGATGGGGCTGGCTGGGACATCACATGCAGAGGGACTCAGGCAGTGCAGTCTGGGGTGTGCCAGAGCACAGGACTACTGCAGCTATTCAAGAAATGTCCCTACTCTAAATAGAAAACTGAAAAATAAAATAGTGTCTCTGCCCTTCTGGAACACATGGCAAAAGTCCTGTTGCTCCAACGATAAAAGCAGAGGGCCTAGAGTTTCATCCTGTGACTGACACTGGCAGTGATTTCAAAAGGAAAGGTCATTTATTTAAATGCTTCCATTTAGCTTCCTTTTGCTGATCATTCCTGAAGTCACATGGTAGAAAACATATTTTTAGCAAAAACACATTTTTTTCCCCTGTGAAGTTAATTTAATAACTTCCAGCACTGATTAGCAAGATGGAGCTCAATAAAAGGTAATGATAAAAATTATGACTCTGATAAAAGCCATGTAGCTTTTTTGCTTGTTTTCCCAGCAGCTAAGGCATTGCTTCCACAGCAGTGGGACAAGCCTTTCTACCTCTTCTCAGAGTGAGAAGACAAACTTGAAAAACAGGGGAGCAAGAGACAAGAGCTCATTCTGAATAGTAAAAGCTTGTGATGAGCCTGGGAACTGATCCCTTTGCTCATGGGACATCTTGTATGTCTTGTGATGTCTTGTGGCTAGTGGAGCTAGGGGTGCCTAGAGCAGGTGTAGTGATGGCTGTGGGTGGTGGGTGCCTCTGGGGCAGCACTCTTCTCAGCCACTGTAACTCCTGTTCTACTGCTTTTATCTTATACCTTCAGCTAGATACTGAAGTCACACTTCAGCCATCTCTAGAGATAATTAACTGGAGCAATTGATCGCAAAAGGTAATGGTGTTTAGTGTACAATTAAATTAAAACAGGTAGTGAAAGAGCCAGAAATCATAATATCCTGTTAAAGAATCATTTAAATAAATGTCATGCTCATAAGATTTACCTTTTCACGTTTTCGCTTCCTAGCTCATCTGGAAAAGAAAAAAGTTGGTGTTCACAGTTCTGCTTTTTGTAGATACAGGGTCCAGACTGCAAGCAAGCCTTGAATAGGGTCATGTAAAACACGTTGTGTTTTCAAAAGGCATAATCGTTAACTTGTAGATGAAACACAAAGCATCTCATCCTGCTTGTAATTTTCAGAGGAACCCATTATTTTTAATCTTGAACACATAAAAAGCAGCTCATTATTAGCTCAGCCATGGTGGGAGGAAACTGTTAGCACTGTGGTATGAAGGACATGGCAGATGCATGCTTCCCTGAGCAAAACAGATGTTGTGAGAGAAATGGTATCCTGGAAAGGAACCACTGCTGAAAAGAAGTTATTTACTGGAAGCATTGGGACATTTTGCTGGCAGGCAGAATACATACAAGCAGTCTGGCTCTGCCTGGAGACTCTGGGAGGTACTTGCAGAGAGAATAGAGGAATGGACTTGCATGGCAGATTAAATCTCACTTAGGCAAATGAAGCCAAATTAGCCAGATGTCAAAAGAGATCCAAGGCTAGTTATGACCCCAAGACAAAGCAAAGATGGCGGGGGAAGGGGGGGGAAGTAGTGTAACAGCCATTATTCAGATAAATAATTTACTTCCTCTCCAGGAACCAAGTGACTGAAAAGCCTCACCCCTCAAAAAGGATGAAGAACTACATATAGGATTCATATTGTATACTGTCTGAAATCAGTTTATTTTTAATTATTTAATTATTTTTAATTATTTAATTATTAATTACTTTTTAATTGTTGCTAATGGGTGCTGACACCTCCCACTTGTTCCAGCACATGCCTTGACTGCAGAACCACCCCTGTGCCACAGCACCATTTGCTCCCACCTTGAGGATGCCCAAAATCAAAGCTTCAAGCAATAGGCATAGGGCAAGAGACCCCTGTGTTGTGCTCCTGCAAGGCACCACGTTTCTTTTCCCTCTGAAGTGTGCACCTGCATTTCAGCTCACCCAGAAAGAGGCAGGCAATGAGATGTCTGGTTGTGAATTCAGAATTTGCTGCAAGGGTGACTCAGTGAAAAGGCAGATGCATCCTAAAAATCCCTTGAAAAATAGACCTAAAATCTGTGTTTTATGTATGGCACTGTCTGCAGGCTGAGGAGCTTTGAGTTGCTCTCTTTTGTAGAGACACTAATATGGCCATTTCAGGACTTCACTTACCAACTGCATGGTTTTAATATGCCACCTCAGTTTGTTTCCTGTGGCCTGTAACTCCAAGTTGTCTTGTGGGCAGTGTAGGCAATAGGAGCATTAAATTCACCTTACATTATGTTATTAAGCATAAAGACAGACTAAGTGTTTGCAGCCACACAATTACATCCTTACACTGTTCTGACATTGCCAGGAGCCGGAGCTTGGTGCTCTGGCTCCTATGGGTGTGCAGCATAAGTAGGAGGTGCCTGGAAGCAGAACTAGCTCCTGCCCAAGGAGAGATGCCTGTCCAGATACTACTGGCCAGGGCTGGATCTGTTTCCTGTCTGTCAAACATGCAATTGCAACTAGAGAAGTACATCCTAAATGGGGATCCTAGACCTCCAAATAACATTTTGTTAATGTTGAGTGCATCCTTAAAATATCCTTCCGATGCAGAGTCAGTTTGCATCAGATGTCAAATTTACCTTGCTTAGACTTTTTCCTTTTATGATGTGTTACAAAAAATATGATCAGCAACATCAGCAGGACCAGCAGCACGATGGGGACAACATATATCAAGATAGACTGTTCTTCTGCTTCTAGGCTGTCCTGATTGTTCTCAGCACTCAGTTCAGTACTTGGAGTGCTTCTTGTTTCAAAGCTGCTTTCAGTAGTGCTTGCAGTGACAAGTACTGGCTCATGGTCTTCTGTGGCCAAAGAATGCGTAGCAAGAGGATTCGTTACTGCAGTGGTGGATAATATCGGTGATCCATCTCCTGAACCATCATTTTCAGAGCCTGCCAAGCATATGAGGACAGCTTAACATTTTTTGGCATTGTCAGCAAGTCAAGGCATACAGCTTTAGTATGTTTCATCTGATGTCTTAAAAGAAATAAATCAGCAGCTTCCCCATACACACGGATTTGAAGTATTGGGCATCAAATATAAAATTAGATTACCAATTTGTCACGAAATCTTACCAGTCCTAACCAGGTTCTTCAGCAGTATTTTACTGGGATGTCAACATGCACTGCCTGTCTGCACACAGCTGTCTTGAACAAACAGAATTTTTTTCCTGGAGGTTGGCACCTGGTCTCACTCTGATGTAAAATTCTTCTGCTTCTCAGTGAACCACACCAACCTGCTTTGGTCCTCAGTCTTGGCATGTATGACTGCAACATCTTTCATCCCTCCCCTCACCTAAGGAGTTAGTATTCCCTTTGGGGAGCCCATTTTCCTTGGTTCACCAATTTCTCCATCTCACTCATCAGCCTGTTTCTGTGTCTTTCTCAAATTTGCTGAATTTGTTTCACTGTGAAAAACAGAACTGGTGAAGGGAGGTCTGAAGCCAGCAGAAGCCACTGACTTTCACTTCTGCATGGACTAGAAGAGGTAGTAGTAACACAGCTACTTGACTGCATACACATGCAATTAATAGCTCCTCTGATTCTACAGGCTGGCTGAAGAAGCATATGGTAAAAAGTGCTGGTTATTTTTCACAAAGGCTAAAACTAGGGGTTTTGAACCTTGATTTGGGTTTTGGTTTTGTTTATTGTGCATTTTGCATGCAAAGTAGCTAAATTTTGCTATACTGGTAATAATCAAATGAAGGGGAGGGTTTTTTTGAGGATAATTTAAAGTCTCTGTTGACTGTCATGGAGTTTAAAGCTTAACAGAAGTACAGCAAATTCTGGGCTGATAGCATTTTCTATACTTCTGCCAAAAATCTTGTTGTAGCCAAAGGTGCAGGGATCAGTCCTTAACTAAATTACAACAACCAATTTCTAAATGAAAAGCCTTCAATAATTTTCATAGCATGAAATTAAATGATATTTGCCCTTTCAGACACAATGCTGGCATGGTGCAGCTTTCACTTTATGCAATAAAGCAGGAATGGATTTCATGACTCTTGCAATGACATGTTTCTCCCTGTTCTTGTAAAGTGCTGGGCAGCCACAGTTTCCACAAGAGTTAGCAAGAGCTTAACGTCTTCAGCACCTCAGTGCTGGCATTTCCAATCTCACAGGACTGGAACCAAAAGTACTTAGCATTTTAAATGCTTTTGTAAACACATTAATCTTCATAATGGCCCTGAGAGATGAGCAGTTATCATCTCTGTTTTACAAATGAGGAATCAGGACAGGGATGCTGTCCTTCCCAGGGACCTCAAGAGAGAGAAGAAAACTGGGATTAGAGCGCTATCTCTTGCTAAATCCACTCTGCAGCATCTCCTCTCCTGTCAGTTTTGTCTCAAAAAGGAGATGAGTTTCTCATGAGACTGTATTACAGGAAATCCAATTTCGAACAAATAAAACTGAGTGTGACAGCAGTGATTTATTTAGATTTTTGTGTCATGCTTTTCACTCAGGCACCTGATAGTTTCATCCTTTCCTAAAAACTATGAAAGAATTTTAATAATTAATATATCATACCTAATACTTGAATATAGTATTAATACTGCAAAGGTCAATGGACTCTTGCACCACAACATGACAACGAAAATGTTACCTCTTCAGTGGCAAAGCACTTTGTATTGGTAGTATCTCTGTAGCTTTCTTCTGTAATTAATATTTTAGTCAAGAGCAAAACACACTCTCTGCCTTCCTTGCAGCTAATGACCCCTTACATGTGTGCTTCTCTGCCCCTTCCCATGATCTGCTGACTGTCCTTAATATTGCAGAGGGCAGGAGGATGAGGTCCTTTCCATTATTAGCTTAGCCACTTGACTCTTCTTTCTCAAGGTAGCATATAGTCTCTGGTGCTTGCAGCCACTCCATTTCGATTGCTGTTGCACAGAGTGTTGACATATTGCTAGAGGTGCCCCCACTGCACACCACAAGTGTGATGGACCATGCTGCCAGTGGAGCCAATGGACCACCACGGCCCTGATGAACTGCTTTGTAACCTTGCTTCATTTTCATCCTCTAACCATCACCCTTGAAACCTATTGTCTGCTGCATTTGACAGGTTGACAAGGACAAGCCCATTGCTTAAAATAGTACAGATGGGAAAGTGTGGGGAAAATACCTTGTTTTTTCATTTACTCTTAGAGCTAAAATGGATTTTTCAAATGTCTAAAGCATGGTGTGACTTTAAAGCAAAAGCAAACTGTCATACCTCATTAAATGCCATGTTGAACTTTCAGCTGCAGTGTATGCTATGCTTGATTTCCAAGAGAAACTTTCCCAGTTTTCTATTTCCCTTTTTTTGAGCTATGAGGCAGATTTCCAATCATTTATCTCTGTGTGAAATAGAATTACCTTTTCTAGTCTCTAGGCAAGAAAATGGCAAATCACAAGGAATGACCTTGCCGCCACGTATTTTTGTTCGCTTTGCATAATTCCAGGGACAAAACAGTATCTCTTCTGTGAACACCATTTCCTTTTACAGAGATCTTTTCTCCAAGTGAATTAAATACATCTTTCAGCAGAAGGGCAGCCAATTGCACAATGTTCTTGCAGGGATATTGCTCTTATTTCCTATGTTTCACCTGCTGCTTCAACACATCTCCCTCCAGCTCTTCTGCCTGTCACCTCTGAGGACCAGAGCTCGGACCTGAGAGACGTCCTTCTTGTCACACTGGGGCTGCTCTCACTCTCAAGCCACCTACATGTTAACATTTTTTTATGTGGTAGGAGAATCATGGCCTGCACCTGGTTGGGCCTGGTGGCTTGCACCAAGGAAGGATTTGTACCTTCAGCCCAGCAGGGAGGCACAGATTCAGGCCTCCTGGTATGTGCACAGCACTGGCCACAGCCAGCTGCCTGGGCCACAAGACCCACGTGGTTGGCCCCAAGGTAGTTGTTTCAATTTAAAGTGCTCAAAATAGCAAGCAGGCTGTGTTGCAGCTGGCCCCAGTGGCTGTTTTGTAGGGTAAATGAGAAGTGGGTGTTGCAAGGTTTGGAGCAGAGCAGGAAAGCACATGAAGGCTGGAGATTTTGTGAGATGCTATTCAAACATTTTCTCCATGCCTGGAAGCCAGATTGTTGTGGTCATTCATACCATGAACTGTCTTGTCAACTGTGCTTGGGTTTCATCATGCAGAGATCTACTAGCTCCTTCTAAAAAAGAGTCTGACCACAACATAACATCCATTCAGGATGGAAAACCAAGGCCAGTGGAGTAGCACAAGGAGCAAGTCACATCTAACCAAGTATACATATCTCTGACTTTGCAAAGTCCTTCTTCTTGCTGAGCTCAGCCTCATGCTGGTGGCTATTGTCTGACACCCATACTTGGCCCTCTGCACATCTTTCAAGGAGCAGGTGTTCACACAGCAGCATGGGCTTCAGCTTTGTCTGGATTGCCTGGGGCGAAAGTGCTGCTGACTTTCCACGTCAAGGGAAGTGAATGGGAGCACACCACAGCTTTAGCCCAGCTCGTATTGCCCCTTTCCATGCTTTCAAGAGCAGAAGGGAGAGGGGCTGGCATGTAAGTGCATCCCACCCTGATGAATAGCTGGGCAGGACTGTAACTGGAAGCTAAGAAGTCATCAGGTTTCTATCACTGAATATATTGGAGGATCAAGTCACAGAATCACAGAATCTTCATGGCTGGAAATGACCTCTGAGATCACAGAGTCCAACCAAAAAAGAAAACCAACAGAAAAGCACCACCACACCATCAAAACAAAAAGCACAACCAACACAACCACCACCACACGACCCCTGCCCTCACTAGAGCATGTCCTGGAGCACCACATCTACATGTTTCTTAAACACTTCCAGAGATGGTGACTCAACCACCTCCCTGGGAAGGCTGTTCCAATGCCTCACCACTCTTTCTGTAAAGAATTTCTTCCTAATATCCAATCAAACACACACCACACCCCCCCACACCCCATCACAACTTCATACCATTCCCTCTGGTTCTGTCATTAGTTACTAAGGAGAAGAGGCCAACCCCCATCTCTCTACAACCTCCTTTCAGGTAGCTGTAGAGGGCAATGAGGTCCCCCCTCAGGCTCCTCTTCTCCACACTAAACATGTCCAGCTCCCTCAGCCTCTCCTCATAAAACTTATTCTCTAAGCCCCTCGCAAGCTTGGTAGCTCTCCTCTGGACACACTCCAGCATCTAAATGTGCTTCCTATAATGAGGGGCCCAGAATTGAACACAGTACTCCAGATGAGGCCTCACAAGTGCCGAGAACAAGTGCACAATAACCTCCCTCAGGGGATCAAAATGCCTGAGCAAGCACTAGCAGCAGCTCAAAAAAGAATCATAGAATCATAGAATGTCAGGGGTTGGAAGAGACCTAGAAAGATCATCTAGTCCAACCCCCCTGCCAGAGCAGGATCACCTAGACGAGGTCACACAGACATGCGTCCAGGTAGCTCTTGAATGTCTCCAGAGAAGGAGACTCAACAGCCTCCTGGGCAGCCTCTTCCAGTGTTCTGTCACCCTGTAAAAAAGTTTTTTCTCATGTTAATACTAAACCTCCTGTGGTCCAGCTTGCTCCCATTCCCTTTTGTCCTAACATTGGATGACATTGAGAAGAGCCTGGTTCTCTCCTCCTGACACTCACCCTTAAGTTCCATTACAGATCTTACAAATTACAAAATAGCTATGTCCCTGTATGCACATACCATGATATAACTGGTGAATTACTGATAGACTTTGCCTCAGTTTGGGAGGTGCTCACAAGCCTGCCTTTCAAGGGAGACAGAGGGAGCTGAATGTACCAAGCAGCTTTAGACATTTGAGTCTAAATCTCAAACAATCAACCAACATTTCTGTTGCAGCATTTCTTCCTCTGAGGTTTGTGCAGCAGTAGTTTCACTCAAAGGTGAACTTCTTGATGAAGTGGGCAAACAGGTTTTTGATTTCAGATATATGGCTTTGCTGTAAAATCATCAGTCTCCCTGCTGCCTTCTCATCAGACTTGAGGACTGGGGTCTGTGAAGGAAGTTTTTCAAACTATGCTGTAGTACCTACTTAGAGAAGAAAAAGGGATGGAATAGAGGAAAAGCAAGAGCTGAGTTACTGGGAGAGTTAAGTGTACTAGTTTGAAAGGAAACTTTTTGCTTCTTCAAACGTGCCTATAAGCTACAAAAATGCAGTGAAAGGAAGGTTTATGACAGGATGACAAAACAAGAAAAGGCTATATAAAGTTGTGTATGCTGGTGTAAAGTTACCACATCCTAGATCGCTCTGCTTGATACACACATTCCTTCTGGTGGTATAGTTGTACTGCTCCATGTGGTCTGTATCATCCTGTCTCTTGTTGCTTGACTCACCCCTCTCCCTATAAGAAGGGCTGTTCCTTGCCATGGCTGGGGCTTGCCCAGCTGCCTGTTGTAGCAGGTCCTGCCTGTCAGTCTGCTAGAGGAGGAATCCTTACAAGTCTGCAGGCTAGCTGTCGGGTGTGCATGCTTTTCTGATGAGGGAGCGTGAACATTTCAGGATGGCTAATCTGTAGACAAGATTCTGTTAAAATGGGGTGATTAGAAAATGTAATCTAGGTATAACCTGAAAGAGGAAATGACTGTGTAAGTTCATTTATAGACAATGGAAACTGCTATCTCCTCACTGTACTTCCATCCAGCTGAAGTGCTGTGTTAACTGCTGATGTTACAAATTCAGTCATGCACCTTAGTGTCAAACTATGAACCTGTAATGTCTTTTCTGACTCCCAGTACTGAAGTTTTCCAGACAAATTTATGCATCCACTTAATCTCACGGCCTTCTAGCTCTGCATCAGTGAGACCCACGTGACCTTACTGTGATGCAAATCTTTTGGTGTTCTTGCTCTCAGGAGGACCCTGAAATTAAAGGTTCAAAAGCCTGGACACTCTCCAGCTATCGTAAGACTTCTTCAGGGAAAAGAGACTGAGGTCATTGACTGAAATTTAGTATACTATCTTCCTGATGTAAAGGAAAGATTTTCTGAAATGTCCCTAAAGCACTTGAATAAGACTGAGTGGAAGTTTGTGTGTGTGGATAAAAGGGAGGAATAGCAGAAAATATATACAAGGAATTGATGTGTTCAGTAGAACAGGGTTTTCATCTGCTTTTTAAGGGGTTGCACTTTGGAAAGAAAGGATGTAGCAAACCCTCATTTCTTATATTCTTGCTTTGCTAGAAAATTGTAATAGGTGACTCTGATGGGTTCAAACCCATTCTTGAGTTCATTACTTTAGGGAGGAACAGGTAAAAAATACCACTCTCTTAGAGATCTTGGCTTTGCAGGGGACTTTACCTAAAAGGCACTTCTCTGCCAAAACCAGAGTTGCTTCCTGTGCTCACAGTACAAGGTGCCGAATATCTGGATCTTTGACAACAATTCTTTGAATGGCAGCTCAAAACAACAGTATGCACACAGCCAAAATAAAGGACTACTTGCAACCATCCCAGCTCTTCCACTTAACAGTCTTGTATGCTTTACTGCTTCTCTCCCTCATGTATTTCCTTGTTCCCCACATCAGACCACTTGTGCTGCGCTTTGCCATGTGTTTCACCAAACACGGAGGGACATGGTGTACCCTGGGAAACGCCCATAAGGCCAGAGCCTTTTCCTATCGCCCTTGTTCCTAGGATTGGAACACACCTTGGTAGGTCTTTAGGGCTGCTACGAGGCTCAGCAGCAAGCACCATCACCTATAGCATGGAGGGCCACAGATGGCCCTCAGCATGTCACCAGCAGGGCTTTATGACTCCATAAAGCAAGGGAAGGGGAAAGTGAATGGTGCAAACCCCAATGCCCTCTAGGTGTGGAGCTGAGAGAGGGCCAGCACCCAGAGCTGAAGCCTCAGGCATCCTCTTAGAGCTATTGGCTTGGAGTAATTGTAGCACAGCCAGAAGAAAATTGTCTGTTAATCATAACCCAAACGGCAAGTTTAGGGTTTTAGAAGGCTCCAGCATGGTATGGGAACAGAACTTGTAAAGGTTTCAACCTGTCTATGCTGCAATATTTAATCATACTCTGCTTATTTTGTAAATGCTTTCTAGACAGCAGAGGTGAGACCTGGGAGATCCCCAAGAGCTTCTGCTGCCCTTTTCCATTAGAGCACTTTGAAGGTGAGGACTGTGTCTGGAACTGGAGGAAAGGTGAAAAAAGATCCTTTAAAGGTCTTACCCTGTTGATCTGTGAGCAAGGAGGGGTGACAGCAAAGGAGCCTCCTTGGAGGCTGCCCTGAGCAGAGAGGCTCCCGACTCACCAGTGCATGTGAGGTATATAGGCCCCCACATAAACTTCTCTCCCAAATTTCCTCCCACTCGCAAGTTCGTAACTTCCCCCCTCGCCTGCTTGCCATCCAATTCTTGCAGTCAGAGTAAGCCTCAGGTATGTATTTCGGCTGGTTGCACTAGCAAAAGACACTTTGTGTGGGGAGCAAGGGTCTCCGCTCTTCTCCCCTTCTCCAGCAGCTGGTAATGGGCTCAGGAATGCCAAGTCTGACAGCGGCTGGGGAGAGTGCTGGCAAGACTGACTTACCATCACAGAGGAACTGTTCCAAAATCAACCAGAATTTAAATGTGGACCTACCAGTAGGAAACCTCAAAAAGCAGTGGGAAGTGGGTTGGGGCTCCTAGTATATGATATCTGCCTTGTGCTTTGTGCAGCCTTTAATGTCCATCACAAAGAAAGGCAGGGAGGGACCAGCCGGGGGCTGGAGGGTCAGGGACTGAGGCATCCCTCCACCCTGTGGAGATGGTGATGAGATACTAGCGATTGCTACACTGCAAATGAGCTAAGGAAGCTGGAGCCTGAGCACTCTGCTTTGCTTGCATTGTGCCCCTCCGTATTCTGGGACCTACATTTTGCTCTGTCCGTGGCAGGATTTTTGACTCTGACTTCTTTGATTCTGATTTACGTTCAATGCTTGCATTATATTTTCCTAATGTGTCTGTAATGCAGCAGGGCTGTTAGAAACACAGACAAGACCAAATCATTTTACACCTTGCTTAGTTCACTTTTACAGCTAAGCGAGACTCCTAACTGCAAGCAGCTCAGTAGCATCCCAGGAGTTGGCAGCCCAGCTTTACACCCTGCTTATAATATTGGTTTTCAGGGAAAAAATACCCATACTAAACCACCTATTTCACCAATGCATTTAAAAGCCTTAATAGAAGAAATCCAGTGACAGCGGAGGGTGACTGTCCTCTCTCTTTGCTTTCTGCAGAGCTCCTGCTCTCTACAACAGCACAGAGGCAGCAAACGCTTCTAGTCTATGCTGAGATACTTTGGCAGTGATTTGTTTGACACCAAAAGGCATACATGCACCACCTGACAAGGTTTTACTAAAAGAGCTGCCTGTCTTGCACAGTCACAAGATGCCAAAATGCAAGTGGAACAAACTACCCCCTGCAAACAGGTGAGAGCCTCTGCAATGACACCCCGGTGCTTTGGAATTTTGTTGCATGTGGCTTTTCCACTTGCAGTTCTTTCCTTCAGAAGGTCAGGACCTACATTCACAGCACTTTGTTCTGCAGACCAGAATTCAAAATATTTGTCTCCGGAACTGGATATTCTTTTGTTAAACTGGTTTCAGTGCACTAGGACTACGGAAACCAGCAGTCAGCTTTTGAATGGAAGTGGTGCTCTGTCTTTAACTTCACTATTAAATGCTGATAGTATGGGTGTGGGGTTTAAAAAGTACAACAGATAGTTAAAATTAGAACCAAAATGCCTGGCAGGCCAGCATGGAAACTCCAGTTCCCTACACGCTTGCAATTTACAAAAGGTAGGAGTTGTAGAATTTGGTTGCTTCTGTTCAGGGTTAGGTCTAAGGGAAAAAAGTCAAAGCTTTGAAAAAGTCAGGCAGCTGCAAAGAGAGAGGGTAAATACAGCTAAAAGAAGCAGAGAGCAAGTCCCCACAGATCTCCTAGCTCTCAGTTTGGAGGGTGTTGCCCTCCGACTCAGTCCCATCGCTGCAGGCATGAAACGTGGTCCCACCTTGGAAAGCAAAAGGCACTTTTATTACTCACCATTCCTGGCAGATCCTGTGGCCAGCGACAGGGCAGAAAGCAGGGCGATGAGGTTTTGCTTTCCCATGTTACCCTGGCGGTGCTCCCACCCAAGGGGTGCTTCGGAGGGCTCCTGCCTCACCCGAACATTTACATTTCCTGTTTCCTGCCGGAGAGCATCTGAGCTGCATTTCTTCAGGAGATGGACTCTCTTTGATGGGTTTTAGGAAGTGATGTAATTCCGTCTGGGCCTGTCAAGCAAGCAATGATTGCAAAAGAAAGAGAAAAAAAAAAAGTTGCTCTTCAAGCACTAAATCAGCTTAAGCACCTTTATGCTGTAGGTGAGTGAGCTCTTACTCTCCTCTATTTTTTTGATTTCTAACTTTACTACCATCCATCTTCATCTATATGCAGTGTCATGGGGAGAAACACCACACACATACTAATCAGAAATAGTATTTCATTTATGTGTGTTAGCAGAAAGGTTTTAGGTTGCTTTTCAGCGTGGTTGAGCAAGTGGATTTCAACAGTGCCTCCCTCTCCTTGCCTTGGTTTTCAAGCCGAAATTGTCCTGCCAGAGCAGTGGGATGCTCCGTGCATTCATGACCCCAAAAGGCAACCCCCAAGTGGGGCTGTCTCCAGCAAATGGCAACAATGGCTGGTTTGATTGGCAGCCTGTAACTGAGTTTTGAGCCAGGGAAGAGGAAAAAGCAGAAAACCACATTATTTTTTGTTAGGAGCAAGTGGCTTAGCTGGAAAGTACTTATACACCAGTGTAATGACAATAGCTGTAGATGACAGGAGATAGAAGTTCTTGAGCCCTAACAAGGTGTAGTGCCTGGTGTGGGGATCCATGGTGCCACAGTTGATGGAGGTGGCAGGTAACTCCTGCCTCCCTTCCTCCATCCTCTTGACTTTCTGCTGTTCTTGCTTCCCCTCATGGTGGTCAGTAGCTGGGTATGCAGACCACAGCAGCATGGCTGTGCCTCCTCAACGCTGCCCCATCTTCTGTCCCCACCACCGCCCACTCACTCAGAAACATACAAAGGTAGACCAGAGGCTTCCATGTTTCACCTGTCACTAGATAAGAGCAATGGAGGAGCTCAATATTGAACCCAATATTTTAAATCTTGCTATAGGAGGTGAGTCTAGCCAGGGTTCAGAATCTGGACCATACCCATCCTCAAGTAGAGAAGGTGGTTGGATCATAGGGATAATGCACTGCTAGACCTGCTGCTGACTAATGAAGAAAACCTCATTAAAGAGGTGGAGATCGAAGGAAGTCTAGGCTGTACTGGCCATGCCTTAGTCAGGTTCATAATCACTAGAAGCACAGGCATGGCAGAGTAAAGTAAGGACTTCGAATTTCAGGAAGGCAAATTTCCAGCTGCTGAGAGACTTGATGAGTGAGGTCCCCTGGGACACTGTCCTTAGGGACAAAGGAACCCATCAGAGCTGGCAGTTCTTCAAGGATACCCTTCTTAGAGCACAAGAAATCTCCATCCCTCTATGCAAAAAATCAAGCAGGGCAGGAAGAAGACCGGTGTGGCTAAATAATGACCTGCTTCTTGAGCTGAGGCGTAAGAATGAAACGCA
>VWZO01009256.1:0-21578 GCA_013396975.1 Bucco capensis | reverse complement strand
CATGGAAGTAACGTCAAGGCACATGCAAGATAAAGAGGTGATACTAAGAAGTCAACATGGATTCACTAAGGGAAAATTTTGCCTGACCAATCTGGTGGCCTTCTATGATGGAGTGATTGCAGCAATTGATGAGGGAAGACTGACTGATGTCGTCTACTTGGAGTTTTGCAAGGCCTTCGATACGGTTCCTCATGACATCCTTATCTCAAAACTGGAGAGGTATGAATTTGATGGGTTGACTGTTTGGTGGATAAGAAACTGGCTGGACAGATGCACCCAGAGAGTTATGGTCAATGGCTCTTTGTCTAGGTGGAGAGCAGTGACGAGTGGTGTCCCTCAGGGCTCTGTCTTGGGACCAGTGCTCTTCAACATCTTCATTAATGACCTGGACATGGGTATCAAATGCACCCTCAGCAAGTTTGTGGATGACACGAAGCTGAGTGGTGTGGTTGATAGGCCAGAAGGGCGGGATGCCATCCAGAGGGACCTGGATAAACTAGAAGAGTGGGCCCATGAGAATAAAATGAAGTTTAATGAGTCAAAATGTAAGGTCCTGCATCTGCGTAGGAGTAATCCTAGATAGGATTACAGACTGGGTGAGGAACTCATTGAAAGCAGCTGTGCAGAGAAGGACTTGGGAGTCGTGAAAATGAAAAGCTAGATATAAGCCAGCAATGGCTAACAACTTATTACTGTCCCTTGAAAGCAACATAGCCACCTGCTGGTATGTACTCAATTAAATATTCCTAAGGCAAACTGAAGTTCAGAAAATGTGTCTTTGTGCCACATTACATTTTCATTAAGACTTTAGAGTGATACAAAGGCAGCTTGGCACATATTTGACTATTTTACTTTAAAAAAAGATAAAAGGGAATGAGATATTTTGGATACTGATGAATCAGACTGTCACAGAAGGGCAATTACCTTGGTCCATCCCCCCCAGTGCCTCAGTCATACTCTGTGGAATCACTCCCAGCAGGCTCCCTTTTTTCTGCCTGGGAAGCAAGGTTAGTACCTTCATGCTCGGTCATTTTCTTCACAGTAGGAATATGGAAACGAAAACTGTAGTGACAACCTTGTTGCAAAACAAACTTGTGCATTTGGACACCAAGGTGGCTTCAGTCACAGATGATTTTTGTAAGAGGGATAGATTGCATCTGATAATTTCAGAGGTTTTTAGTGCATCTGCTGGGTCCCACAACACACCTCAGCAAAAAGAAATGTCTTTTCACAGGTGAGACAACTAAGTCATAGGTGATTTTGGTGAATGTTACCTAGCCGGAAACATCTGTGCATTCTTTCAGTACTCTCTCATCGATTTTTATGTTATAAAGGGCATTCCTGACTACCCAGCTAGATTGTTTGCTAATGTTCTTCCCTAATCAGAGAAGAGTTTGCATCATAGAATGGAGATTACAGGATGTCAACAGTGTGACATTTTCAGAAAAACAGAAATGTTTTGTAACTCTACACCACTTGACTCATGCTCTTGTTCCTTTTTCCTGTGAAAAACCCCTCCTCCTACAACAACAACAAAGCCTTTGAGAGTGGTAAAGCAAGTTACTGCTTAGTTATAGGGCTTATATTATAAACTCTTGCTAGTCTAACTTGTCTGCCACAGATGTCAGCAGCTCTGAAGTGCAGGCAGGGGCTAGCAGCAGTCGAGTTCTGCTAGTGCCTTAATGACATATTTCTGCCTCTGACATACGTTGGGAAAGGAAAGATCAAATTTTCCCACAAGTTACTATAAAAGAATGGGAAATTGCACTGTGTTGCAATTCACTGCAGTATAAAACCCGAAACAATACAAACAACAAAAAAAGAAAAAAAATCCCTACAGCAAAGGAGAATGCACAAAGCCCACAGGGATCTTCTCAAGCCTGCTTGAGTGCCAGCTGGGATGGTGCTTCTGCAGGCTGCTGAGATAAGTAAGAGCTGCAGAATCAAAGCTAAATTCCAGTATCCTTCTGTAGAAAACTCACATGGATCTGGAACCACATCCATGTTTGCATTTATTTCAGAGCAAGCTTTGCCTAGGTGAGTTGCAGAAGATCAAGCTCTCTCTCCAGTAAATGCTCTCAGTTCTGAATTATATGAAAAGTTACATCTTTTCAGCCACAGAGGTGAAACAACTGCCACTAGTGTAAATTAGAATAGTGCTTAGAACAATGAGATATTGTCCATAACTGGATATCATAAAATAACATAACTAAAATGAGAGAGAGAATAAAAGCATAAAATCGAGTACCTGCCTGTTTTAAGTACCTCTGTGCTTAACTAGGCTTGTAAATTCCTGCACTTTTTTTGTTGTATTCTTCTTTGTTTTCTTCCTTATGCACAACACAGGCTGTTAAATCATGGCAATAATACTTTGGAGACTTCAACAAGAACAGAAGCAAAATAACAAAACTATACTTGAAAATATTCAGATGTTTGTATCTAAGTTTCCTTTAACAAAATGAAAAATGGATTCAAAGAGAGACTTCTAACATTAAAATAATCCTCTAAAATGAAAATGGCTGCAGGATGCAGCAAGGGCTCTGGCAAGCTTTGTTAAGTGTAGCTGGACACTTCGTTTCTACTCGTTTCTTGGAACACAGTACATGGATTATAAATTTTGTACATGACAAAAGCTTCCTAAGTTATTTGCAACTTGGGTAAAATCCAAAAAGAGATGATGCCTGTGTTCTGTTTTGAAATATGCCTCCTTCAGGGGACTCAACTTTTGCTTTGGGCAAAATGCACAGCTGAAGACCATGCTTCCAAAAGGACAATATCTGGTCAGCAAAGTCATCTGGTTATTTGACCGCTAGAGAAACACAGCTTTACTAGGTGATGTGGGTAATCCCAAGCAGTGCCTCCATCTAGTCTTGTTCTGGGTTTGCCCATTAAATCCTTCACCCACAATCCTCATAGACTGCTACCATTAAAATCTAGGTGAAAATCCATGAAATCTGTCTTTGTTTCAATGCAAGGCTGGATAAAGGTGGGTTGAACACTCCAAAGTACAGCTTCAGGATTTGTTTTTTGTGAAAGTCTTCACTCATCTCAGTGCTACCAGCTTCACATTCCCTTTGGCAGCTAAATAGTAAGAGCTTTGTCCTAACTTTACAACTTCTGAGTGTCCCTGAGCTCCAGCTGCAGCCATGCCACTTTCTGCCCCCAAAACTGTATGTTTTAACATGGAAAATCTAGATGGTTGGGTCAGGAGGCTATGCCCCACTTTGGCTCAACACTACATGGAGCACCCCCATGATGCATGAATCCATAAGCATGGCAGGCAGGCAGCCAAGGTCGGTGCAATGCAGTTCTGAGAACTGAGTTTTTAGGTACTTCCATTAATTCTAAAAATAGTGCTGTTGTGACAGAACTTGACAATTTATTACCTTTTCTGTTTGGATCCTTCAAGGCCAGTGATTAAATGAAACTGAAATAAAATGCATCTGTTTTTAAAAGGGCTTGGGTCACTTTCCTAATTTTTAATGTATGAATAAATCAGGTTCTCACTTCTCTGCAGAGCAGCACAGGGAATAGTTAGCTAAAGGTTTGTCTAATTCTTTGAAAATAATAATATAAGTGTTGTATTACAATGCATAGGGTATAAGCTGGAATTAGACACTGAAATGGTTTAAATAGAAATTTTTTGCAGAAATTTTTTTGTGTGTATAAGTGCACATAAACTAATTTAAGGAACAAGTGGTTCATCAGGGCACTGCAATTCCATTGGCAGCAGAAGGTTCCCCTCCACTCCTTATCAGAGGTTTGGGAAGACATCTGACCAGAAGTGGACCCCAAAAATAGAGGCATGTAATAAGCTAGATAAACAAAGAGCTTGAGATCCTCGTGGTGGGATGTGAATATGCTCAATTGCCTGTTCAGAGCTGGGGCTGGCTGCAGTCTCCTGGATCAGGAATAAAGCCTTTTTGTGTGGAAATGACTGTGCAGGCACTGGAGAGGAACAGACCTCACAGTGCAAACAGATACAGACAGGATGGACAATAAAATTGTAATGCTAAAAAAGCATCTGTGCAACTTGGAAAAACAGAGCATGGAAAGTCTCTGTGACTGCTCCTGAGAGCAAAAGAAGAGACACTGACTGGGTGCCTGGTGCAAGGATCAGAGCCTTGTCTGGTCACAGGCTTTCATGTGCCAGCTCAGTTAATAGGTGTGCAGAGAACAACTCGATAGTTGTCACTTTCAAGTTGATGTTAGCTTATGATCTGGCTCGAAAAAGATCCACAATGCTCTCTAGAAATGGAAGCATTTCTCTTAGAGAGATAATAAAAAGTGAGATTAACTAAAGGATTGAAAAATATAAATCTGTCTCAGGTGTAATCACTGGTGAATTTAGTAAAATGAAGAGTAAAGGAAGAAGGTACTTGAGGGAAAGTAAACTAGATATGTTAAATCCCATATTTTTATTTCAAGAGTGTTTCAGCTGACAGTTTGAAAGTATTTTCTTGGTTGTTAACAATTAATAAGAAAATAAAATCTGAAAAGTACATTCCTTCAGTAATACATGGCCATTAAAAAAAAACCAAACACACTAGCACATCCAAACTGTAATATGAGATTTTTCCAGCCACACCTTAAGTATCTGAAGATAAACTTTGATGTCCTAAAATAATGCTGCTTAAATGTTCCTTGATATTTTTTTAGGCTGTGGCAGCTCTCATTTGATCTTCCCATCTAGTCTCTTTCTCTGTTTTTGAATTAAAAGGTTCTCTTCTTTTTCCTTTGCATATTTTCACTGTAATTACTAAACTTTACTTCACAGATAGTTAATAGAGTTCAGACTCTAAAGAAACACTAAAGACAAGTTTATTTAAAGCTACTCAGATACCTAAAGATGGAAATAAGCACTAAACACTTTCAAGAGTATGGATATCTGATCTAGGACAAGTTTGATTCCTAAATACTTTGAAAAAGTGTATTTTCCTGGTTACTCATTTAAATACTTTAGAAGGGTATAACCCAAGTGCCCAGTTCTAGTCTACTGTTATGAGCTACCCTTTAAAATCATGGAGGCAGCCTCCAGTAATGTCTTAGTCCAGCTCTGCAGAAGCTGTGCATGTATTTAAGCATGTAAATAGTCCCAGTAGAATTAAAGAGATGGCATCTAGCTGAAAACCAGACAGATATTAAAGGAAAACAGTGTCTGTGGAGAGATTGTATTTATAATGTGTATACAAGCAAGAGGCTAAATTAAGGCTGTCTGTATGGCTTTCAGTGTTTGTTTCAAGCATGTGCCTTTTTAACTTCAAGATCCTGTACAGAAAAGTGTTTATGCTACTGAAAGCCCTTTGCCTGATTTTCTCTATCAGTGGAAACTAGGACTGAAGCACAGGTGGTTATTTCCTGGGTTGGAACAATCCCCACTATCAATACAGGCTGGGGCATGAGAAGAGAGAGAGCAGCCCTGCAGAAAAGGACTTGGGGTGCTGGTGGATGAGAAACTGGACATGAGCAAACAGTGCACGCTGGCAGCCCAGAAGGCCAATGGCATCCTGGGCTGCATCAAAAGAAGTGTGGCCAGCAGATCCAGAGAGGTGATTCTGCCACTTTGCTCTGGTGAGACCTCATCTGGAATACCCAATAACATACCCTAACAGTATCCTAACAAACTGATACCCCTTGACTCCTATGGCTCCTTTTCTATGTGCTTGTCCATTCCACAGTCATAGTGAACATATCACTCTTATGTTAATTTGTTTTGGTTCTGAGTACTTAATTCTGATGTTCTATGTCATCTACCGTGTCTGAAAAGGTCAATCCACACATAGCCTGAGTCTACCACCCCCTTGAAAGTCAGTAAGGGCAGATCTCCATGTGGTGTAAAGTCTTATAATTGTATCTCTGCATGGAGAGAGAAACGTGGGGTTCATTTGAGGTTCACAACTCATTCTTTTCCCATTAGAACTGAAAACACATTTAGAGAATGCAAATATCAGTACTCAAAAAAAAGGCAAAAAGATGCCTGCCATATATAGGTGCTATATTTAAACCTGTAACTCAGGCAGGTGGATAGCACAGAACTATCCCAGGTTTCCAAACTGGAAACTTACAGGATGGGGCAAGTGGCTGACAGGGAATTTTTAATCTCTGAGGAGCTGGAATAGCAGACAGGAAGGAGAGTGCAGGATGAATGATGAAAAGCAAAGCAGTTTCTGCATTTCTGCTTCTGGAAGACGTAATTTCACAAATATGTGCCTTGCCTGAGGAGTTGGCATCCTAGTAAAAGGCTGGCTCAGCCCTCTCAGGAGGTAGAGAAGCAGTTACACCTCCCCTTGGCTGGATTGTAAGGGCTGTTTTCCATACATTGCAAAATTTCTTCCTAATCCTTGCAAACTGAGATACTGGTGAACACTAGCAGAGCTTCCTACAAAGAAGGCTGTTCAAAATGATCATGCTACTCCCTGTGAGACTGCACCAGTGCAAGCCACTGGGCTCTTCCCTCTGTGAGATTGAGAGGATGAAGAAATCCAAAGGACGTTTAAATTCATAAAGCTGCCTAATCAACATTCTAAATAATCCCTTAGGAAGCTTACATTAATGTAAATTTCATATAATCTCATTGTCCAGGATGCTATCTGACATCCCTGTATGAGTCCTCAACAGACCAACACTGAGGATGCAGACATATAAAGAGGCAGAATTCAGAAAACACGTGGATATGGTGCTTGGGGACATGGTTTAGTGGTGGGTGGACAGTTGGACTCGATCTCAGAGGTCTTTTCTGACTGTAATGATTCTATGAATACAGGTTTGGAGTTGCACATGTGCCCTAAGGCTGAGTATAGATAATGGTGGATGTATCATTAGAGAATGATCAACTTCTTTTCTTTTGCTAAAGCTATTTGAACACAAATTTTTAAGATGAAACTGCAAGATAGTTTGTAACCACTCAAGCATTAAGTTTGTCAAATACTCTCCTGTTAGCTGTAGTGGGCAAGTTGCTGACATTAAATCAGATTTTGACAAATCTCTGAACAAGCTGTATGATTTAGGGCACTTAACTCTGCATAGGCTGAGTGAAGCTAGGCGAGACTGGGGCATAAAAACTTACAAGCTTCATTAGGCTTTTACTTCAGCTTTACCTTTTGTAGTTCTGTTTTCTGCTACCAACTGCTGCACGCTACAAGGGTATGAAGCAGGACATTGCTAAATGGACAAGAAATTATAAAATCTTAGATCTCTTTCAGTTCATAAGAGAATTTCTTTTGCTTTTTGAGAAGATTAGGTTGGTAATGGGACATGTAGGGAAAGCTCTTCTGCTGGATCTTAGGATGATCCTTTAAAGTCATTCAATAAGCAGAGCCAAGAGCCTGTAGCTCTGTCTGTCTCTACTTGTCTTTTCTGTCTCACTGTTGCACGTCTACAGCATATGCCATGTCTGCTCCTGCTTTTCTACATACACTCACTGTATAATGCACTGAGTTTGGTCACCCTCAGCTCTCAAAGGGAATTGAGGGTTTGTCTCTGCTAGAATTTTAGTTGTAATATTTGTCTGTGCCATGTGTTGAATGCACATGTGACAGTCTTTGCCACTTTTTTTCAGAGCAGTAAAATCAATATCCATCAAGGCAGCTTTTGAAAAATAGTTCAGTAGTTATTGAGAATTGCATGTAATAAGTCTCTCTCTAACTCAGATCCCAAGCCCTTACTACAAAGTGTTTCTTTGTAACATCGGAAATGCCATGCCAGTTTTCAAGCTCATCTTCCTGCAAATTCTAGACTCTAGAAATATTGCTTTTATACAGGAATGCTGTTTCAGCCTTGCCTTGTCTCTAGGCGAATTTCTGTTTGCTTACTGAATGTAGCTGAGCCCTGAGCAGTGCAGTGACATACAGTTTACATACATCATGTCATCATGTCTGATTAGCTCTGGGAAAAAAAAACAACTTGTGTCAATTAATTTTAAAGTGGACTTGAATTATGTGTGGCCATTTCTTGCCATCCTAAATTGAGACAACCTGTGCTGTTATTTCTGTGGCTAATTTGGATATGGATGTGGACTTTCAACGGACTCTAAATATTGATTCTGAATAAAACACTTCTGCTTAACCTGACTTACAGGTTCTCCTCAAGTTCCTGCAGGGGGAATCTCAAGGGACCATGATTTTGCCTTTTAACTCTTTCCTTTTTGTGATCTACCTGCTTTTCTCCATGATCTCAGGCTATATGGGCTGGCTACAAAGCCAAAAAGGGCAAAAATATCTGAAATATCACAATTATTGAAATAGGAAAAATCAGAGTGAAAAGAAACAAAAAAAAAAGTAAATTCAAAGAAATAAATCTTGACAGAAACTAGCTGATTTATTTTACATAACATTGTAACACAGTACGCTATGTAAACAACACCAAACTTTTTTTGGGCAGATTTTGGTTGTGGTTTTATTTTTTTATGAGCTTAAAAAAAAGAAATAAATTCATGCTGGTGATCAAAAGAGCAAAAGAAAGGCTCAAAGGAAAGACTTGAAAGTGCTGAGAATAAAGAATGGGAAAAAATGAAATGTAGAGAGGTAAATTTGGGTAAGGTAACACATTTTAATCACTACTTAACCTTTAATCTAAGGGTATCATGACGATGCAAGTAAATAGGAAGTAAAAAAGCTGGTTATCTCCAGAAAGAGTTAAATATTTGGTTTTGGAGAAAGCAACTAGACATCAAATCATGGATAGGAAGAAAAGGCATTTTGAAATGTAATTTAAACATTAGATGGCTCCAGTAAAAGAATAAGGAAGAAAGATCCAAAGAGCTGAGGTTAGGGGTATGACATTTAGAATGGAAATGTAGAAGTGAACTATGGCAAGGATGCTATACAGGCAGATAAGGATAAGAGATGAAAGAGACAATGAAAAGGCAATGATTTGGATGAAGACACTAAATGTCAAATTGAGGATCTCAAAAGTACAGATCACAAGGGGCCACTGACAGAAGGGACAAATTGAGACACCTGAAAGNAGATGCCGCGATGATGATTTACAGCTGCACATGCGCGGGATTTCGATTCTCTCTCTTTCTTATCAGTTCCTCGGCTCCTCCCGGCACATTCTTTCGGGAGGGGGAAAAAGTTTAGCTACTGAGTCCTTTCTGTTAAAGAAACAGTGTCCATATCCAAACTCAAAAGTTCAAAAGGGAACATGACGTACACTGTTAAATTTTAATCACTCCAGGACACCAATTCTCTCAGACATCCTGGGTGACTGCTGGAAAAAGCACTGCTCACCCTCCTCTACAAAAAGACGAGACAAAAAACATACTAAATGTTCTCAGCTAAATGAGGCAAGGATTTGGGAAAGCTACTAAATACTGCAATGGAGAAATTAGGGCCTGAGATCACAAGCATGTGTACCAACAGGGTGATACTAGCTGATACATGAGATGATTTAAAAATATTACCTGCAAAAGATAATATAAGAAATGGGGAGAGTAAGGAGAAAAGCAGCTTGCCAGAAGATTGTGCCAACAATGCTAACATTAACACTAGAATTAGCAGGATATCAATAAAATAATAGAAGGCGATGGATGGGAAAAAGTGGAAGAGGAAAGAAATGTGATTTTGAACAGCAAAATATCATCTTGCATAATTTATACAGCGTAGAAGTATGAGGCACCAACACTGCTAGAAGAAAAGCAGTGGTTTCTCTAAGTTGTCTTGTTGTGTGCCTGATACGGTGGCAGCCCCACAGTATGTCTCAAAAGAAGTGGAGGACTTCAGATGAGAAATCCAGCAACTAGTTATCACATGTCAAAGTAATCCTTCTTGAAAGTAAGTGTTTTGCAAGAACTTCTCCAGGGAGTACAGTTCTTCAGCTTTGCTACTGAGCAAGCAGTTAAACAGCTACAGTTGTAAGAGAGAAAATACATCTCAAATGGAGTAGCTGTACTAGCAAGAAAGGCAATGAGCTAAGCTTGAATTACCAATCCTGTAAAACAATGGTATGGTTATACCACAGTGTGGTTACATCAGTAAAACGGAACCATGTCTGCACAACACTGCTTTACCAATAGAAAAGCTGTGTATGGAAACAGCCTGTTAGACATAACATTTTTACTTTTCTGTTCTTAATGAATGTATGCTGTCACTCATTACACTGCAAAAATTTCAAGTTACATTTCTTTACTTATGAATTGACTGGGTTTGGTTCTGATTTTCAAGAAAGGAACCCCTAAAACAGGCATATTAAAACACCTAGATATAAATATTGACTTCCTTGCTTAAATATAAAAACTATTATCTGGTGACAGCACTATTCAGTTCCCAGTGAGACTTTGCAAAGGCTTCCTTTAACAAATGCCTCCCCAAAATAGGAAGCATCAGCTTTTATTGGTATTAAAGAAAGAATAAATGTGAAATGCTGTCATTGCATGCTATGGTTGTCCACTTACAACACATTTTGCTTAAGTGTTGAGTAGGCCAATATTCACTTACCATTTCAATACACACAGCCACTATTAACAATCTTAAAGGTATTTTACTAGTATTTAAGTATTGTAATTTATTTTACATTTAGGAAAATGTTGCAGTTAAAATTTAAAATCACTAAAGATTCTGTGTGTTAGAGACCATAATTCTCAAGATTTACATAATAACGAGAAATCATCAACCCATTTACTCCCTCGATTACTTAGCTATCAAAGTGTCACAAATTTTGGGTATACAGGCACATATGGATTCCTCTCCTATAAATCCCTGGCTGCCCCCTCTGTCCTGTTTTTGCCTACGGGTGCAAAAACCTGTTAATTTCATTTTACCATTAGAGGTAACCTTCCTTTGAGTAACAGTTTTAAAAGATGTAGTTTTATAGATCTGAAAGCATCCAGAACTGCACACAACAGTAACACACACAAAAATCAGGAACAGTGTAGTATTTATTAAAATGTTCAAGTGCAGATATATTTTGAAAAGCATACTTAAATTTACATATTACTTGTCTCCAGAATGACTTTGAGGACACTTCTGATTATAGCAAATGTGCTTTCAAAATATGTTTTTTGTATTTTGGTCTTGTTCAGAAGTCAGTTATGTTTTTAAAACTTTATCTTTTCAGTTCTCGCTTTTAGAAATCTCTTTAGGTTACTGAAAGTGACTTCACTGACTTGACACCAAAGCACATAATTATTATCTAATCATAGCATAAAGTGGAAAAGTGTACACAAAACAGCACATAGTTGTCCAAACTAATATTTTAAGTATTAAAGCAAATGACAGCCTTAGTAATCTGCCTTTCGTAGAAAAGGTTCTTCCTTTTAAATATGGAGCAGTCTAAAGCAATATTCTTCTTCTCCCTCTAAAAGACACCACCGCAGACATAAAAAGCCAGTGTCCTGGTGGTTAGCTAGACAGTGTAAACAAATCTAGCTCAAACTGTGTACACAGGCTAAAATCTCTAACATTTACATAGTGTAGCACTTCCTTTTTCACTGCTAGCATTTTGGATCTCAGGAGTCTGCATTTCCCTGTGAACAAACAGATGATATAGCAACAAGCTTCAAAAGGGATTTTACATTCTCTGAAATGTAACCAAGTGAAAAGAAATATTTGGGCTTCTAAACAATTTTGAAATCTATAGTGTTAGAATATAAAGTACCTGACTTAAAACCCATTTCAGTAACTGCACTTTAGCTTGGTTTCTCAGAATAAACTAGGAGCCTAGGAAGCAGTTATATATTCTCTAAAGATGGAGGATTTTGATAGGTTCTACATTTTGTAAAGCAAGTTTCACAATTCACCTTCAAAGTCCTGGTCAAATCAGTAAATCCTTTCTCTTGTTTTCATGAGGGATATGGCAGAACTCAGTAATTCCTTCATTACCAGCTAATGATGCTATTCCCAATCTCCTGATTTTCTAAGCCTTGTCTAGCAAAGCTTACACATCTAGACTGAGCCTTTGTTTAACCAAGATTTAACAAATTCACGCTCAGAATTCTCTTAGAGGGAAACAGAGAATCTCCTTATCTGGATCCCAGGGTGATGAAGACCACATGGAGTCAAATCTTAAAGAAAATACAAACTAATTGTATGGATAATAGAAACTTTTTCCTAAAGTTGTCTTTAGCAGTAGAAGCTGTTGCATAGATTTGAAATCAAAAGATGACAAGATGACTATAGAAAAATTATCCATAGGGCTTTGTGGGATTTATACAACCTCAAACAAGCTTGGCCAAAATAAAAAGTACTTTTTATAAGCTTGCTCTAAAGTACTTAAGCAAACAAAATGTGTTGATTTCTTTGACACAGCTTCTGAATTTAAAAGACTTGGCATCTGTATTTTAAATTAATAGTTAAAGGAGAGCAGAGAAGTACCTCTCTCACAGAGTCCATAAATCTGTGTAGGATTTTATGTATTAGAACACACACACAAAAAAATTCTTACTTAATTAGAACACTCTTTGGAGAGAACTCGCATCAGATACTTTAACAAGAAACCAGAAGTTTGAGGTTGGTTTTTTTTTGTAGAGATTCTAGTAAAACATTCACACAGGTTAGCCACAAGCATTTCTTCACACCCCCCCTTGCCAGTATTTTTACTTTTCCAACAATCTGATATATTTTCTGAAATGCTTTCACAAATGTATAAACTATCTTCCACCAGCAAGAACAGTAAAAAAAGATTTAGCCAAACTATTTAGTGAAAAATTAAGAATCAACTACGTAAGAGATTCTCATGTTTTAATTACAGGTACCATAACACAGTTTTCCTAAAGAGCTTCCACAAAGTATTTTCATGTTCCTCTCAATTAGAAAAATTCTTATCTCTAACTTTTGAAAAAAATTAAATGGATAGATGAGGAAAATATTTAAAACCTCTTTTGAAAACAAAATGCATAAGCACTATTTCTCATATAAAGTGAGATTTTTTGGGCTCTGGTATGATTTTACTGCCAGAAATGCATAATTGAAGACATGTAAATATACTGTGATTTACTCAACTTCACACTGCATTCATGTAAACAGCACCTCTGTTAATGACACAATAATATAACACACTGATGCATTGAATCCTATAGTAAAGCCTTCCAAGTACAGCAAATAAGAGTTTAGTAAGGTTTTGAGTGCAGATACTGCACAAGCTGATTTTTTATTTTCTGTAGAAATTCATGGAGTTGCGCAGGACATACAAAGCCAAAATACCAAAAAGGCTGAAAAGGAGAGAATGACCTTCCTTTTTGACCTCTTTAAAGACCAAGTAAAGATTTGTTTGTCTTTTGACTCTTGGATAAATGAGTATGCCATTTGCGTGTATCCACACATGAGCAGCTTTAAGAAAACAAAACACACCCAAAGCTGCTAACTTTCTGCTGTTCATCATCTGCTGCAAGAGTAAACTATGACCAGAATTCTTGAACAAGAACAAAAAATTTAAATAATTTATCCCCCCCCCCCAGTTCTCAGAAGTTAAGCATGCATTTTCTGTTATTCAGTTTTTTGTTTAGTTATCAAAAGCACCAAACATATTTAGTGTTCCATTGTCAACAATACCAAAGACACCAGTGAAATTATCGATGTGAAGAAGTCCTAATCTCTTCTTGAAGTAAGAATTCTAAGTGGGTACCAGTTCATGAGTGCACCAACTCTTCAAAGAATTGCTTTTGCCTCCACTGTACTTAGCACAGTTATAATTTCAAAGGTTCAACTTATTTCCTCTCTCCTCCCAAAGGTCTGTCTTCTTTCCTCCTGATTTTGTGGAAAACTTCAGCTCACAGCACTTATTAATAATTTCAAATTTCTTCCATTTTGTACATCTAAGCACCCGAGGAAGACACACTAGAGAACACTGCAGCAACATTTGTTACTAAACTACCTGGTTTTGTTAACTTACATGATTCCTTTTTTCAATTACATACTGTCACACTTTGCTAAAATATTTATTTACATGCTACATGTTGAATAAAATTCTCCAGGTCAGCTAGGGAATCAAGAAGAGAATCATTTGTGTCTTGACTTCTGAGAAACTTTTGAAGGGTATCTAAAGCACTCAAAGCCTCATGTTTTGATGGTAAAGGCTGCTCAGCAACTTGAAAATTATCACCTTCATCCTCATCTGCTTCTCCAACAAATGTCTCAGCTTTATCTGATATGCTTTCTTTGGCACATATCCTTTCATTATCTATAGGCATTTTGTAAGTTATCAAGCCATCATCTAGAGCTGCATATTCCTCCAAAGATAAACCTTCTGGAAACTCCACTCCAGCTGCCTGTGCGTGTGCAATCAAATCAAAATCACTTTCAACCTCTCTGTCCTTACCATTTGCCTTGGTTTCTAGTTTGAATCCTGTTTCATTGTAGCTTTTTACAATAGTCTCTGGGGTTATTTCTCTCCAGCACAGATACAACATCTCAATTGCATCAAGAAGATTCAGGATAAACTCTTTATTACCTTCTATGCAGTCAACAAATCTCTTGATAAGATAATGCCTGTATTTAACCTTTAGACTTCTGATAACCCCTTGTTTTGCAGCTACACATGAAGAGTCTGGAGGAGAGAAGACTAATCTGACAGACTTCAGGTTCTTCACTCCTGTGTGAGCTGGGAGAGAATCAACAAGAATAACTACTTCTCGGTCCTGTGCTTGAAATCTGTCATCAAGTTTATGCATCCACTGTTCAAACACTTCTGAAGTCATCAGTGCTGTATCATTTACTTCATAATCCACAGGTAGTGACTTCACATCTTTGAAAGAATGCAAACTTTTGTTTTTTCCTATAACAAGCAAAGGAAGTTTCTCAGAACCATCCATATTTGTACCCACCACTACAGTTATTCTCTCTTTGCTTAGGTTACCTATGGAACAAGTTTCCCCTTTAAATGCAAATGTGTTATGTGGTAACATCTGATACAACAATCCAGTCTCCTGTATATAAAACACATTTCTGGACTGATAGTCATTTAAATAATAAGGAAGAACATTTTGGTACCAAAGAGTTGGAGCATCCACTGTTGTCATAGTAGCAGCTGCTTCAACAGGCTGAGCTCTGAAAACCAAGCCATACCTTGACTTGAAACGATCAAGCCAGCCATTACTGCATTTAAAATCACTGTGTCCAAGCTTCTGGGCAAATTCATTAGCCTTGAGGCGCAACACAGGACCATTTACCGGCACATTCAAGCACTGAGCAATTCTATACCACTTCACCAATGCCTCCTCCAGGTCAGAATAAAAAGCAGTTCTTAGTCTTTTCCTTTTAGGATCAAATCGTAACGATTCAAAGGCTTCTAAAACTTTTTCTTTATTCTTCATAATTGAAGACAGCGAATTCCTCTTTATGCCATACTTGGCTGCAATGTCTGCCTTTTTCTTGCCGCTCTCCACAGCACTTATGATGTCAATTTTTTCCTCAATAGTTATGCTTTTTTTCCTCCTCACTATGGGTTCGCTCAGACGATTCTCGGAAGCCTCTGCCATGGTACAAAGAGCGATTTCCAGGCGCGTACATCCACACCGGGGCAGGCACGCTCCCGCTCTGCCGCTTGCGGCTGTGAATGTCGGTGAGCCCAGTTTTCAAGTCTGCACTCTGATCTCAGGGGCATGGCACTTGGCAGAGGCTGGGACACCCTCCCCACTCCAGCGCTGGCGCACACGCACACACACACACAAGCCCGCGCCGCGAAGCTTAAAGTTGTGGACGCCGGGGTTAGGGAGCAGGCTCCACAGCCTGGGGCTACCGCCAGCGCTGAGTAGCAGGCCGTACAACGCACCTCAGGCCTGAGGAGGATCGCACCTGCCCACACACACGCCGAGGGCTGAACGCGGCCTCCACCACCACAGTGATCGGTGTACCCACAGCCCGCACAATCCAGCGCGGCCTGCCTGCCCTGAGAGAAGCCGCCGCCAGAGGAGGTGGGGGAGGGAGGGAGAGAAGCCCCTCACCGCCGCTTCCCCGCGTCTTGGCACCCCCTTGACTTCCTAGAGGCCTCCGCTGGGCCGTAATACAATACAAGCACCAGCAGGAAAGGAGGAGAGGACAGGAAAGGGCAGAACATAGCAGGACAGGGCGGCGGGCAAGAAGAAATGGTTCCAGCTCTCATTGCTATGGCTACGACTCGGCAAGGCAGCGACCATAGACACGCACGCCTCAGCCTAGAGAGGCCGCTGCCCGCCGCACCTCCTCGGCGAAGCCGCCGTCAGCTGCCTTTCCGGCCAAGCGCTTCCGGCTCCTGCTAGTACCGGAGAAGGAAGAAAATAAAGCTGAAGAGGGGGTACCGGCGCCACCCTGCCTGGCTTCCTCCTTCCCCCTCTCCCTCCCTTCGTCCCGCTCTCCCTACCCTCTCAGCGCGACGCCCTTGGAGCAGTAGCAGCGCCGCCGTCAGGTGAGGGCCGGGCCGAGGCCGGTGCAGACTGTTGGGCACCCGTTTCGGGTCGGGCCTGGCCCAGTTCAGCTGAACGCGGGGATGGCAGCGGCGGGGCTGGACGGGCTGCAGCTCACCTCCCCTCCCGCTTCGTCCCGTCCTACTTGTCGTACTGTAAGAGCGGCCTCCGCTTTCCCACCAGCCTGTGGGTGCGGGCAGCGGGTGGCTGGACCTCTCGGGGCCCACCTGGGCGCTGCCCCTGCCGCTTCAGGTGCGCCCAGGTGCCAGCGGCAGGGCGGATGCTCCCGCTGGAGGGGTCGGGAGCGCGATGTGATGCAGGTTGGGGTCTGCTCATACCCTCGCCTGTTCTGCGGGGTTCGCGGTAGGATTCCCGCTCCGGCTTGGGGTTACGGGCACCTGGACAGTGCAGGCAGAGCCTGAGCTAGGTAGAAAGTGGTGGCTTTCTCGAAAGAGAGGGAACCAGTTTGTTGGTGGGGGAAGAAAACTCTAGATGCTGAATAAATTTCATGCCCTTAGGACTTATTCCACTTCCTGATGATTACTGTTATAAGTGTTCCAATTCGGTTTTTTTATCTGGCTTACTTAAAACATGGAAACACTGTGGTGTCGTGTGACAAGCAGGTGCTGCATCTGGTATCGTTCTGAAACTATAAGCAATTATTGTGTGTTGCTTATAGTAGTACATCTCTGTTCTGTCATTTTTAAGTGAAACCCCCTCATGACCTTTCATTTTGCATCCCCTAGGTAGTTTCAGTGTCTAATGCATGTTTTTTATACTTGGAACTGGTAACAACGAAGAGTTAGCACTTGCAGTCAGTGACTTTGTTATCTTAGTGCTGATTCTCTAGAAAAGATAACAGAAGGCTTCATTTACAGGGATGAGGAATGATGTCATTTGATCAGTGCAACTCTAAAACTAAATGGCTGTCTGAAATACATAATGTATATATGTATGTACACACAGTGAAAATGTAAGGAATAAGGCAATATCTTATGAGCTGCTTTTTTCTGTTTTGGTAGAAGTTGAAAAATAATGAGAGCACATGACCCCACAGCATTAATGAACTTAGGGGCAGGTGGACCCTAGAGTGGGGCCTTAGAAGTTAGTGGCAGCCCTCTTCTCCAGTCCTTATCTCCATCATATCTTGTAACTTTAAAGCATAATTAGATATTGCAAGAGGAGCAGCCAGGGAATTCAAGAGTATAAAGAGGGAAACTATTGTTTGATTGCAGGAGAACGTTTAATATGGTTCTTTAAATTCTTTTTAAAAAGCAATTGATCTTGATCTTGGCAAGAATTAGTGATAATGTTCTTAGAAATTGAAAGGAGGAATATATGCTTTAAATTGTTATTTTCCATCAGCACTTGCATTTTCTGCAGTGTTACAAAACATTTGTGTTGCTTATCTGTGCAGTGGAGTAGTGAGACAACACTAAAAGTGTGCAGTAAGCTTTATTTGGACAGAACAATTTTTGCTTTTACCTTACTGGCAATGAATTGAAGAAAAAAAGTTAGGTGAGGGAGCCAGTGTATGCTGAAAGTCAGGAACTACTGAGATACAAAAGTCTCTATGCATTTCTGTAATAGAACCTTAAATATAGATAATATATGTATATAGATGCCATGTCTGCCTCAATTTCAAATAAATGTCTTAACTTCTGAATCTTCATGTAGAAACTTCTCATCCTTACATCCAGCATTTGGTGTTTACATACTCTTTTTTTTTTTTTGCCATAAAAGCAGTTATTTCTGTAGTTAAACTAGGATGTACAGTTAAACTTTTTACACAAGCCACCTTTAATCTACAGTTTTCCCTTCCTTCATATTTTAAAGTTGGTCAGTGTGGTCCTGCAGAGCTGTATTGAAACTGTTGATACTGTTTGCAGGAAAATAATAATATACAAAAATTAGTGAGAAGGAGATTTTAATCCAAATTAATTCACCATTTGTGTTACAAAATTCATCATATGTCTTTATGCAGTGTCTTCTGCATGGGTTTGTCAGATGGTTCATGAATGTGAGGTACAAACATAACTCTAGGATCACCAGTGTGGTAAAACTGAGGTACAGATTGGCTTAACTTAGACTGCACTGCAAGATGAATTTAGCTTCTTGTTTAACCAGCAGAGCAAATAAATCGACTTACTCTTGTAATCCGTAATGGAAAGGTTTTACCTACTCAGAAATAAGCTGTTAAGCATGGAGGTTGTTTTGAACCACAGAGTTTGGACAGGGCTGTGTGGGGAAAATAGCACTTTTGCTGTACCATCTTTCATATTCAAAAGAATTATAGAAAATTAAGAAGATATATAATGAAGTTATATTTCTTTCTGAAGTACTTCAAAAGGAATTTTGTATTGGTTGGAGAAGCCCTGAATTAATTCATTTTCTGGAGAAAATCTCTTACTTTACATGTTTGTTTTTCTGAAGTAAAGTAATAGGTTGTAGTGTAAGATGATCTAGATGTTTTAGGTGATTCCGCTTCTCAGCTTTTGTGTTCTTATGTCCCTTGCCATGCGAGCTGCTTACCTTATTAATAATTTGCTTTAATTAAAATGTTTTATAGCTTAGGAGATTGAAATACAATAAAAATGGTGATCCGTATTTTTTCGTAGTCTGGTACGTGGCTGAACACGTATAAAATAGTGCAAGACACTGAAGTTGTGTGATTATACTCAATACAATACTGACAGACTCTGTTTAATTTTTAATGACTGGTTGTCTCCTCAGATGTTTGAGTGAATTGCAATGTCACCTGTAGTTACGAGCTATTAGAAATCAAATTTAGGTATTTTTCTTATTTAAGCTATATTAGGTATGTATATTATCTTTCATGATCACTGTCCTTACCAAGTTGATTTCTTGCACATGTGCTCAGTGTTACTTTCTTTGCCTCTGCAGGTGAGGTTGAGGTTTTTTTGAGAATTAAATGAAACAGATTCTGTTTCTAGTGAGACATAACAGACTAAACAGTTTACTAGGTTTCAGTGGCTTAGCATCAGTATAAACTTGCAATGTTTGTATAAATCTCATGTCTTAACAAAGTTATGATCTTTGCAATGGAAAGATACAGTCAGTGTATTGTTGCAGGTGACAGTAAATATCAGCTGAAGCACCTGGTTTGACTTCCTGGGTTTTATGTTGCATGCTTAGCTGTCTGTGCAGGGAAGTTTGCTTTGGCTTATGCTAGACTGTATTCCCGGTCTTGGTTAGATTTTGGAGAGATGGTGTCTTGGTCTTCATCAAAAGAGGGAGGTTTCTTTTTGCTTTATCAGGACTTGAAAAAGAAATGTGTTCTGAAAGCCTACTTTGGTTTCTTTAAGGTGCAGTGTCCATCTTCTTTCACATCAATTAATGCATGCCTAACCTATTTTGTTTTCAGGTATGTCAGAACACAGCAATGAACCAACAACACTTGATGAATCTCATCCAGCTGCAGAAGAGGTCCAGTCTGACTCTGAGGTGATTGGGTGATAGTTATATAAGAGTAAAATCAGCCAATCCCAGCAACAGTTTCAGACTGCCAAAAATTCTGATATACATAGAATAGTGAAGTTAGCGCGGGATATGAGTTCATGCACATTACCTTCAATGAGTGGAGTTTGGTTTTGAGACACCATTAAGAACAATCCAAATTTATTCATAACAAAGGACTACTTGAGTAGTCTATTGCTGTGTTGTGGTATTTGTTTTGTAAGTTGAACAGATTTAGGTGTGGTAGAATCTGAAATGTGTAAGTACTGAAGGAAGAAAGGATTGGTGTTTAAAAGGCAGCAATCTTTGTGTAACCTCACTATAAAGCATTCTATCTGCTGCAGGAGTGCTGAATCTGTTTTTGTTTGTTTTTTTCTTCTTGGGAGCAGGTACAGCTTATACCTTCTTTGTGGAGAAGTCTGTGACTTTTTAAAATTATAAACAAATCCCTAAGGTTCTCAAAATATTTAGCCAATCAAATGTATTTGGGAGGCTGTTTCAGAAATGTAAAGAGTAAATATTTCTCTGACTGTTTTAGAGTAAGAATGATAAAATGTGACTGACTTCATCACTATTATAGTTTCAATGCCAGTGAATTCTTTTTAAAGTTTTTATAAAAACTGTGTGGTGATTCCACAGATATTTACTCTTTCTCCAAATCGGAGATGTGTAAATGAAGGTACGCAAAGAAAATAGTGATTCTTACTAAAGAATGAATATATTTTGTCCTATATAAAATATCCAGCTGAAACATCATGATTTTATGTAATGCTTATGTCATTCATGCCTAATACATCAATACAAATTTAAGAACTTCTTGAAATTTTCTTTAGGCTGTTCCTACATATAATAAATTTTCTTCTGAGGATTCAGTTTCTTTATATACTTAGTTTATATCAGCTGTGGGCTGCACTTACCAGAGGGACACTGAATTTGGCAGTCATGCTCACTGTTTCAACAGAAATACTGTTGTAGTTTCGTGATTTAGTTTTCTCTCAGATCAGTAAGCTTATGATGATTGTGCAATGTTGCAGGAACGTGCATCCAGAGGTAAAGAGAAATAGCTGCTGTTTTTTCTGGTAGCTTACAGTTAGGGTAAGTATTTTGAGATACTGCACTGCTGAAGTAAGATGATGCGGTGGCCAAGAGCAGTCTTTAATTTCTCAGTAGTTTCTTACTGAATTGTTACCACTTTGTTTCATAGGTGCAAGTGCTGGAGCTCTGTGATGAACTGTTTCAGAGAACTGATTTGAATGGAAAAATTACCCATCTATTTCTTGGGCATAGGTCATACTTTAATCTGCAGTGTTTCAGCAATCTTGTGTGCAGTACAGATAGATTGTTCTGGCCCAGGGAAGAAGTGGGGGAACGGGGAAAACTGATGAGGGGAAGAGTTAGGGTCAAGGGCAGAAAAAAAGGCAAGAACTTGTTGTTCTTGGCAGCAGTGCGGTCTTAGACTGTTGACTAAAATGCAGGTGGTTATTTCTTGTTATGATTTAGCCAAATTAGCAGTCTATGCCACTTCTGTTTTTCAGCTGCTCATTTCATGTCTTTGGTTCTTGTCTGACCTCATCACAGACTGATTACAAACTCTCTGAAACTGTGGAAAATTAACCCAGTGAAAAGGTCCGTTGTCAGGCTAGTGAGTTGAGTGTGTTTACTGTGCAGTCATGTGTGTGACTGGGAGGTGGGACACTGTGTAGCTCACAGTGGGGACTGGAAAATCAGTGGTGATCAGTGGTGAAAATCATCCTCCTTTCAGCAGTAGGAATCGCAGAATCACAGA
>VWZO01009254.1:0-10267 GCA_013396975.1 Bucco capensis | reverse complement strand
TCAAAGTCCTTACCTTACTCTGTGCCATGACCATGTTTGTAGTGATTATGAACCTGACTAAGCCATGGTCACTGCACCCTAGACTCCCCTCTATCTCCACCTCTTTAATGAGGTTTTCTTCATTAGTCAGGAGTAGGTCTAGCAGTGCATTGTCCCTAATTGGTTTGTCTAGAACCTGTGCAAAATTTGTTCTCCATAAACTCCAGGAGTCTCCTGGACTGCCTACATCTTGCTATGTTATTCTTCCAGCAGATGTCTGGGTAGTTAAAATCCCCCACCAGGATGAGGGCTGGTGTGTTCAATGCTTCCTCTAGCTGAAGAAAGAAGGCTTCGTCCAACAGGCCCCAATTGGTCAGATGGCCTATAGTAGACCCCAACAACAAGCTGGCATTTGTTTGCTTGACCCTTAATTTTATACTTATCAGCATTAATGTTAATTAATTAATGTTAATTAATTGTTAATTGATTTGGTTATCAGTATGTCAAGTAAAAAAAAAAGTTGCTTGGAGGATTCTATGGAAGCCTGGTATTTGTTTTGCAGTTAAGCCTCAGCTAGTAATATTTTTCTTGTCTCTAAACTGTCCATAAATACAAAGTTTGTGGGAAAGGTTCATAATGATACTGGATTTCTGCACAGAGAGGCTGCAGTCTTATAAGAAGGCTTTGCCATGGCCAATATTTAATCTAGTGGGATTCACTGACTGAATGGGTAGAAATTGCTTTCTCTGCTTCTTTTGAACAATGTTCATTGTAGAGTCAGTTAGAAAAATCCCTTTTGGTGATGATGATATTTTGCAATATCATTATTTCAAATTATTTCAAATTCCTCCATTTTCTTCTGTGCCTGTGCTTACTTCTGTCAACAAGTAACATAGCTTTGTAATTGCCACAAGATATTTTTCTGCATACAATGTTAATTTACCTCTCAAAATTTTTATTTATCAAATCTGTATTCATATTCTTGGACTGAGAATTCTCTGATTAAAGTATATACGTGTTCATTAATAACTAAACTATAGTACTAGCTTCTTAATCTGTTTGAGAACATGTGTTGTGATGTTTGTTGTCCCAACAGGGCAATATTTTTTTCACTAGTTTCTCCTTGAAATTTTCTACCCCTTCACCTTAAGCCATTGAAGTGACTTGTATTTTTAGATATGGTTAGTGGTGGTAAACCACCTCACATTTTATGGTTCAAAAAAAACCAAAAACATTTTCCGTCTCTTAGGTGTTGGATTCAGAGTTGGAGGAGAAACAGGTGGCAGATATTTTGTGCTCCAAGTACACTATGGGGATATTGGTGCATTTAGAGGTATGTCTGTATGTATACAGAAATTTGTTCTGTAGCTGTATTAGTTACAGAATAGAAAAATTTACTTCACCTGTGTCATGAATAAAATAAATTTTGCATATTCCCACATATTCATATTTTTTAATATCCTTTCAGCAAATCATTCATCTGTTACCTTTGCAAGGTATTTATTTGTTAAAAATTATATACTGCATTAGGAACAACGATTGTTTCTCTCTTACCTGTTTGGAAGGTAAGTTGTGAAAATGGTACTGGGGAGTCTGTGCCTGCATTGTGGTTTTCACAAGCTGAAAAAAGGTAGAATTTCATTCTGCATGTTACTAGACTTTCAAAAAGAATTTTACTGAACTGATTTTGTTTGAATGAACAGGACAGCAAAGAGCAAGCACCTCGATTATGAAAAAGTCAGCTAGTGGTCATTTATGTATTAAATATTAAGTATTGGTAACAGATGCAACATATTGAATTTGTCTCTTCTTTACTAAGACTTCAATTTCATTTTTGTGCTGCATGTGTTTCTCTTTATTAACTTGTACAAAGTTATTTCCTAGTGGACAGTAGCTTTGGAATTGCCTTGCTCAGAGATTGTGCTCCAACCTTGAGGCTGTTTTTTACCTTTCATGAGGCAAAGCCAATTCTAAGACCGTATGTGGGGATTCTGGTACAAATCAGAGGGCTGACTTTGAAGTAAAAAGGAGTATAGAGCTTCATAAAAAGCATCACTCTGTTACGGTGAAAAGCTTTTAAGTGTAATAATAGCCTAGTATGAGTAATCTACTGTTACTATTAAATACTAGAAATAGAGCAATGAAAAAGCTGAATAGTATTTTGAACAGTACATTTATAATCAATGTACCCAAAGTGCAAAGAAAACACATTTTGAAAAGTGTTTCTTTTTCTAACTCTGAGTGAAAAAAACCACAGAATTTTAAGTGTGTAGGAAGCTCTAGAAGTCTTTACTTCTATGACAGATTATCGGATATGTAACCAAAGAATTCAGGATTGTAGGTCTGGATATACAGACTGGCAGGAAAACTTGTCACACTTGCATTGGAAATTTCGGCCCACAGAAAGAGAGTGTTTCTGTTTAGGATAATTTGGCTTCTCCTCAGTTATGAGTGTTTCATTTAACAAACTTGAGTATTTTGAGCGTTTCAAGATATTTCTCCTAGAAAACATGACTAACAAGAGTAGCATAGGTGATTCTTTTTTAATTAATTAAAGCACTTATTGGCAGTTAAAGTTGGAATTACCATTACAAATTTGTCATGTATAATTTTAAAAAATAGTGTATTTATAATCTGAAGCCAGTGTTAGGCTTTAACATGTACCATTGATTTTGTTTGGCATAAGTAAATAAAAGCAGGGAGTATTTAATATGAATGTGTTATGATTGCATAGCACACAAAAGGCAGTCATAACCACATCTTCTAGTTTAAACTGCATGGACAATTGGTTTTCATTTCAGTCTGTTTCTGAGATATATAAAAATGCATTTTCCAGTCTTTGCACATGGCAGATAGTAACTACTAACTTCATTGCAGAGCAGTGTGCATTAAGAAAGAAATTAAAGTTGTTAGATAAGATAGACTGGCAGACGGGAAAGGAGACTAAGATCTAGTGGAAGGCATCCCTGGCCATGGCAGGGGGGTTGGAACTAGAGGATCTTTAAGGTCCCTTCCAACTCAAACCATTCTTTGAATCTGTGATTCAGTAGTTTGGTTTGTGCATTGTTTAGGGATGTTTTTGCTTGGGTCACACAACAAGTCTCAAAAACTATTTGCATCAGCAGCTGTCATGGCCTTACTGCAGTTGGAGTTCATGGGTGGAGTGTTCAGCAACTTTGAGTGTTTAAAGGTGAGCTCTAGGCAAGAAGCAAGGAAACAGCATTTCCAGCATGCATCTGTAGTTGTTAGAAAATGTTAGCTCAGTCATGATTACATACAACGACAGACAAAACTAGAACATGTTCTAAGAATTTCTTAAATGTCTAGACCATTGTATCCATCCATTATTTTCCTCTTGACACAGAAATACATATCATTGTGCTGAAACTTGATTTATGTTTTTCTTGATGCCTTGTGAAGTTATAAAAATAACTTTCCTACTGCCTTCAGTTCATTCTGAAATTGTTTAATTTTGAAAATACTGAACAAAATGCTTTTCAATACACTGAAAATCTGAATAGTGTGAAAATAATATTGGCAAAATGAGATATACTGGAGTCGTTTCCCTCCTCCTGCTATGCTATTTTTAAGAGATATTATGACATAGTAAGGGTTAAATTTCTCGAACATGACTCATGTTTGACATATGCCAGGTTTGGTTTTATTGTTTTAGGATAGTTTTTCAGCAGTATTTAAAAGACAGGATGATATTTTCAACTGCAAATTGCAAATCTGAGAGACACAAAGCTACTGACTGCATTTAAAGTTTTTATTTTTTAATATTTTGTATGAGTTCACTTGCTAATGATTAAACTGTTTTGTGATTTGTACAGATAAACACAAGGACTGCTCCGGTGTAACTTTACATCTGACACATCAGAAGTAAGTATATTTTAAAATACTTAGCTATTAGGACTTTTTTCCTCAAAACAGAAGCCATGGGAACCCTTCTGCTTTAGATTCCTTTGAAAACAAGTGAAATAAAAATAGTACATACTTCACACTATTAAGAATTTTGAAGCCATATATCACCTGTTAGCAAAGATTTTCATTTCTGCTAAGTAACTTGATGAAATGGTGTTATCAGTACTAAGTTAATCTGTCTTAAGAGCTTCATATTTAGAAATATGGATCTAGGATAACAATTATGTAGTTGATCATTTTGTCCTATTTCATATACTTTGCAGAAGATGCTTTAAAAACTGTAGCTCAGTATCAGAAAAAGGAAGGAAAGTGCTATGTAACAGTTTTTTTCTTAATAGCCAATTTAAGATGTAACACAACATTAACAAATTAATGATGTTAAATGGTGTAGCATACCATGTCACGTACAGCCAAGTTTTCAAAATACTTGTTTAGCAGAGCTTGGATTTTGAATTTCAGGCAGCCTTTGATTGCTGGAATGTATCTTATGATGTCTGTGAACACTGTAATACCACCAGGCGAGAAAGGTGAGTTGTAATTCTACTAAGTGATCATATAATTTTAGCTTCTGATTTATTTTTGCTGCTTATTGTGGGATAGAATGTAGCCAGTTCTGGGCCTGTGATAGCTGTCTTGCCATGTTTAATCAAAGTAAAGCGTGAAGTTTGGTCATCATCGTTGNCCCAAGTGATTTTCAGACTGTGCCTGTGAAGTTTGGTATAACAGGAAAAATGCACCCAGTCCCCAGATACCTCTCAGAGAAGCATCACCTGAGGAATTTCTCTATAGGCTCTTCCTTATTTACTGTTACTGCACTTAACATAAATATTAGCCTTCAGATGTTGTCTGTGTAGCGCTTCTTTGTCAAAGTCTGCATCTAACCTGAAATCTTTAAGACTCAGGCTAGAACTTGTAAGATCTGGATCAAGCCTTCATTATAAATTGTATCAGTTTAGAATTACCAGTTTATTTTTAATTTCCTCCTGAATAGACTATTTACCATAGCTATGTTTATTTTAAACGCTCCTCAATATTGTTCTTAAACAAATGTATTACTTCCTTAAATAGCAGTGATGTATGCAGGAAAAAATAATACTGAGTTTCAGACCCATTTTGTGTGTGCCTAATCACAGAAAGTAATTCTCAGGTGACTTGTACTGTCTTTTACATGTTTTTATTTACAGATGTCTTGAGGTAGACACTGCAGAAATACTAGTTATTATCCACTGTCTTTTGAAATTGTTTGTTGTCCAGCATGGGTGTACCTTTTGTAAACCATGCTGAATGAAGTACAGTTGTGTAACTTTTCTCTGATAAATAATGTGTTTTTCTTTGTTTATTGCCATCATATTTTAACAGTGGTTGATGCAGATATTGCCTGCCATTACAAAAGGTTTCCAATGCATCTTTTTGCCTACAGAGTTCATACACACAGACTAGGTAAGAGTTTTGTGGCAACATAGGAATAGCAAATACTTAGCAGAAAAATGTTGACACTACAGAATTTTTTTAGAAGTATATCTCGTGTTCACATATATGTTGGTATGTTATAGGTAAAGTAGTGAGTGGATACAGAGTGAGAAATGGTCAATGGACATTGATTGGCAGACAGAGTCCACAACTACCACAGGTTGGTTGGTTTTTTCCTAACTGTAAATTTAAATGATCTCTACTTAAAATGGAGAAGCTTAATTGGCAGTCATGAACCCGCAGATTTACATCATGGTGTTTCCACTACTACATGCTGGTTTGCATCTGGAATTACATACTGCCAAGTATTATCATGATTAGGTTATGATGTATAAACCGTGCTGAAATTACTTTACAGACAGGTAGCACTATCATTCTTGTTTGTGTGTACATTGACTTAAATAGTACAAGATGCTTTCACTGATGGCAAATCATTCTCTCTTTCAGGCATTCTATCCAATAGAACACCCTGTAGATGTTCGCTATGACGATGTCCTAGCAGCTAGATGCGTGTTCAGTGGTGAAGGCAGAACTACAGAGACTCATATAGGGTAAATTTTCTCTAATTGTTCCATTTCTTAACCACTTTTTTCCGAGGTCTGGTTTTATCTAGAAATGTATTTGTTTTGTATCTACTTCCTGGGTAATTTTAACAAACTGTTAAATTCCACTGGAATGGTCTGTTTTGCTGTCTCATCTGCTAAAAATTTAGCTCTACACAATGTTGACTTTAGCTTTGTGAATAATCACTTTGCTGAAGTGTTCAGAACATTTCTCAGGTTAACCGATCCTGCCAAACAACTTAGATACTAGATTGTTCTGCACTTAAAGATTCAGAATATCAATTCTAAAAATAGATTTAAGAAGTTGAAACTATTGATTGTTTAAAACAAAATAATGAAGTTCAGAATCTCTCTTCCATTATTTCAGAGAGAAAAATGATGAGAGCCTATAAAATTCTGACAAATTTTAACCTGTTGTAAAAATCTAATCTTAAAAATTCAGAATAATATGCTAGTTACCTTTTTCCAATATAAATTTAAATATGCTTTTATGAAAAACAATAAAAACATAAATGACAAATAATGGTAAGTAGGAATATTTGAACAGGTTTTGTCAGTTATACTATTCATCTGAAGATGATAGACAGAGCCCTATAACATCAAGTTAACGAATACAACTGTAAAGATAAATGAAATACTAATATTCTGTTACCTTGCTCCAGTTCATTGAACTGTAATTTACTGCATGTGTAGAGATATGAAGATACCCTGCGGAAGTGTATCGGTTCTGAAGTACATGCTGCAGGACCCCAAGTGACACATTAGGCAGCTTAAGATTGCATTTCAGTAGAAGGTTAAAGGATTCAACACAGATTTATCACCTTTTAATGGGTAAAGTAGTGATGAATAGCAGCTGAAGCAAAATGAGTTGAGAAGAAATTTTTAGAAAGGTCAAAATACTAAATGTACCCAAAACCTAAACTAAACTGTAGATCTTTTTTTTTTTGCAAGTTCTAAAAGTTTCTGTCATGTTTCTGGAAGATTTCCCAAAGTAGTTCCTGTTTGTTGAATAATCCTTACCATTTAAGAAACAATCCCAGGACAAATATGGTGTTTTGTTTCAATATACTAATAGGCTTTCAGTGAGGAAGTAGTAAGAACAGAAAGAAATAACCAGGCCTTTATATTTTTATTACTTAATTTCTACCTATGAATTTTGAGAAACAGCCTGTAAGCATTTTAAGGAAATATTTAAAATATTACACAAACACTGATACATAATATGGAAGCATATGTCTGGAAAATAATTGAGAGCAGCCCCGTGGTGGATGAAAAGCTGGACGAGTTAGCAATGTGAACTCCCAGTCCAGAAGGCCAAATCACATCGTGGGCTGCATCAAAAGAAGTTTGGCTAACAGGTCAAGGGAGGTGATTCTCCCCCTCTACTTCAGTCTCGTTGGACCCCACCGGGAACATTATGTTTAGGTCTGGGGGCCCCAGCATAAGAAAGACATGGACCTTCTAAAGCAGATACCCAGAGGAGGGCCATGAAGACAGTTGGAGGGCTGGAACACTTGCCATGTGAGGATAGACTGAGACTTGAGATTGTTCAGCCTAGGGAAGAGCAGGCTCCAGGAACACCTTACAGCAGCCTTTTAGTGCTTAAAGGAGGCTGGCAGGAAAAACAGGGAGGGACTCTGTATTGGGGAGTATAGTGATAATGAGGGGTAACAGTTTCAAACTGAAAGAAGGTAAATTTTGATTAGATGTTAGGAAGAAATTATTTACTTTGAGGGTGGTCAGACACTGGAACAGATTGCCCAGAGGAGTTGTGAATGTCTCCTCCCTGAAAACAGTCAAGACCAGATTGGACAGAACTTTGAGCAACCTCAGTGGAAGGTGTCCATGCAGGGCAGAGGTGTCCAGCAGGGGTGTTAAAAGATTTTTAAGGTCTCTTTCCACCCTAAACCCTATGATTCTATTTAATGTTCTTTTTTTTTTTTATTTTATACTCTCCTTACTGTGCTGATTGTTTCTTTACACTTTTGGTCTTGGTTCTTTTCATGTTTTTCTTTAGTTAAATTAATGGCTTTCCATTATCTTATGTTAACTTGTGATCCCTACAGTTTGCACTAACCTGCTTCCTCTCGTAGTATGAGAAATTAAATAAGGTATTGAGGCATGCCTCTTAAATGTGTAGCTTGGCAAACAAAGCTTTAGAAGTGACACCTGGTTTTGCTTCTGTAATTGATTACATACAAGCTCAGGGAAATTATACAAGCACAGACTTAATGTCTTTGGTGTAAAAAGGTGAGGCAGGAACCATCTCTTCAAAATTTTAATAAGTTGTCCATTTCAATTAGCTGGAGTTCTCAAGCTCAAACTTCTGCAAATTGAAGGGTTTAATTATCCTTTGTCAAATAAGAAGGACACCAACTATTCCTGATATATAGATGAAGATTTCTTCTGATTTTTGCTACAGACCAGTAAGTCCTCCATGCAAGCAGCCGTTGCTTGTAACAGAAAACTTAATGATATTGTTTCAGAATAAACAGTTGATACAGCATCAAATATTATATAGATGTCATAGGGTGACTAAAATTGAAGAGAAAGGGGCATCAGGGATCCTCTTGACATTGGTACATCATTTCCCCTTTGAAGAGATCAGGCTTGTCTGTCTCTAAACAGACAAGGGACAGAAACATTTCCTTTTTAAGAAAACACCGTGCCATCGCCCTTTTAAGAGGGAAGAAGAAACTGATTGGCTGGTCTTTCCCCCCGCTTCCTTTGTCCGCGAAAGAATTTACCGAGAGAAACTGATAAGAAAATGAAGTTGGAACTGTGCCCAGAGGGGCCAAAGGCTGTGACCCGGAACATCATACAGGGGGACAAGTCAATGAACAGCCGATTGTCCCGTGAAAAATAACTTCTCTTTGTTTATATAAGGAAGTGACGAGAAAGATCCTTTTTCCGGGTTTTGCCTTCCTTTCCTTGCGCCTCAGGTTATTTCCTCTGATTGCTGGGCCGTAAATCGATAAGTATATTGCTTTAATCTTTTGGCCAGCTGGGTTAACTCCTATTTCCCCTCCCCGGGTTGGGAGTGAGGAACTTGCTTTTGGTAAAGAGTGGGAGGTTCTGATAAGGAGTGGTGATTGATAGGCCTAAGGCCTCTGTCCATTGCCAGACCCTGTGTGACTCAGCAATTAAAGGGGTCTGAAGCCATTTCCATCTAACAAACTTTTCCTTTCCTATCATTTCTCTTTTCATATTGTTGTAGCATTTAAATATAGATAAAGCTATTCTTATAATTCACTATCTGTGGGCCTAGTGTTTTATTTTATTTTGCTGTCCCCATTTGGGGAGAGGGGGCACCTGGGAGGTCCTCTCAAAGAGATTGTTCTTTTGACCCTAACAAATCTTAGTTCTTCTGGTCAAACCAGGACAATAGATTACCAGTCAAAGATCAAAGGAAATCAAAGGCCCATTCAGTGTAATTATCATATCTTTCTGAAGGAAAGTGTCAGTGGTGATGGCAGCTGCTTGTTTTTCCAGTTGCAATGTAATGTGTTGTTTAAAATGACAGAAAATAGTGCAACCTGTATCTTCCCTTTTCAAAAAGGCAATTACAGTGACAGATACTGAGTTGTCCAGCAGTGAAGTTAATGCTCTCTAAAGGCTTAAGCAGCACTTGCCAAGTCAGAGTCTGATTTTTGTGGTCTCCAAAGGATGCTACACTGTCAGCGCGTGGAAAAATACCAATTTCCCTTTTGAAACAGTCTGTTTTCCTATGTTCCTGCTATGTCCTCTCTGGCTGGTGTCATTTGTTGCTATGGTAAATAAATAAATGCTGCAGGGTGCTGCTGGAAATGTCAGTGCTGACGTCTTTTGCAAACAGCTAATAGGCCACCCCTCTATCATTTTATGAGTGTAGCCTCACTGGTAAATTGTGGAGCTAATTAAAAAAATCCTAATGTAAACCTCTTTATTTTGTGTACCTTTCTTTATAAGCCCTATCTTATTCCATTATCAGGATTATAGCTATAAAGGAAAGATACCAACGTATATGGCAGAGGAAACTCAGAGAAACAGATCACAGCTGCAAAGAGGCCTTGTATTGTCTGCTTCGCAAAGTAATATTTTTCAGGAAAAGTTTTCTCATACCAGCTGTTTTTTCTGTTGAACATAGGATTATATAGTGTTACAGAAGAGCCTCTTATGTTTCATGTATATGCACATTTATCAAAGAACTGTTAGTGTTTAATCATTCCTCTTACATTCATGTTTTCCTTACAGAATCTTGTGATCAAGTTACACTCAAGGTGGCAGTGCTATCTTCTCTTTAAGAGATATTTATGATATCTGAATCATAGAATCATAGAACAATCAGAGTT